>OZ022499.1:94759256-95359256 GCA_963989385.1 Ctena decussata
ACACGTTTGCAACAAGGCCTATCGGAACCTGCATTTTATGGTGACTTAGTATATAAATTACGCAAAATCGTAGGGAAAACAGAATTTCCTGATCAATTTAAGAAAATGATCATACGATTTAAACGCATTGGCTATAATATAGATGTAATGCGACAGCCTGCATGCTTAGTGGTTAACCCAATCACGGTTGACAACTTTGCTGTCCCCTTTAATTGCACGCCGTAGGGTCGGGTTTCAGACTCTATGATAGCCCCTACATAAAGCTATATATTAGTTGGTTGGGGCCGGATGTTTGTCTGCTTCTTGGCCCACCGGGGTTCAACTGGTGCGTCTTCTTTTGCTCCAGTGCTCCAGTGGTGTTGCTGACGCCCCAGGGATCTCCAGGTGACTCAACATGTTTTGGCTGTCGAGTCCTCATCCTTGCTTCATCCCGGTCTTTTCTTGATCTTAATTGTTGACCGTGATGACTCTCTGATGAGTTAGGGGACCTCCATACGAACCGAACTACCAACTAATTGTGTGCACCGCAGCGGAGGGTGAGGGTGAAGGTTTGGGCCCAGTAAAACCGATTTAAACCCCCCCCCCCCCAGTAGTTATTACTGACCGTCCCAAGGCGGTACTTTCGTTGTGGTTGCATTTGTTTTATGTTCGGTGCTGTTTAATTTATTGTGTTCTCATTTTAACCCTTCTATAATAAAAATAGAAAATAGGTAAAAATAATTGTTAAATGTTTTTCATATAATTTGCTAAGGCTGTTGTGACCCTTCTGTTTTTCTAAATTATTTAGTTCAATAAAGATAGCTGAGTTGCCACCTATTTTGGAAAGAGCTGCTGACTCGGCTTATCACTTGTAATTTATTGTTTGTTGGGATGTCTTCGTCAATCTTTCCCGTTGATGTTGGGGATAGGGTTTGGGATCTGATTCAGTCAGTTCCTGAAGTGTAGTTACTCCTTAAATTTTTATCTTTTAAAGTGAATTTGCCATATGGAATTTGGCATTTTTAACCAATGCAAATTCAGTATTATGTGCTCTTTTTACACCAGTTTGTAAATATGTATTATAGTTGTATAATAGCTTAGGTAGAATAAGGTAGAATAGCTTTTTAGCTAATTGTGTCACCCTCAATAAAAATCGTATAAATAAATGAATGGGAGTCCTCAGTTTGACCCCCAAGGCATGCCGCATGCCTTTTTACGGTCTTGATTTTATATTCATCAGGAAATCTGGTTCTATGCCAACTGAATTTCAAATTTCTAAACAACATATAATCACTGGGGACCAGATCTGGACTGTGAGACGTTGTAGTACGTTGTTTGAACTTGCATTCGCCTACAGCAGTTTGTGAGTAACTATATTAATGCTCAAAATTTAAAAGGTTTTCTATCATTGTTTAATGTTAATCATTTTCTCGGAGATGTTGTGCAGGTACGAATGCAAATACGAATTTTATTGAGGAATACTGAACATTTCAAGTGTTTCCCAAACATATTACAAACAAAAAAGTCCCAGTAATTAATGCGATACAATAATGTAACAAAGTATGTAACGAGAGGACCTGCGGCCGTATTTATAAAATGACTTTAGTGGTTGCTATGCTGTTGCTTAGCTAAATTTCTATAAAGGAGATTCCCTACAACTATAAAATTTCCTCTGGAGGAACAGTCTGAAAAAGACTCTCCTCCAGAGCAAATTTCATAGTTGTAGGGAATCTCCTATATAGAAATTTAGCCTTAGCAACAGCACAGCAACGAATTAAGTGGTTTTATAAATACAGCCCCTGCTATGATTAGGATCGTTTGTTGCTCCCAATTCAAATTCTCTTAAATTTTCATTTTTCTATTGCTCATTTGGTACAAATAGAAACATATATGTTTCTTCTTACTTAATTCTCAGAGTAACATAATTTCTGACATGGCTATGTTTTCTTTTTTCAATAATATCAAGGAAATCAGCAAGAAAATGTGTTTCATAGTTTTTCTTGAAGAGAAATAAGTCTGTCTCAATATTTTTAACAGTTCTTGTTAAAAGACTTTTTAAGAAATGCAAATGAGTGGAATAGCACTGTTAATCACTACACTGCACAAGGCCGGTTCAAGTACCCCCACCCATTCAAGTCAAAGACGTTAACCAAAACATTCCAACGAATCAAAATAAATTTTGTACCAAATTATTCTTTGTGTTCTCAGTAAGAAAATGAATATGAAAACCTAGGTTTATTTTGTCTATGAACGGAGATGTCAGCATTCATGTTGAAACAACCGGAAAAAGATTTGGGGTTATGGGTAAGTTCAAGATAGGAAACACAAATATTTTATGCAATAACTAGTTTAGTGTGTGCTTGTTGTAACACCCTAAGTTGGAACTATCCTACGTATACATTGTTGTAACGGAAATATAGCTTGAAAAAAAAATATCGGGACATCTATGGACCGTATTTTACCAAGCCCTTACGTGTTACGCCTGGCTGAATACCATGTTCTAGAAACACTTTTGACTCTCCCTCATATTTAGAGGATCTTACATGAGTGCTCATTTATTATTGAATTTATTGAACGAGTTGGAGAAAAAAGATAACATGCGAGGCTGTGCCGAGCATTCTATCGTTTTTTTTTTTTTTTTGCTAACGAGTTCGATAAGGTAAAAGAACGAGTTTAATAAAAACAGGAACACGAATGCAAGATTTTATTTATCATATGACCCTAAAATCACATTTTATAAGTAGATCTTACACTAAATCTTACACTAAAACGTCACGATTTCGCCATTAGAAAACGCGACGTTTTCATGGCCGTCAACGCATAACGTTACAACGCAATTTGCATATCTAATCCACTAGTAGATTATTGCATGTCTTTATTACACTCTCAGATGCGACGTCATATGATAAATAAAACTTGGCGGGAAAAAGCATAAACCGTCAAAGTTTCGACAGCCAAATCTACATCACTTATAAATACTAACAGATTGTGTATGTGTCGATCTGACTTGCAGCCAGCATTTGCTAAAATTAACTTTTTTGTGTCGATGTGCCGTAAAATCCACTTTCTTCACTCACGCAGCAGCAAACAACAAGTCCGCTATAACATCAGAAGCAACTCATCAACCTTCAACTTGAAATGGACTAAAATATAAAGGTTTTTCCACAGCGTAGTGGCCGTCAACGCAGTGAAGTCCTTTGGATATTGGGTACAGCACATGAAAGACACAGCCTAACCCTCTCCTTTTGCTGTCTAATCCTTCCCTGATTCGAAAAAATGGTACCTAGTCACTGCAGGGTTGGCAGCGAGTTTTCCAGTTGCTAGTTCAGGAAAGCCCGGAGTTGAACCCGCGCCTTCTGCACCATAATCAGTTCTCTCAAACCACTTGATCACGGACTAGCCATGATATTTAAATGCAAATATTTTGCGTTTTTAGCATTTGGAAATTAGTAGTCAGCATCGGTCGAAAGTTTAAATATATAGCAATAGTTTTATTGTTGAACAATTTAGGATCACAGCGAAAAGTGCATCAATGGAATGACCATCCGTACGTATTGTCGTCGCATAGATCTAATATCAAGTCGCACTTGGCTGTAATTTTAATGCTAACTCAAGCCCCAGAATAAACGAAACTCCGCGTTTCAAACTTCTTGATAAAACTGATCGTTATGGGTGCGAAACATATAATGGTATCATACTTACACGTCAAAGACTATGCGATCTCCTTTTTCACACAAATGCCAGATATACTGATAGTTTCCAAATTTTATGCTACCCTGGAATGGTCAAATTTAGAGAACAAAAGTGAGAAACATGCTTTATGTATCTAAGCTATGACATACAGGAGCAGTGGTATCAAACACTCTGATGAGACATCAAATATCTGCAGACTATTGATCACCGTCTTCAAAGTTCGCACAAACAACGTGTCAGTTTATGTTTATAGTGAATCAAATATTTGTATGAATTCGGAATCAGGAAGTCACAAATGTCTATCTCCATTGTAAAAAATGCTGAAAAAGCATGGCGTCGTACCTATATACCTTACGATCCTCCAAGAATTCCGTTTACATAAGTTGTGGCCTTACAAAAGCCGGAAAATATATCTGCCAATTCAGAATAATGGTTCTCATGTTTGCATCAAAGGAGTACCGATAGCTCAGTGGGTTAAGCACTGCCCTGCTGATCTAATTGTCCAAGGTTCAATTTCATCTGGAAAAAGAAATCCTTGAAACCGTAAAAGGTGTTCCATTGCACACAACCATTCATTATAACCTCCTATCGCCCTGACATGGCTGAAATTCTGTTGAAAAGGACGTACAATCGTAAGCCATCCATCCATCCATGTTTACATTCACCCGTTCTATGCTCTATGAATGAAGATTAATGGGCACCCTGCCATGGTAACCGATACTTTCAAATGGCAACAAAACCTGTGGCTTTCAAAGTAGGTCTACACCTTATGGGTTGACCATCATTCAAAAGGGAGACAAATGAGAAAATGGCAGAAGTGGTTCCCTAGAAAGTTTATTTTTATCCACATTAAAGAATAGCGAACATTCTGCATATGTTTATGTATAACATGTTTTCCTGCATCGTCTCATTAATGCTTACCAATATGAGGATGACAATGAGACCAGCAAAGAGAATAATAAACTGGAAAACATCTGTCCATATGACACTTTTGATGCCGCCCTGAAATATAATGCGATTATATTTTGATATATTGTGACGGTAAAAGCACAGAAAATATGGTGTCTTTTAACATATTTCGGTCCTGCCACGCAAAAGGCCATTCGCTTACGTCCGTACCTTAGTCTATGATGTCAGACTGTTTTCATGATGTTTGGCGGCGAGATATTAAAAAGAAACTGCAAAAAATGCACAAATGCATGAATACTTCCAGCATCAGTGCATCTCCGTTTGTTTTCTCTAATTTTACAAAGGATACAACTGCAGTGACTTCCAACTTCGGTGCAGTGAACCGAACTACCAACTAATTGTGTGCACCGCGGCGGAGGTTGAGGGTGAAGGTTTGGGCCCAGTAAAACCGGTTTAGACCCCCCAGTAGTTATTACTGACCGTCCCAAGGCGGTAATTTCGTTGCGGTTGCATTAGTGTTATGTTCGGTGCTGTTTAATTTATTGTGTTCTTATTTTAACCCTTCAATAATGAAAATAGAAAAAAGGTAAAAATAATTGTTAAATGTTTTTCGAATAATTTGCTTAGTCTGTCGTAACCCTTCTGTTGGTCTAAATTATTTAGTTCAATAAAGATAGCTGAGTTGCCACCTATTTGGGAAAAAGCTGCTGACTCGGCTTATCACTTGTAATTTATTGTTTGTTGGGATGTCTTTGTCAATCTTTCCCTTTGATGTTGGGAATTGGGTTTGGAATCTGATTCAGTCAGTTCCTGATATGTAGTTACCCTTTAAATTTCCTATTTGCTTTCTTAACGACAGATTTTTCGTTGAATGGGTTTACCATAACAGGAAAGAATTTGCACCTCTGGCAGCGAATTCTTTACACTAAGAAGGGATGGATGGATGACTTGCGATTTTACGTCCCTTTCAAAAGTATTTCAGTCATATCAGAAAGAGGGGAGGATGATATTGAAAGGCTGTGTGCAATGAAACCCCGTTTACGGTTGAAAAGTTTTCCGCCTCTAGCGTGTCGCGAGGCCGTGACCGCTTGATCAGCAGGCCAGCGCTTAACCTACAGAATTATCAGACCTCCTGAGTAAGAAGGGAAGCAAATACGAAATGGAAGAGTTTCTTCCCTGAAAGTATACCCATTCAAATTAAATATTGGTCAGAAATTATACAGATGTAACTCAACAGCAAAAGAAACGCATATTTTTAGAATATGATGACTCCCTTAATAATGCACATTTTTTAAACGAAACCAAAGCCGCTACAAGGCAACACCTCTACCAGCACAACGTTTACGTTATTGACCAAAACCACAGCCAAGCTTGACACTATCGTAATGACCCCAATATTCATGTGCAATGCATGTACACACTACCTAATAACAGATATTTTTAGCTCACCTGAGCCAGCGGCTCCGGGGGAGCTTATAGGATGGTAAGGCTCCGTCGTCCGTCGTCGTCCGTCGTCCGTCCGTCCGTCCGTCAACAATTTCAAATGACTTCTCCTCTGAAACTGCTGGGCCGATTGTAACCAAATTTCATATAGAGCCTCCTGGGACCTTAGGAAGGAAAAGTTGTTCAAACGGTCCTGGTCACATGACCAACATGGCCGCCATGCCTATATATGGTAAAAACCTTTAAAAATCTTTTCTCCAGAACCAACTGACCGATGGCATTGAGACTTGGTATGTAGCATTGGGTTTTTGAGTATATGGTAAAAACCTGAAAAAATCTTCTTCTCCAGACCGATGGCCTTGAAACTTGATATGTAGCATCGGGTACGCGGGTACTACCAAGATTGTTCAAATTATGACCTTGGGTTGACCTTGACCTTTTTTACGGTAAGGTCAAATTTGCTTCCTTATGCTTTTATATTGCAAGATGCTACAACATAAGATACCTTGGAAACTGTTGAAGATTTTGGGCTAAAAATTGGTATCTACAGTCATCTTAATGACTACATGAAGATTTACGAGTACAAGAGGTCAAGGTCATTCTTTGACCTTTGACCCTGAACTCTCAAATTTTGATAAGTTCTAACAATCTCCTCAAAAGCCACTGGGACAATTGAAACCAAATTTCATATAGAGTCTTCAGGGGTTGAGGGAACAAAAATTTATTGATACGGTCCAGGTCACATGACCAACATGGCCACCACGCCCATATATGGTAAAAACCTTTAAAAATCTTCTTCTCCAGAACCAGTTGACCGATGGCCTTGAGACTTGTATGTAGCATTAGTTACTTGAGTACTATCAAGATTGTTCAAATTATGACCTTGTGTTGACCTTGACCTTTTTTACGGCATGGTCAAATATGGGAAAAATGCAAGAACATGAGATTTCATGATAAGTTTTGAAGATTTTGGCCTAAAAACTGGTAAATACAGTCATTTTAATGGGTACCAGAAGATTTGTGAGTACAAGAGGTCAAGGTCATTCTTTGACCTTTGACCCAGAACTCTCATATTTTGACAGTTTCAAACAATCTCCTCAAAAACCACCGGGCCAATTGTGGCCAAATTTTTTACAGAGCCTCCAGGGGTCGAGGGAATGAAAAAAAGTTCTAACGGTCCTGGTCACATGACCAACATTGCCACTATGCCTATATATGGTAAAAACCTTAAAAAATCTTTTCTCCAGAACCAACTGACCGATTGCATTGAGACTTGGTATGTAGCATTGGGTTTTTGAGTACTATCAAGATTATTCAAATTATGACCTTGTGTTGACCTTGACTTTTTTTACAGCAAGGTCAAATATGGGAAAATGCTAGAACATAAGATTTCATGGAAAGTTTTGAAGATTTTGGCCTAAAAATTGGTATATACAGTTGTCTTAATGAGGTCATGAAGAATTATGAGTACAAGAGGTCAAGGTCATTTCTTGACCTTTGATCCAGATCGCTCATATTTTGACATTTTTAACCATTTCCTCAAAAGCCAAAGGGCCAATTGTAAACACATTTCATAATTATAGAGCCTCCAGGGGTTGATTGAATAAAAATTTGTTTAAACGGTCCAGGTCACATGACCAACATGGCCGCCATTACCACTTATGGTATAATTCTTTAATATTTTTCTTCTCCAGAACCAATACACCTATAGCCTTGAAACTTGGTAAGTAGCATGGAGTACTAGAGTACCACCAAGACTGTTCAAATGGTGACCTTGGGTTTACCTTGACCTTTTTTGCGGCATGGTCAAATATGGGAAAATGCTAGGACATAAGATTTCGTGGAAAGTTTTGAAGATTTTGGCCTAAAAATGGTATATTTGGTTGTCTTAATGAGTACAT
This sequence comes from Ctena decussata, assembly GCA_963989385.1. NCBI lineage: Eukaryota > Metazoa > Mollusca > Bivalvia > Lucinida > Lucinidae > Ctena > Ctena decussata. The sequence continues at coordinate 94,767,182 of OZ022499.1, forward strand.
GAAGATTTATGAGTACAAGTGGTCATGGTCATTCTTTGACTTTTGACCCAAGACTCATATTTTGACAATTTCAGACATGATAAGAAAAAGCCATCTTGCCAATTGCCCAGGTGAGCGATTCAGGGCCTCATGGCCCTCTTGTTTGTACACGTTGTCACTTGAAACATTTACACTCCTCCAAAGGAAAAACGCCACAAACTAAAAGGAAATACGCTTCTGACGTCAGTTATGGTTCTCGGAGGAGACCAACGTAATGAAGCAATTGACATGCTGTTGGCTGGACACAAGTTCAAGTAGCAGCGCATTTAGGGGTCCATCAGTTGACTATACATCGACTTCTTCATCGTTATCAAACGACGGGCAGAAGTGCAGACTTGCTACGTACAGGAAGGCCGCGCGTCACAACAGCACGGCAGGACCGTTGTGTAGGTTTGGCTTTACTCAGAATCCGTTTACGACTGCTACTGAGACTGCAAGAGTCACTCCTGGTCGACATCGTCTGAGAATCAACGCAAATACTGTACGAAGGCGTTTACGACCATTTGGGCTACGATGTTGACGCCAATACGTCGGACTACGTTTCACGCGACAGCATCGCCAACGTCGTTATGATTGGGCACGGCTTCAGCCAGGAAGACAAACGGTTCAGTGGTGGCAAACTCTATTCACAGAAGAATCAAACTCTCAAGTTGACTTCTGCGACAGGCGTGAGAATGTTTTAATGATTAATTGCTTTACGTCCACGGTAAACAGCTATGGTCATGTCTGGACGGCCAGGACGGTCAGTTAACTTTATCGCACTATTCTTGGGCGGGCTTAGACCTCCTAAGCGGTTAACCAGTACTAAGTGCACATACTGACAACTGCCCTTCTTGAAACAGCGGAAGACGACAGGGTGAAAGGTTCACAGAGGCTTGCATTTATCAGATGTCCCGTTTTGGAAGAGCTTCTACCATGGTCTGGGATGGAATAAGACATTTTGGGGTTAAACTGCTTGTTTTCATTGATGGAGGCCAAGGTTTCGGCGCACAATGTTATGGTAGACATCCTCGTCAGGGTCTGACCGCTAACCGTTGGTTGATTTGGTTGATTTGATGCTTAACGTCCACGGTAAACAACTAAGGTCATGTCGGGACGGTCAGTTAACCTAACCACACTATTCCTGGGCAGGCTTAGACCTCCTAAGCGGTTAACCAGTACTAAGTGCACATACTTTCGCCAGTAACTGACAACTGCCCTTCTTGAATCAGCGGAAGGAGAAACGAAAGTATGTGGCCAGACCGGGATTCGAACCCAGGACCTCTGACTTACGAGTCAGGTGCCCTACCGATTGCGCTACCCGGCCCGGCGACCGCTAACCGCTACATCAACGATATTCTACGCCCTGTTGTCCTACCGTACTTTGCGGCTCATCCTAGAATGGTTCTACAGCAGAACAACGCCACAGCGCACACCGCACGTTTGACCAGACAGTTCTTACATCAGAGCAACGTAACTACGTTACCTTGGCCGGCCTACTCTCCAGACATAAGTCCAATAGAACATGTGTGGGACTTTCTGGGGAAGTAAATACGGGCGAGACAGTGTCAGAACGTACAGCATTTGCGTTATGCCCTTCAGCAGGAATGGAACGCCTTACCATTACATCGGAAGGCTGATTGGATCAATGAGACGACGTTGTACTGCCGTTCTGCTGGCTAACGGTGGGCATACGAGGTGCTAATAAGGAAAATCGGTTATGACATTTGATAAACTAATATGGATAGAATTAATTGAGTATGTTTCTAAAATTCTGGTTGAAAATGAACTGGAGTTTAAAACTGTACTAATAAACGGGTGGATTTTTTTTATAGAAATAAAAAAAATTACCTGTGAAAAAATATGCGTTTCTTTTGCTGTTGAGTATATGTTAAGTGTTAATATTGGGCTAGTTAGAAAATAAATGTGCCTGATATAATCTAAAGATGAGACAGAGCTACGAACTCAGTCCGGAATCGAGTTCACAACAAGATTATAACAAGTTAGACCATCGGCTACCACGTTTAGGCGATGAAAAGTGGACTTTCAAATCAATCGCTCGTTAACAGAACTCTATACAAACAGCATACATCATTATTGTTATGTTTCAACATACCATGGAAGTATAAACGGTTCCTATTATTCCAACCAGGACGACTGATATCCACAGAGGTATTCCAGCAACTGTAAAAGAATATTTGGAAAATGTATTAAGCTGTGATTTTAAATATATTTTTCAGATGACACCTTTCTCTGAATTCTAAGCTCCCGGCCAACAAAAAGAAAGTCAACACGTCAATTGATTTTGCTACAGAGAACAGAGTTAAATAGTTTATACCAACAGCGGAGACCATGATAATGCGGCACTATTGTGCGAGATGGTATGAAAGCTATATTCAAGCAGGCTACATTGTTTTTCTATGTTATCTAAACGCAGGAAGCTAGCTGGCCTAGCACATGATACCTCAAATGCTGATAGTTACCCGTATACGTAAAAAAAAAAAAAAAAAAACTAGACAATCACTAAAGGTGATGAATGCCCCTGCCATATGCCTCACTAGAAAAGTAATGTGTTAAAACATATTTGTGTGAAGTTACATCAAAATCTGTCAATAAATAAAGGTGCTAGAGGGATGACTGAGATTTTCTTGAAAATAGCAACTGTGACCTTGACCTTGGAACTACAACCCTGAAAGGTTAACTTGTCCAAGATATTGTCATACTTAATATATGTGTGAAGTTCTATCAAAATCAGTTAATGAATAAAGGGGCTAGAACCATGACAAAGATTTACATGTACCTATGATAGCATCTGTGACCTTGACCTTGGACCTACAATGATGAAACGTAAATTTGTCCCAGATATTGTCAAGCTAAATATTTGTGTCAAGTTATGCCAAAATCATTCCAGAGGGATGACAGCATATTTTCTAAAATAGCAAATATGACCTTGACCTTTACCCTGAAATTCTGGATCACGAACTTGTCCAAGATATTGTCACACTAAACATTTGAGTGAAGTTACATCAAAATTGTCAATGAATAGAGGAGTAGAGGAATGATAAGTTTTTTTCAAAAAATAGCAACTGTGACCTTGACCTTGGACCTGCGGTGCTGAAACAGTAATTTATTCAAGATATTGTTATACTTAACATTTATGTGAAGTTACATCAAAATCGATTCATAAATGAAAGCGCTCGAGCAATGCCCTAGTTTTTCTGAAAATAACAACTGTGACCTTGACCTTCATCCTACAAACCTGAAACGCAAAGTTGTTCAAGATACTGTCATACCCAATAAAGCTGTGATGTAATACCAAAATATGTTAATAAATGAGGAAATATTGTCAAAATATGTATGTTATTCAAGGGGACATAATTCTGCAATAAAGACCTGACTGAAAGTTCTGTTTCCTTTATGCACATGTTCAATGCATGTCTGAACTGTGTTGCAAGTTTCAAATCCCTATATCAAATACTATTGGAGGAGTTGCAGAGACAAGAACATTGCAGAGACAAGAACAGTAATACAAAGTGTGAAATATGGTCAAAATATGCATGTCATTCAAGGGGATGTAATTCTGCCATAATGACCTGGATCAAAGTTTTGTGTCCTTTATGCACATGTTCTATGCATGTCACTCTGAACTGTGTTACAAGTTTCAAATCCCTACATCAAATACAGTTGGAGGAGTTGCAGAGACAAGAACAGTACTACAAATGTGAAATATGGTCAAAATATTTATGTTATTCAAGGGGACATAATTCTGCAATAAAGACCTAAATCAAAGTTCTGTTTATTTTATGCATATGTTCAATACACGTCTGAACTGTGTTGCAAGTTTCAACTCCCTACATTAAATACTGTAGGAGGAGTTGCGGAGACAAGAACAGTACTCAAATGTGAAATATGGTTATAATATGTATATTATTCAAGGGGACATAATTCTGCAACCAAGTCCTTAATCAAAGTTCTGTTTCCTTTATGCACATGTTCAATGCATTTCTAAACTGTGTTGAAAGTTTCAACTCCCTATATCAAATACTGTAGGAGGAGTTGCGGAGACAAGAACAGTACTCAGATGTGAAATATGGTCAAAATATGTTTATGGTTCAAGGGGACTTAATTCTGCAATAAAGATCTTAATCAAAGTTATGTTTCCTTTATGCACATGTCTGAACTGTGTTGAAAGTTTGAACTCCCTATATCAAATACTGTAGGAGGAGTTGCGGAGACAAGAACAGTACTCAGATGTGAAATATGGTCAAAATATGTTTATGATTCAAGGGGACATAATTCTGCAATAAAGATCTTAATCAAAGTTATGTTTCCTTTATGCACATGTTCAATGCATGTCTGAACTGTGTTCCAAGTTTCAACTCCCTGCATCGAATACTGTAGGAGGAGTTGTGGAGACAAGAACAGTACTACAAAGTGTGACGGACGGATCCCTATATCAAATACTATTGGAGGAGTTGCAGAGACAAGAACAGTACTACAAAGTGTGAAATATGGTCAAAATATGCATGTCATTCAAGGGGATGTAATTTTGCCATAATGACCTGGATCAAAGTTTTGTTTCCTTTATGCACATGTTCAATGCATGTCACTCTGAACTGTGTTACAAGTTTCAAATCCCTACATCAAACACAATTGGAGGAGTTCGGAGACAAGAACAGTACTACAAATGTGAAATATGGTCAAAATATTTATGTTATTCAAGGGGACATAATTCTGCAATAAAGACCTTAATCAAAGTTCTGTTTCCTTTATGCATATGTTCAATGCATGTCTGAACTGTGTTGCAAGTTTCAACTCCCTACATTAAATACTGTAGGAGGAGTTGCGGAGACAAGAACAGTACTCAGATGTGAAATATGGTTATAATATGTATATTATTCAAGGGGACATAATTCTGCAACCAAGTCCTTAATCAAAGTTCTGTTTCCTTTATGCACATGTTCAATGCATTTCTGAACTGTGTTGAAAGTTTCAACTCCCTACATCAAATACTGTAGGAGGAGTTGCGGAGACAAGAACAGTACTCAGATGTGAAATATGGTCAAAATATGTTTATGGTTCAAGGGGACTTAATTCTGCAATAAAGATCTTAATCAAAGTTATGTTTCCTTTATGCACATGTCTGAACTGTGTTGAAAGTTTGAACTCCCTATATCAAATACTGTAGGAGGAGTTGCGGAGACAAGAACAGTACTCAGATGTGAAATATGGTCAAAATATGTTTATGATTCAAGGGGACATAATTCTGCAATAAAGATCTAAATCAAAGTTATGTTTCCTTTATGCACATGTTCAATGCATGTCTGAACTGTGTTCCAAGTTTCAACTCCCTGCATCGAATACTGTAGGAGGAGTTGCGGAGACAAGAACAGTACTACAAAGTGTGACGGACGGACGGACGTACGTACGGACGTACGGACGTACGTATGCACGGACGGACAAGGGCAAAACTATATGCCCCTCCCCACTTTGTGGCGAGGGCATAAAAAAGAAAAACAAGAGGACAATGAGGCCCTGAATCGCTCACCTTAGTATGGAGGCCATGTAGGTCATGTGACCTAGATCACTAGATAAATTTTCGGTCCATCAGCCCCTGGAGGCTGTGTATGATATTTGATTACAATTAGCCCAGTGGCTTTTGAGGAGATGTCTTAAATTGTCAAAATATTAGAGACACGGGTCAAAGGACGACCTTGACATCTTGTACCCGCAAATCTTCCATGTACTAACTAAGATGACTGTATATACCATTTTTTAGGCCAAAATATTCTAAACTTGCCATGAAATCTTATGTTCTACCATTTTCCCATACTTGACCTTGCCTTGAAAAGGTCAAGGTCAGCCCAAGTTCATCCTTTGGACAATCTTGATAGTACTCAAGTTCCTGATGCTATATACACCAAGGGTCAAGGCCATCGATCATTTGGTTCTTGAGAAGAAGATTCGTAAAGGTATTTACCATATATGGTCATGGCGGCCATGTTGGTCATGTGACCATTAAGACCGTTTGAACAAATTTTCGTTCCCTCAGCCCTAGAGGCTCTGTATGAAATTTGGTTACAGCTGGCCCAGTGACTTTTGAGCAGATGTGTGAAATTGTCATAATATGAGAGACTGGGTCAACGGTCAAATAATGGCCTTGACTTTTTGTACATATTAATTTTTATGAACTCATTAAGATGACTATATACCATTTTTCAGGACAGAATCTTCAACAATTTCCAAGAAATCTTATGTTCTAGCATTTTCCCATATAAAAGCTACAGAAAGCAAATTTGACCTTAGCGTGAAAAAGGGCTAGGTCAGTCCAAGGTCATAATTTGAAAAATCTTAGTACTTGCGTACCCGATGCTAGATATCAAGTTTCAAGGTCAACGGCGTATTGGTTTTGGAGAAGAAGATTTTTAAAGGTTTTTACATTATATGGGCGTAGCGGCCATGTTGGTCATGTGACTAGGACCATTTGAACAAATTTTCGTTCTCTTAGCCCGTAGAGGCTCTCTATGAAATTTGGTTACAATTAGCCCAGTGGCTTTCGACGAGATGTGTAGAATTTTCAAAATATGAGAGACAAGGGTCAAAGGTCAAACAATAACCTTGACCTCTTGTACGCATAAATTTTCATGTATGCATTAAGATGACTGTATATATTAATGTTCAGGTCAGAAGCTTCAACAGTTTTCAAGAAATCTTATGTTCTAGCATTTCCCCATATAAAAATTTTAAGAGTAACCACACTTCAGGAACTGACTGAATCAGATCCCAACCCCTATCCCCAACATCAAAGGGAAAGATTGACAAAGACATCCAAACAAACAATAAATTACAAGTGATAAGCCGAGTCAGCAGCTCTTTCCCAAATAGGTGGCAACTCAGCTATCTTTATTGAACTAAATAATTTAGACCAACAGATGGGTTATGACAGACTAAGCAAATTATACGAAAAACATTTTACAATTATTTTTACCTATTTTCTATTTTTATTATAGAAGGGTTAAAATGAGAACACATTAAATCAAACAGCACCGAACATAAAACAAATGCAACCGCAACGAAAGTATCGCCTTGGGACGGTCAGTAATAACTACTGGGGGGTTTAAACCGGTTTTACTGGGCCCAAACCTTCACTCTCACCCTCCGCCGCGGTGCACACAATTAGTTGGTTGTTCGTTTCGTATGGAGGTCCCCTAACTCATCAGAGAGACATTAAAATCAAGAAAAGACCGTGATGAAGCAAGGATGAGGACTCGACAGCCGAAACGTGTTGAGACACCTGGAGATCCCTGGGGCGTCAGCAACACCACTACTGCACTAGAGCAAAAGAAGACCACCAGTTGAACCCCGGTGGGCCAAGAAACAGAAAAACATCCGGCCCCAACCAACTAATATATAGCTTTATGTAGGGGCTATCATAGAGTCTGAACCCCGACCCACCGACGTGCAATTAAACAGGACAGCAAAGTTGTCAACCGTGATTGGGTTAACCACTAAGCATGCAGACTGTCGCATTACATCAATGTTATAGCAAATGCGTTTAAAGGCTACAGAAAGCAAATTTGAACTTACCGTAAAAAGGGCAAGATCAATCCAAGGTCATAATTTGAACAATCTTGGTAGTACGTACTTGCGTACCCGATGCTAGATACCAAGTTTCAAGGCCAGCGGCTTATTGGTTCTGGAGAAGAAGAGTTTCAAAGGTTTTTACCATATATGGGCGTGGCGGCCATGTTGGTCATGTGACCAGGACCGTTTGAACAAAATTTCGTTCCTAAGTCCCCAAGAGGCTAAATATGAAATTTGGTTACAATTGGCCAAGTGGTTTAAGAGGAGAATTCGTTTGAAATTGTGGACAGACGGACGACGACGGAGGACGACGGAGCCTTACCATCCTATAACTCCCCGGAGCCGCTTGCTCAGGTGATCATAAACGCTATATCAATCAGACCCACGGAAACATATTTTGCACACGGTAAAGTATAAAAGTGGGATGCAGACAAATAATGGGAGTCAGAATCAATGAAGAGTCAGCTGTATGGAGAATAAATGTATTAGCTATACAAGTTGGGTTAGTAGGATTGAAAGAAGATGCCGTGACACTTTGGGCATTTAGGCGTCCTACTTTTTAAAGGCTTGAAATAGGACAAGAGCCTACTGTGCTTGCAGTAGATGCGGGTGGGGGTTGTTTGGCTATGTTATCTCCTATGTCTTGGAGAGGGCTCAATATCGACAGAAACACTGTCTCAAAATACTTCAAACCTAAGCCAACCAATCAATTAGTTTTACGACTCATTGACAACTTATTGATTATCTAAAAGTTACATGCATTTTATATATGGCGGCTAAAGCTCGAAAGAACAGGACACGGTAATGTCGTGAAATAGTTTTGACATACCAGCCTCTATTGCCATTGAAGGAGCCAGCAGAACCATACTCATGTACACTATCTGAAAGTAAAGGGAGATATGAGCCATGACACAAGAAATTTTCTTTTTTTAGCCCAGGGTTGCATAAATGGCAGAAAATATGAAAATGTACTCATACACCTTAAGATAAGTGCCATACCAGCAGGCACTTGACGTCAAAATGACGTCAGTACGACGTCATTTCAACGTCATGTGCCTTCTGGGATGCCGTAGTTCTACTTGCATGCTTTTGAACAACAATAAGATTCTTTGCATTTTAAATGCATAGTTCTTAACCCAGTCCATTCGGGATACCCTTTAGGTATCTGGGCAAACAGTTTGGATCCAGATCAGGCCCCACAAACGTGGGGCTTGATCTGAGATCCAAACTGTTTGCTGCCTAGACATCATTTCTACAAGAGTTAGTTAGACCAATATTGTCAAAAGATTCTTGAGTTTTGATGCAGACGATAATTTCAACAGACGACAAAAATACCCAGAATGCAATGGGTTAAGCACCACAGAACAGTGATGCAATCACAGGAGACTTTGATCAGATTATTAACTGTACATAAGAGCCTCTTTCCACGAATGTTTCATTGTTGTTCAGAGCGCAGCTATGCAAATCTTGGCCATGCGCTTAATAGGTAAATGCCGATGACAAGAACACTGGGACTCGTCTGAGTCCTTACTCGTTAGGTACAGTTCCTTTTCTAGCGGCTCCGGCAAATAAATACCTTAGTCAAATATCGTAATTAACGAAAAGGAAATAGAAATACAAACAGAATAGTACAATCTGATAAACGGTGTAAATTTCTGCAGTACATTTTTGTAGGGGGGATTTCATGTATTCAAGGTCAAATGTTATCTCCGATTTGCAAATGAAACTGCGTTGAGTTGAGTGTTTAAAACTTAAATGCTTTAAAATACCTCCTCTCAAATAAGATAAGATAAGATAAGATAATTTTATTAACGTCTCACCAATTTTACATGTACATAAACACAGTTAAAAAAAAATCGATATAAGATGTAAAATTGCGACTCAATATTGAGCTATGAGAGACGATCGCCCTAAAATGTGTCTGTTCTTGTGTCCTGCACCAGCACTACATCCCCTAAATACCCCACACTGAGCCAAGGAAGACGGTTATCCAACCAGCAAGTCAACGCTTCCAGACTCAGCCTGGAGTATTAAATGCAATACTGGGACAAAACAGCAATTAGTATGATATAAAATTTCCTTTTCAAAGGAAGGCTTGCCCAGCTAAGCCAGTGAAATTTTCATGAGTTGTTTATTGAAGTGAACCCGATTGTTAGTGCACTTTCTGTTGCTAACTTTTATTTAGCAAAGTATTTTTAAAAATTTCTAACTTATTGAATGGTGGCATTATCCACGGGTGTAAGGTAAAAACAAGTGTAGAATTTATTTAAAAAACAAAGTGAAAAAAAATATTTACACACACATACACACACACACCACCACCACCAACAAAAAAAAACAGTTTTTCAACGTTTTGGCCGGCCGTTTTAGGCATGTCTCAAAGAAACTAACTACATGGACCTATTTCAAGTCTTTTCTTCACGGCTGTTGAGTCACATTTAGTCTGAATCAAAATTTTAGGAAATAAAAGGCTGTTTCAAACCCATGTCTATGGAATCTTGGCACATCTGAACTTGGCATCAAAAGAAGACAATAAATTTATATTTACTGAAGTTTACTTTTGGTTTAAGTGGCATCAGTGGCAGTGACTTCAACTTCAATGTGGATTCTTGTCAAAATCCGCTAGGCAGACATCTCGACAAGGGTTAGAATTTGTGCACGCGTGACGTCAGACGTTCCAATCAATATAAAGAAACTCGGGTGTGAATGTTAAGTAAAAATGTCCAACATGTATTTACACTGTACATATCTACCTTGGCTTACACTCTTGATGTGGGCTGGACAGCCAGCTTGAAGCTGTCCAGGCTCTGAAGGTTGGTTATGGATCCAAGGAGTTGGTTTCATGGAGTCACAATCCTCGGAAAGAACGAATGTTGATATATGTTCAATTTACAATGATACGGAATGAAACGGATACAATCAACATACCTGGGGGATCTTGGTGGGAGATACGTCACTGGCACAGCAACAAGGCAGTAAACAACTTTGTCATGAGTACTAGGTCAGAAGCTCTACGTCGGTCTTCTAAGGTCGGCCAGTTAAGCTGTTCTAGCATGGAAGTGACACTTGAGGGAGTTTGTCGGTTAAATGGTTTATTTAGGACAAAACGAGCTGCGTTTCTCTGAACTTGTTCAATTTGTTTAATCTGAGTCACTTGTTGAGGATTCCAAATAGGTGAACTATATTCAAGTCTAGGACGTACTAATGTCTGATATGCTCTTTCTTTCACTACTTTTGGGCAGTGTTTTAAGTTACGTTTAACAAAGCCAAGAACTCTTGAAGCCTTTGACGTAATACTATCTATATGCTGGTTATACTTCATATTATCTGTCAGTTCTACTCCTAAATATGGGTGATGTTTCACAACTTCCAGGGTCTGATTTCTCATCTTATAGTCAAAAATAGATTTACTTCTGACTGGAACAAAATTTTGACACTCTGAGAAGAAAATGCATGCTGCTGTTGTTTGGGACAATAGCTTGCTTTACACCATGTGGGAACAACAAAGCACGGAACCCATTGCGTTCGTATTTCCATGAACTCCCGACAAATGAAATTTATCTCTTTTCAGTAAATGTGATAAGGGAGGAAAATCGTCAAAAGCGCTTGTTTCTAAATTTAAACAATAAATTTGAACTCTGCTCTTTCAGATTTTACACTGATACATAGATCAGCCCACTCTTGCATAAGCGCAGTCTGATCAGTCTGGCCTCAGCATGAAAGATGAAGAATATATAACTGCCGAAAAAGACTGATCAGATCCAACGAATGCATCGGCGCTGGACAGTGTGCCGGCTGCTCTGACCAGTCAGATTATGCGATGCCCTAAGGCCTAGTTTTCGCGACACCGCTGCATGATTTTTTGGAAAAGCTAATGCTTTGCGCTAAGCTATATATAAACACTGTTTCTTACACAAGTTTTGGTATCTTTCTTAGGACGCAAAGCCAAATACTTTGCATTGCATTCACAGTTTCATTTTTTATGCCATCAGTTTATGAAAAGCAAACGAAATGTTGCCAAGTTCAAGGCACTTGTAAAAGAAAAACGTGCTTTTTAACGGAAATATTAAAAAAAAAAAAAATACATGAACTATCAAAAATAGAATAAAGTTTCCATCGTTATTTTTAGCAGATGAGGCAAATCGGATATGGATAAAAATAGACAAAATCGGACGAGGTATTTGTTTGTTATGTCTGTGAAGAAAATAATGAAGAAATGCTGTCTCAAACCGGAACGAACTTTCCGATCTCTTTGGCTTAATTGCAGCCCTAAAACAAAGTTCAGAACGAATCGTTGCAGTACACACTCACTGTGTACACACTCTCCTGGTATTTTCCGACTAAGCGTGACGTATCTTTTCTTCCGAAAATAACTCGGTATCACTAAACCACTTGAATACTGGCTTGCGCTCGAAAGCGCAAGCCAAAAAATGCGACACGCGTAATCTATGAGCCATTATCACTCTAAAACGTACCATAAATTAGTGCCCTGCATGCGCTACCTTCCCTCGATACCCCATGCCGAGTCCGGATAACCGGGAACACGCGGTGGAACCAGTGTTCACACAGCATGTTGCCGGATCCGGACACGGCATGAGATATCAAATGCAGCACAGGGACCAGAGCAACAGATAAAATGAAATTGCAACTTTAATCTGCACTAAAAGAGATAATCGTGTCCGTTGAAATGTATACTGTCCCAGTGGTAAATCCTCCCTGATACCCCACGCTGAGTCCATGATAACAGGGAACATGTGGCGGAGCCAATGTCCAAACAGCATGGACCCGATCATGGACTCAGCATTGGGTATCAACCGCACCACCGGGGCAAAACAGCAGTTAGTATTGTAAATAACAGACAGCTTTTTACATTTAAATGGACACTTATAAAAATATGGTGCACAATATACATATTTACATCAACTGTACAGCAGACTACGCCTTTTGTTTAAAATCAAATAACAGGTTTTGGCACTTATCTTGACTATGGAAGGATTAGCTAAGATAAAAGATACTTTTTCAATATCATTTAAGTTCTGAAAACCATTTAGTATAAGCTCAGCTTCAATAAAGCTCATTTCGGAACTCAGTGTACAGCGGACAATGTAATATGGCAGTTTTCAGTTTTTCGAAAAATCTGACTGTCTGAAGTGTTTCTCTTTTAAGACTGAATTAGACAGGATAACGGGTTTCTCCGCTACTAAAGTGCAGGTGGACAACGGTAGTTTAGCTTCAAAGCAAACCGTCTTGTCACAAACTTAACGGTACCTGTCAGCGGTATTATCAACATAAAATCACCAAACACGTGGCAATGCTCTTCAACATACGGTGAAATCAATCGAACAATAATAGTGAAAAAGGATAAGCAGTCAAGCCCGACTGCGTAAATAATGCGCTATAAAATGAGAAAAGGCTTTGTTATTATTATTATTATTTCATAAAAAAGTGCACAGTTCCTGGTGGTTAAAAACGGCGGTGATAGTTAAGCAGTAATGGGTAAGGATGTAACAATCTGCAAGTATAAGACACTCAGGCAATAAAGATAACATGAGCTGCGACACGACAAAACCAACAATGTGGCTGTGCGTCCAGCGCAGACTCAGATCAGGCTGGGCATCCGCCCAGTCTGATCAGAGTCTTCGCTGTCCGCATGGAGGTCGCTTAGACCGTTAGCTACCCTTTGAGCTTTTAACGATGAGTCCGATAAAACTTGGCAGATGCCCAGGCTGATCTGAGTCTGCGCTGGGCGCACAACCACATTGTTGGTTTTGTCGTGTCGCGGCTCACAGAATTCGCCGCCCGTGCCATCGGAGCTGTCACTTTAATGGAGTCGCGACGTGAGAAAGAAGTACCTTTAGACATGGGCAAATAGCGAATATTAAGAACAGCCTGCGCTGTCTGATCAGAGCAGTGTGTTCGCCATTTGCTGGAGACCTCATTTATTGCTGATCGGGAACGAGATTTTGCTAACATTGCATATGCGCAGGCTGATCCGAGTCTGATCGAATAATTATATACGTGCAAAAGTGTCTGTCGTCCGAGACAGTCTATAAAAGTATCTACTCAGTCGACTGTTATTGGTATTACGACCGAATTGTTGGTCGACGGACACTTTGCACAACACTGGATTGGTTGCCAGCAAAAGTAAACAAACTGGTAATATCCCTGTAATGTACTAGACGCAGCAGTATAAATTGAAGAAAAAGTTTGAAGTTGTAGGGCCCTTTGCTGATGATTGGATTATAAAGTAACAACCCAAGGAGAGTCACGAACTTGGCTGGATTCGATTCCCCGACTTCTTCATTATGAATAAAGAGCGCATATATTTTACCCGTCGGGGAAGACGACTCGACTTTTGGAACGCTATTAAAAAGATCTGCGTGTTATGTGTATCTGCACAGTTTACTGTACAGTCTGGTCGTGGCATGCACCGTATCATTCGCCTATCCTGCAACATGTGCCTATCATGAGCATGCTGTTTTTACATATAGGCTTGTTTGGGCAACGACGCGGCTTGAATCCAAATGATGTCATTTTAATAGGGTCAACAATTTAAGAAAATTCAGAAAGGGATGTAAAAATGAAAATGGCAGTGTTGCTTCCCTGAAAAGTGTGCCCATTCACCTTAAGACAGGTCGTTCCCAATATCGATTGAGGCAAAAATACCTGAAATGTACTTTACAAAGGGTATTATAATCAATATCGTAACTGAGTGGAATTAAGCTTCCAAAGGAATGTTTTGTGATGTCAGAATTAATACTTTTTAAGCCATGCTACGCTCTCTCTCTCTCTCTCTCTCTCTCTCTCTCTCTCTCTCTCTCTCTCTTTGAAATGAATGATTAGTGAAGTTTCAAGCGAAGCCAAAGTCTCTCTTTCTCTCAAAAATTGAATGACACAAACTCTTTCTCTTTCTCTCTTTTTTCTCTTGATTGTCAGTACAACGACTTGTCATAAGAAATAAACTCGTCTGTGGCAACTAAAGCAAAAGCAATCCTGTCTTGTCAGCGAGCCCCCGGCTTAGTGGTAAAGTGTTGTGATTCGAGTCTCGCCCGTGTCACGTCGAAATGCCCCCCCCCCAGCTGGCACATAGCGTCCAATTGACGTCATCCCGACGTCGGTGTGACGTCACAATGTCACAGCGACGTTGATATGTTGTCGTTTTGACGTCCTGACCTGGTGGACCAGTTCCCCTACCAGAAGGTCAGTTTTCTCCCGTGCCTACCGATGGACTAGATATATGAGAAATACTCTTGAAAGAGCAGTTAATCCATACCATAGCATGTCTTGTGCATTCTCCTGTTACCGTCCGATATTACTGAGCTGCAACAAACAAAATGGATGCTTAACGTATCTGCTAACAAACAAGACTCAAACCAGTCTGGATCAGTGCTGTCTGACCACAACTTTGCATAGTGCCTTCAGTTTCATCAAAATCCATACATGGGGTGTATGGACGACAAAGTTCTAATCAGACTGCGCCGCTGTGCAGGCTTATCTGAGTCTGTTTTTGTCGAGTATGACATAAGCACCGTTTTGCATACATCATTGGGGCTGAACTTCGCCGAAAACAGCTATTTAACTGCGAAGAATGAACTCAGCCTGAGCTTTCACTCAGTCTGATATGAAGTTTTGCTGTTGGCAAAAATGCGAACAACGAAGGCTCTGTTCAACCTCAGATAGTGCAGTTTCGTTTCGGTATTCTTCTCAAAAGGATCATCTTTTTTGAAGAATAGAGGTTGCTTTCCTGGTGAATTCTTGCCTTTTAGTGTCGTCTCCATTTTCGTCGTGGCATTGTTTAACTCGTATGCCCACATTAGGGTGTTGAAAACCAACTCGTGGATAAAAAACTATGAAAACCGATCATGAGTGAATATGGTCTAATTACAGCGGCAGAACTCGACCTGTAAACCACACAAACCGTCAATCTGCTGTCTCGTAAGAGGCATGACCGTCGAAGCTTTTGGCAGGAAAATGTATGTTGAGTCAAACAATGTACAGTCAGGAAACATTTTAAAATAATTCGATAATTCTGAGTTACTTTTTCGTATTTATCAACAAAAATACGTCGTGACCCCTCGCCGAGTCATTTTGACCCCTCGTTAGAATCGTCTCGCAGAGACGGTTCTACTGAGAGGTCACAACACATGCTTTGCGGAGAACGGAGGTTAATTATCCCTCGATTATCCCTATTACCCCTTCTTATCTGGAGCATCAGTACATAGTTATTTGATGGAAGTAAAAAGTATGCAAAGACCAGGAACTGAAACAATCAAAATCCAAATCCAGCCCTCAAACCATAGTTGGAAACAACTAAGATTACAAATAATCAAGATACAGAGAACATATGGTCAACCGAGTGAGCAGCTTGTTCCCAAAAGGTGGCCACTCAGCAACCCAAACCGAACCAAAAATAATAAGAACATACATAAGGTAAAACATCACAGAAACTCTGACACCAAAAACAGGCAACAGAGAACCACAAAGAACCAACGCCTTGGAACGGTCAGTAATGAATTACTGGGGGGCTTAAATCGATTTTACAGGCCCAACCTCACCCTCAGTTACTGAAGTGGTACAAAACATTTAGTTGGTTGTTCGGTTCGCATGATAACCCTCTAACTCGTCAATGAATCATCACGGTAAACACATAAATCAAATTTCAACACCATGAAGAAGCAAAGACGAGGACTCAACAGATACAACGGGCCGTCTGACAGGTGGAGATCCCTGTCCTGCCAAACAACCCCACTGGAAATCTGAAGCAAAAGAAGGTCACCAGTTGAGCCCCGGTGGACCAAGCAACAGACAAAAAGGCTCCGGTCCCAACCAACTAAAATATATAGCTTTAGGTCGGGGCCATCATAGAGTCTGACGACCGATCCCCCGGTGTGCAATTAAAGAGTGCAGCAAAGTTATCAACCGTGATTGGGTTAATCACTAAGCATGCAGACTGTCGCATAACATTTAAATTATAGCCAATACGTTTGTGACTTGTGACGTATTATTATTTTTCGGAATTGATCAGAAAAATCAGTCCTACCCTTAATCTCTTTCTGCGACCTTTATTTCTGTGCATCTTCTGCTGAGACACTAACAAAGTCAAGGTCGCAATAGGCAGGGATGATGGTATTGTATAGATGCTATTTTTTTTTTTTATTTTTTTTTTACCAAAACTACTTAATAACTGAAGGGCCAAAAAATGCCACCCAGCTGTATACTCAGTATTCATATATTGTTTCGAAGTACAGAACATATCATTAAATAAGAGGTTGGCTATGACTGTCGTCTATAGTAGGCTAGTGGCATCATTTCTCCAGGGTCCGATTGTTGAAAACCAACGATGGCGTTGGTGAACGAGGCGTAAGATTTGCAAAAATATGATATAGGCGTTCGAAAAAACTTTGCTGCTCTTGATGAAAAAAATCTGACAAGCTTTTCAAAAGTTATTCACATGTTTTTTTTTTTAGCAACACTCTTGATGTTACCGGGATGCTTTGAACCACCTGGCCCTGGACGTAACCCAGCAGGCAAGAAATATCGAAACAGCGTCATATCAACGTCAATAAAACGTCAGGGTTCGAGGATATAAAACTTAAGAATAATCTCAAACTCAAAATAAAGCACAATGATTGGCTGCTTCCGAGCTCGGAAGCAGCCAATCAGTGTGCTTTATTTTGAGTTTGAGAATATACTCAAGTTTTATAACCTCGGGGCCTGGAATAGTTACATTGAGATCAAGACGACTGTGTTTCAACGCTATGTGTCTGCTGGGAACTTGACAGTAAGCATAAATCTGCATGTAATAAGGATCACAATACTGCGAATGAAAATATATCTACCGCATAACTATGTAAAGTTAGTTCGAATTTTCTTCTTTTGTTGTAGCTATAACTAATTTCAAATGGTGGTGAAAAATGCTCGCATTTCATGATAATGGGACCCCCAAGCTCAAGCGTGAACCGGGACAAAATATAAAGGGGTTGTTAATCTTACCGAACGTAAAAAATATGTGTCGAAGTACAAATGTATCAGTATCTGAGCAGTGCGACGAGAAATATAAAGCTGAGACTGACATATCAGCCAACTCATATTTGCTCTACATTTTCCTTGACTCTCAAATGAGAACACGAGTAACGCTGACAAGACAGGATGATCTGAGTCTTCGCTGTTCGCACATGTCCTTATGCACTCCCTTGATTATACTTACATTCAGTTTGTAATCCGAAATAGTTTGCGAGTTGTATGAGTTTAAACCAACTTAATTCAGTTCATGGAGTGAAAATTAGCAGAATATTTGCGCTTGAATAATGAAATTTATTAGCTTCATCCATTCTGAACAAAGTGTTATGTCTGTCTTGTAACGTATAATCCCAATTTAGTTATATTTTGGTACTCTATGTATACAAAAATGATTCAAAGCAGCTAAAGCACCTGCAACGCGTGATCACTTTTCGTGTTTAGAATTGATTATTCATTAATCATAGCTTAGTTGTCTGCAGTTTTTTGTGTGGCATATGGCCGAAATCCCTCTTAAGTATCAGAAGGTCATTTTACATAATTGACCTGTCAATGTTATACATATATTAATGCGTTCAACCGTAAGAAGCTGACTGGACTTTTATCACTAATTTATTACCTATTAGCTCACTTTTTGTGTATTTAGTTAGTTATTTATTACCCCAAATGTTTCGTAATACGATACATTTCAAGTAACAAATAATTGCATATGATGCAAACTGATTGAAAAGAAATCGTACATGTACCAGTTCAAACGTATTTTTTTGTTTAAATGAACAGCCTAAAAATCAGCTTTGGGCAGGTACAGGCTTAGCTGAGTCCCTGCCGTTCGTTGATGTCGCACAATCGTCTTTCTCGTGACATCAATTATGAACTAATTCGAACTAACGTAACAGCGACGAGAGTCCTTGTAGCGAAGAAACGAGATGGGTGAGCCGGAACAAAAGTGAAATTTTTCAGTATGGGTACAGGTGATATCAAAGGACCTCTGACGGTTGTAATGTTAATTTGCCTATAAAATTAGTCAAAATTAAATTTTTGGTATACCCAAGAATTTCTCTTGAAATTTGTTGCTCTCAACTTCCCCTAACTGGCTATGAATTTAATTTCTGATTTTTTAGCACATAGACTTCAATTTTTGGTGGAAAAAGCTAAATTTTATAATTAAAGTAATGGAAACAGGAAAAGATTTTTAAAGATACTTTTCCCCCCGTGCCTCAGCTAGCCACTTTGCATGTATGTGTGTACTATCATAATACACATTATATGTGAGTGGCTTGCTGAGGCACGGGGGGAAAAGATAGTCTACAGCTGAAAAACTGAAAAAGTGGGTGGGGTACTTACACCCTTTATATCTAAAAATAGGTTAAAGTCCTTAGTATTGAAAAAAATATTGCTTGATATCAGTAACAGTAGTGTGTACGTCAGTTTTAGCATAGTTATCAATTAAAATTTCAATATATTAGAAAACCGAAAAAAATGGACTTATTTTCAGAGACTGAAAAATTCACCTACCCCTCTTGATAAAATCTGTTTAAGTTAGTCTAGAGGCATGATAATTTTTAAAAAATACTGTTAAAATGTCTTTATAGTACATAAGTCTACATATTAATGCCAAATATTTCAACTTTTGCTGCCCAAGGAAGGTGCAATAATTTGTCGAAAAATAGGCAAATATGCACTGATACTGTCAGAGGTCCTTACTCTCAGAAGAATTTCAGCAATAACAAAAGGCCATACAAAATACATTATAAGATCAACTCTTAACCAAAACAAACTGGCCAAATAATGTGGATCCAGACAATACAATGGATTTGAAGTCTAGTTCTTTTGTTGTGTGCAAAGAACATTTACTGACCGTTCCAAGGCGGTACTTCAGTTGTGGTTCTTCAATTTTACGTGTTCTCAGGTCCGCTTGTCTGTGGTCTTCTAGCAATATGGTCACCTGTAAAGCTTCCCACTTTGCTCTCTCTCTCTCTCTCTCTCTCTCTCTCTCTGTATGTGTGTAATTTATAATAGAAAATGGGTAAAATAAAATGTTACTGTTGTTTTTGATGACCGCCTATTTGGGAAAGAGCTGTTCACGTTAGTGTAAAGAAACCATAATAAATAAGACGACGCAACATTGGGAATAACATCACCTGAAACTGAACGTTAAAACGAATGGGGGCATAGGGAAGGTAAAGATCAGCCAGCGCTTCCGCGCAGTCTGATTGCTTAGATAATCTGATACTGGGGAATAAAAGTGAGGATTCAGTTTGATCACTTTACACAGATGTGAACGCCGGGATGCATACCGTGATGGCATAGCTTGCATTTTCAGGCGAGGCTTATCATATCGCGAGTGTGTTGTCCATAGTCGAAGTCATCAGCTCAGCTGCATGCAGTCATGCATCAAGAGGTTATTTTTTTTACTCTGGGTTGACAAAATTTTTCAATCGTTGGCCGGGCCGGGTTTGAAGCCGCGACTTTCTGTGCAATAGCTATGCGCTCTAACAAATGGACTACGGCGTGACACACAAATCACTAAAAAACTGTGCAGTCCAAAAGTCTGGTAACACACGTTGGTTGGTTGTTTTGAGTTTAACGGCCCTTTTAGACAGTATTTCCGTCTATATCGGGCCGTCTCCAAAAGAGAGGAAGAAAGAAGAGAGATGTGATAGGGTGAGAAAAATGTCCAAACAGCCCCACCCGCACCTACTGCAAGCACAGTAGGCCCTTGCCCCACCATTATCCAAATCAGTAGGACACCACGGAATTGGAAGTTATACCCAGCACCATCGCATCACCCAACCACCCCGTTAACACACGTGAGAGTCGTCAGGCTAACAGTAATGCTTTAGCTGTTGTGCACAAAACACAGGTTTGTCCGAGTCACCAATGCCCACATATGCCCTAACGCCCTTTTACGCGTCTGTAAAAGGGACGATGGGAAATTAGCGAGCTGCCCAGTCTGGGATTAGACTCTGCATTCGCGCATAAATCCCGGGCTCGAGACGCGTTGGAAGCAGGTATCTTTTCAGTCATAAACAGCCTTTCATTATCACCAACCCATCCTGATATGGCTGAAATTATGTTAAAAATGGCGTAAAATCGTGATTCATCCACCATCGACAAAAATTAATAGGTTTGATTTTCAACACATTAATCTAATAAAGGTAGCAGATCCGAATTTGTCAGCTTGTCAAAGCAGCTAAACATCTTTTCAAGCGCAGAAATTGATTGACACTTCCGGCTACTGATTACATCTCTCTACCGTTATAATGTCATGTGTACTCAATACAAGAGTCACATGTCTTGTGAAATGTTACAGTTATGTCTGTCACTGACCCGTTAAATCGTCTAGAGAAAGTAAACGTTTTAGACGCACAGATTTCGCCTATTTATGAAATTTGCCATAAAACATGGATTTCATCCGCAACAGCATTCCTACAGCTAAAGCATTTTCTTTCACTGACTTCTACGCCATTATAGCGGCCAGTTTCAAGTGCAATCGGGGCGGTTCCACTTCTAAATTTAGCCAAAGCCCCTCTATGAGACCTATTAAATATCCTTGTACAATATTCTTCAACTACAAAATCCTGCTTAAAGGTTCTGTATAATCGAAGTTTATTCCCTCCAACTCCCGAACGTGAACTATTGCGATTTACATCAACTGCCCACTGATTAATATATTCTTGCGTAATGAAAGGCAAAACGTTATTTAAAATATTGGTCTTATTAATGGTTTGATTTATGTTATTATAAATGTGAAAATTGGACTCTGTCAATTTCTGACCTACCCTGAAATTCCAGTTTTTACATCTGTTACTTACTTTTGAATTTGACCAGCAGAATATTTTCCTGTTCAGCCTTGTTGCGTCCATATTCATACAGCGACACCAGAATGATAACACAGACTTCCAACACTTTGTGATCATGGGCGTCCATCCTATATCTCCATTAACTGCTGCGTTAGGTGTATACCTTCCTACATTTAGAAAATATCTCGCAGCTCTATGTTGTACAGCATTAATGCAGCTATAGGACTGGGTGCCCCAGATCGCAGCACCATACGATATAACCGGGCAAACAACTGACTCATAAAGCTTTAGTGTAAACATATTTTATTTCAATTTTATACAAGTTATGTACAGGTTTCAAATAGTATACAATAGCAAAAGGATCTGAACGGAAGGCAGGGGCTTATTTAGTTCATCTCCTGGACCATACTGAATACCACCAAATGCTTTTGGTTTAGCTATTAAAAGTCCAAGTGCGCGATTTGCAGACTGTGCGACGTGTTTAGCAGTTATTGCGAAATCTAGATGTTCTTATAAGACTATCCCCAAATATTTATACTGCACTGTATACGAAATGTTCTCATCGTTTACCGTAAATATGGCATCTGATTGCGGCATTGAGGGATTACGAAAATGCACAACATTGGATTTAGCTGAGTTGACTGAGATTAGATTACTTTTGCACCAACTTCCTAATATATCCAGCATCGACTGCAGATTTGCTTCTGTTTCAGCAATAAGAACTACATCATCAGCATACAGTAAAACAGAGACTGTATCGTCACCAATTTTAACACCTTTACCCAGTGCGTCAATTTTTAATGCCAAATCATTTATATATAAATTAAAAAGTAATGGCGACAAGCAACATCCTTGCTTTAGTCCACAGTTTACATTAAACCAATCGGTTGTAAGTCCGTTTAGTTTAACCGAAGACTGAACATTGTTATACAAAGCCTTAATTGCATCTAATAATAGCCCGTTAAAACCGAGTTTTTCAAGTTTCGTCCAAAGAATATCTCTGTTAACTGAGTCATATGCCTTTTTAAAGTCTATGAAGGCGCAGAAGGTGGACTTTTTCATTTTTTTCCTTGTTTCAACTATATTTGTCAAAGAACTTATATGGTCAGTTGTGCTTCGGCCTTTTCTGAATCCATTCTGGCCTTCAAATATTATATTATTGTAATTTGACCACATACTAACTCGATTATTTAACAGGTTACAATACACTTTGTAGACTACAGGTGAAATTGCAATGCCCCTGTAAGAAAGCGGATCGCGGGCTTCACTTGTAGTATATTTCGGTATAGGACAAATGAGAGACTTCCCCCAGATATTTGGAACTTTGCCAGAACGATAACACGTATTGAACAGTTTATGTAAGAAAGAAATAATGCTGTCGATTTTTAATACCTCGCCTGGTATATCGTCAACACCAATTGCACGATTATGTTTAATGCTATAAACAGCTTTACGAACTTCGGAAACGGTAAAATTATTCGCAAATAAACCCGACTCATCAACAGTGTTATCAACATTTAGCATGACATCAACATTCTGCAAATTAATTTGCTGATTATGCGTTGGGTTTAGTAGTGCAGAAAATTCAGTTTTCCATTTATTAAGAACAGCATTACTGTCTGTGTTAATTTCACCATTATCATTTACAATTTCCATCGGAATTTCTCTCTTTCTATTATCCCTTACCCCTGCTCTACCTATTGTCTTCCAAAAATCGTTTGGATTATTTTCAGCATTACTTATCATTTCATTCTGCATTTCAAACCAGTAATTTCTCTTTCTTCTCTGTACCTGCTTATCAAACATTTTACGCTTTTGAACAAAAATATGCTTTAAATTATGCTTTTGGCTGTTTCTACATTTTAAATATGCTTTTTCTGCATGACACATATCATTCCATAACACCTGTAAATTGTCGTTCCACCAAGGTTTTCGAATACGCCTGCGTTTATTACTAACACCGTATTTGACGATAATTTCTCGCTTTGGCAATTTTAATGACATTTCATTTTGAACAACAAAGCAAAAATCACCGTATATTTCGTCTACATCTCGTTGGCTTTGAATATTAGTTACCAAATTATCAAGAGTTTGAAAAAGTGAATTTGAATTTCATCATTACAAAAAGTTGGTGGAATGTCAGTTAAATTATACCTATTATATCTTTTCTCAATAGTACTGCTTGCGGTATTAGACCTAAATTCTAACCCAGGAGATTTTAAATTCCAGCAACATGTTATGACAGAATGGTCTGGTACAATTCTAGACTCTACTCCGTTTAAAGAATGCCCATACACTTGTGCTGGCCTAATTACTTTAAACCCCTCAAACTGTTCAATATGCTCATACGGAACAATAAAATAGTCAACGACAGAGCTTCCTCCAGTTGACACAAATGTAAAGTCATTATCATCAGTACTTTCACACTGTCTACCATTCAAAATGCAGCAGTTACTATCAATCAGAAAATTACATAAAAATTCACCATATATATTTTTTGAGTAATCAATTACATTTCGATCCTGAATTACATCTACACCCTCTATGAAGTCAGCCATGTCACCAATTCGGCTATTAAAATCTCCGCATAAGATAAACTTCCCCAAGTGCTGGTATTCATATATGTTTGTCAAGAGCTGATCATAGAACTCCTGAGCGCTAACATACCGTGATGAACCATGCGGGGGTAAATAGCAGGTACATATATTAAAATATGTGTCTGAAACCTTACTTTTAAAGGAAACCCATAGTATACCCTCGTATGATTTATCGAGTATGCTAACCTCAAATAATTTCATTAAATCTTTTCGCACTAACAAACAGACTCCACCTGATCCTGCTCTAGCATTTGTGTGTAATTGTGTCCTATTATGCCCAAAACAATAAAACTGTTGCAAATCAAGTGATTGATCGTATACAAGATGAGTTTCAGCAACTCCAATAATGTCTAACTCTAAAATATTGACACAAGATTCACGGAATACTGAATTATCAGATTCATTGTCCGGAGACCAACCGTTTACATTCCAAAACCCATGTTTGACCTAATTAAAGTATCTGTCTCTCCGATTATCTCTACTGCCATTTGTATATCTACTTGTATGCTCACGAAACTGATCGTTTTGCCTACCGTGAACACTATTGTTTGAGCTGTATCTATGAATGTCACCGCGTGACCTGTTATCGTACTGTTGTCTCTGATTATTCTCTCTGTTGCTATCGCCATCTCTTCTATCACATCCTCTCCTATCGCCGATATTGCTTCTGGAATGATATCCTGTACTATCAGTATTTCTATTATGAGTATTCTGTCTATATCTGGTGCTTCTATTATTCGAATTATCACTCGTATTTTCAGTTCTATCTCTTCGATAATCATTCTTCTCTTCCTGACTGTTACTATTGTCTGCGACTAAGCGTGAACCTTTCAGCCTTAGACCTGTGACACCAAGAGCTGAAATAAGCATCTTCAAATTACTGTTGTTAACACGCGCTTCCATAGACTGGTCAGCATGAATATATACTTTTTGATATCTTCTACTATTCTTAAGTTGCTTTTTTCTCTGCATGATAAGTGTCTTGTCTTCAACTTTTTCGCACGTGACAATTATAACTCCAGGTTTATGGTCATCTCTGTCCTTACGAACTGCTTTCTTAAAACTGATGTCCCGCAGTTTTAGCCCATCCCTTAACAGGTCCAAGACTACTGTATTAACATTCTCTCTTTCTGTTTGTGGGTGGTTTCGTATACAAAAGTTCAAAGATCTTTCCGTTTGTTCTTCTGTGTCGGCTAGCTTTGATGGCATTTCATCTATTTGTTGTTGTAGACATTTTACATCTTCACAGAGATCATCCCTTACATCGTCTATCCTTTGGTTAATTTCTCTCTTTAACTTTGCAGCCTCTGTGTTTACCCTCTTATCTACAGTATTGCTCAGTTTATTCGTTAGTCTTTTCTCAATGTCAATAGCCATTTTATCCATCCTGCTATTCAGATCATTCCACATCTTCTGCATATTTCTATTCATTGTCGACATTTCATCAGCAAATCTATTCATAACACTAAGTAAATCTTTTCCGCCCACATTTTCATTTGATTCTGTGAGCATAATGTTCAGAACATCGCCGACATCGCTATTCTCATTTCCATCTCTATGAACATCAGCAACCAATGAAATAATTTCTGAATCACCACTTGTTGACTTTTTCTTGCTTTTCTTGCTTTTACTACCATTTCCACTCTTATTTACCGAAGTTCTGCTATTTTTCATCTTGCTTTCATTTACAGTTTCTTTACCCGACTTAGAAATCGTTTTAGAGTTAATTTTATTCTGGGCCTTTCCATCAGGTTTTTCTCACACATGAGATTTCTCCTTGCTCGGATGATAGTACGCTTTCCTACAATCTCTGACTTGCTCTGCGTATTATCGTTTTCACTATCACTATCACTATCTGTTTTATTACCACTTTGATCCAAATCAATACAGTTAATATCACTCCTGAGCTTTTTAAGGTCAGTGCCGCTCACCGTTGGCATAGACAAATGCCTTTTGCGACCACTAGCCAAGGTAGACGACGGGGTGTTTAGTACTGCCACAATAGCCTGAGAGCCCAAAACTGATGCGACATAATCCTCCGCTTCATGAAAACTGTCATCAACATTTGTGCTATCGAAGCCAGAATCCTTTATAGAGTGAACGATGGTCTTTACGTTTTCTTTTCCCAGGCCAGGTGAGCGACACTCCTCAATAGAATACTCAAGCGAAACGTTTGTCGTCATTACGTAACGTAGCGCAAGAAAGACTGTACGACCTCTATTTCTTTTTGTTTTGTTGGTTTCTATTCAATTTTGCACAACTAATCTAATTTTGATAATAACTTCCGTTTTGGTGTCGTAACGAAAGAAATGTTATTGAAAGTAATGTATGGAAAATGTAAAAATATGCCTTACCAATCACCTACCATAGAGCTCCCGCTCTCTCAAATCTCCTACGAGCTTTGAATTACAGGCGCTATGCGCTGGCAAGCGAATGCTCGCTATTAAGCATGCCAATATCTGGGACAAGTTCACGTTTCAGCATTGTATGCCAAAGGTCAATGTCACAGATGCTATTTCTGTTAAAACTTTGTTATGGCTCTAGCGCTTTGATTTATAAGACGATAAAACTTCACACAAATGGTAAGTATGACAATTTCTTGGACAAGTTTGTGCTTGGTTTAAACATATTTTATTCTTTCTAGAAATTGTAGCATACATACATAGCTTGGGATAAGAACGAAAGCTGGGCGCTTATAGAGTTCTTCTCCCTTATTTGTGTTTCGGCGTTTTAGATCAAAGGTCAATGTCGCAGTTGCTATTTTTAGGAAACAAACTTTGCCATCCTTCTAGCACCGTTATTTTTTGACAGCATCTCATATAATTTTACACAAATGTTTAGTGTGACAATATCTTGTATAAAGGACTTCTGACATTTTCAATGCAAATTTGCCTATTTGTCGACAATGGGAAGCAAATGTTGATGATTTTAGCATTAACATGTAGAATTATGCATTATAAGGAAGTTTTCATATTTATTTTAAAACAATTATCACGTATGCAGTCTAAGTCTCACTGACTTTCCCAGAGGGATAAGCGGCATTTTCGGTCATCCAAAATAGAATTAGGGTAAGTATATCCCCTATTTTTGTGATAAGTTTTAAAAGATTTTGAAACCGGTAAAATAGTTTTGAAACTGAAATTTGGGAATAGGTGAGGTTTTCGGAGAATGTCAGTTTCATATCAAAGGTAGGATTTTTCATTGCAGCACTTGTTTATCTGTGACATAAATTATTAATGAGGTCCTATATTAATACCCATTCTGTATGCAAATATTTTCCTCACTGACTAAGATTTGGAAGCAAATGTGCCCTCCGACCCCTCCGGCCTCCTCACACTTCTGCAAACAAGTGTAATCACCCAAAACAGTCAACATATTTTCTGTCATCTATACAGAACGATGAATAAAAGATGACCAGATAAAATTAATTTCAATGTAAAACCTATTTTTTCATGCCTCGGTCCCCTGATTTGTTTGTTTTGAAGATAACTTTAGGTTTGTATCTGTCGATGTCTCTAGATGTAAGGCAGGACATTCCACCTTTTCTTTCTAACTGCTGCCTGCATCAAGAGCTAGTGTGTTGGCTTGTATCTTTACATTGCCTATGTCACAGGCAGGGTGATCCATTATTTTTATTTCAACTATTGACTGCATCAAGTGTTAGTGCCATGAATTTAATTTGTTTGAAACTTTGGCTTGTAACTGAACACTGAACAGGCGTAAGACAAGACTCCAACACCTGACTGCATCAAGTGTCCGTGCCCTAAAGAATCAAAAAAAAAAAAAAAAAAAAAAAAAAAAAAAAGAAAGAGGCGAATCATCCAAATCTTCTGGACACAACAGTTTATGATGGAAGATAAGCTGACACTTAGCAATCTTTGATCAAATAGAGCTATTTGAATTTCATCAAATAGAACTAAAGCTGAGCCTATAACCACAATCCATGAGGAAACCAGTGCCTAAAAAGTGTCAGTTGAAACTGCTATGGCTCTAGAACAGTTTTCCTAGGCTCCAAAATAAGATATGTTGTCAGACTAGGTAAAATAATTACCGAATTATTATTTTGAAAAACAAAAAGGAAAGAAAAATAGCCCACCAAAAGATTTGATCTGAAAAGTTTCTGGTGTTAATGGGTTTGAACAAGGCGACATCAATATGCTTTTTAATCTAACTGGGATAATACAGAGATGGTATAGTTCACTTTAATGTAGCATGCATATATATGGGGAATCAAGAAACAAAAACAAAGTTCAACAAGATAATGCTTTCGTAAAGTATTGGAGTGCTTGACAGCCCACATTCTGCAGACCTGAAGTATAGTTTACCGGGCTCAGAATTTCTTTAATTTTCTTGTACACATATAAGAGGGATACAGCATGATTTATGGTTAGTATAAAATCTCGACAATAACTGGATCAGACTTTAACTGATAATTTATTTTTGATATGGGCGTGGTTTTTAGCTGATTTTGAGGGGTTATAGCAAACAAAAATATTTTATGCAAAACCCGTTTCTTGAAACTTGAATTTACATATTTCTAAGATATTTCACATCAATTTACTGATTTAAGTTTATAAATGAAATTGCAAAATCTGAAAATTTGATAGTTCTAGGAACGGTATTTTAAGGGAACCCTCATTTTCAGGGTACTTAAGTCAATCCTGTGCTATGCTGAGCGTGTGAACTAAGGTGAATAATCCATAAGCAACACTGTTAGTCCTTAGGCAACACATATACGTAGAATAAAAAAATCTAAGCGTGGGCAGATTCCTATATAAAATTAACATAGGCTGAAACTCCGCCTTTTCGAGTTTTCTTATTTACTGAATTTTATTTTGTTAAACATGCTTAAAATAAAAAAAACACTACAACTGCATATAGCATGCAGTAATATGTAAATAAAAAGTGTGCTAGCCTGATTTTAAGATGCAATGGGTCCAATTACCCTACACACTTATCAGTTTTTCAGCTGTAGACTATCATCCCTTCCCCCTCCCCCCCCCCCTCCCCACGCGTGCCTCAGTTTGCCACTCACATATAATGTATAATGTGTACTCACATACATGTGAGTGGCTAGCTGAGGCACGTGGGGGAGTATCTTTATAAAACTTTTCCTATTTTCCATACATTTAATTATAAATTAAAATCTTAAAGAGTTCCTTCAAGAGCAGAGAATATATTCAGAAACATTTTTAAACCAAAAAACTCAGTCTATGTGTTTAATAACTGAAAAATTGTTTTGTGCCAATTATAGGAAGGTCTGAGGAAAACATTTCAGTGGAAATTTTGAAGAATATCAAAAGTTCATTTTTGATCACATTTCATAGGCAAATTTACATTACAACTGTCAGAGGTCCTTCGCGATCCAGCATTTAAGAGGCAAGGTCAAGGTCAAGGTTGCTTTTATAAAGAAAAAAAATCCAACAACTTTGTCATCCCTCTAGCACTTTTATTATGGAAAGATTTTGATATAACTTTACACAAATATGTCTTATCACATTACTTATCTAAAGAGGCTTACGACAGGGGCATTTATTTTCTAGTTTATAAAGATACACAATGCAACTAACAAAAGAAAGGCAAAACCAATATTAAGGTGGTGATAATCACTGATTTGGGACAAAGACAAAAATCTGCATAAAATACTCCAAATAACACTGATCTTTCCAAAACTTAGCAGATGCCTTCTTTATGTTGTTTTTCATAACTTAGAATCCCAAAATGCAGCATTTGTTAATGTTAAAAAGTGTTTTTATAAGGAAAGATCAAAGGGTAATTTTCTGCGAATAAATCTGAAAAAATAATATCGTTATTGAAAATATACTTAGTGCTTAGAGTACCTTATTGCATAATGGAGAGCGTCCTAGCAATTATTTTTTCAAACTCTTTCACACATTATCAGGCTGAACAGATGAAAAAAGATGCAGTCTGTGTCCAAATTTTTTTGTCAAAACACACAGGTGAGACAGGTGAGACTATTTTAACAAGGTTGAACAATTTCATCTACACACCACTGATCATGTCAGTAATGTATTATTTATACTGTAGGTGTTAACATAGGTATGCTTGCCTACCCTATATTTAATAAATGCATCCCGTGTACATTTACTTTGTACATGGTTGAACATTTGAGAAAAAGCTACCGTTTTCATCTGGTCTACATTACAATTTGAGAAAGAGTTGGAATAAATAATTGCTAGGACGCTCTTCATTATGCAATAATGCACCTTCAGCAATATGTAAATTTTCAATAACAATATCATTTTTTCAGATTTATTTGCAGAAAATTACCCTTTGATCTTTCCTTATAAAAACACTTTTTTAAGCAGCATGTACGTCTATTTTGTATTCTAAACTGTAAAGAACAACAATAAGAAGAAGTCTGCTAACTTTCAGGGAGATACATTACTTTTTTATGGTTTTATGCAGATTTTTACATTTACCATAAATCACCACCTTAATGATATTTGCTTTTCTCAGGCCAGGTATGTCTAGTGTTAGGTTTATCTATCACAGACAGACAAAACAAATGCATACCGCAAAGGGAACAAAGGTCTGATTAAGACTATGCCTTTTAAACTACTTAACATGACAGTTCAGACATTATCCAATTCTGGATATCAAAAATAAGATGTCATCATTAGACAGTAAGAAGGAATGCTAATGTGTCCGAATATGTAGTGGTATTACATTACCGTTTGCAACATGCCTAGCAGTGTTCCCAGAAGTTGAACTGAACGAGACTTGAACCTCAACCCAAGATACTGAAACAAACAAATAAGCAACTTGTGCCGCGACACGAGAAAACAAACAATGTGGTCGTCCGCCCAGCGCAGACTCAGATCAGCCTGGGCATTCACCCAGTCTGATCAGACTCTTTGCTAAGCGCTTAAAGGGTAGCTGAGGGACTAAGCTACCTTCATGCGGAAAGCGAAGACTCTGATCAGACTGGGCGGATGCCCAGGCTGATCTGAGTCTGCGCTGGACGCGCGACCACATTGTTGGTTTTGTCACGTCGCGGCTCACTTTATTACACATTTTTTAAAAATAGCATCATCTCTTAAATGCACTCAGCTATAATGAAATGCCGATAAAATGTGTGCAATCTTTTTCTACTATTTCAATAAAATATGTGATTGAAATAACTATAAAACTTTTAAAAAGTAAAGGCAGTATTTAATTAGGATCTTATAGTGACAAGAAAATATAACTGCTGTAAAGGTTGACAGCTATAAGTATAAAAAATGATACTGTCAACATCAACAATAGTTAAAATGCTGAAGAAAAGTTTAATTAATACATTCGTGGAAAGAAATATAATAGGTGTTGTGTCTGATTTGTCATTTGTACGAGTTTTGTGGCCAGTTTGACCTCACTAAGAGGTGGGGGCGTGGGGGATTAGTTAACGCCACCTTAAGGTGTTAGAAAGATTCTGCCAGCGAGAGTCCCATTAAAGCCCTATGGTAAGGAAACGAACCCTCTTTGCCATGCAGGGCGGAAAATAGAAATGTGCCCTATTACGTCATGGGGACTGGACCTTACAGTGTCAATATTTCAGGTCCTTTAATCATTCCTCGAATATCAAAAAGTGTGTTTGCTACCAGTGTAAAATATATTGGGTACACTTTCAGGGGTGCACATCTCTACAATGTTTTTTGCTTCCTTCTCAGTGAGAGCCAGCCAATACACAGAAAGGAAAAACGGTGCAAGCAGAGGAAACTTAAATGATATTGCAAGCACGTACAAGCTGATCTGCGTTTTTACGGTTTCTCATGCCTTTACTGTATTTTCTATCTTGTCATGTTTCATATGTGTTGTTAAATGAACCAAGAGCCTAGTATCCCATAAACTGGACATTATCAAACAGTGGAGACCCCAGATCAGACGCCGCGAATCGTGGCGTCTGATCAGGATCTACGCAGTTTGCATAAGACAAATGTTATTTCTCCTTAGAATTAAAATAAAAAAAATAAAAATGAAATTAACCAGAAACCTCTTAACTGACAAAACGACTCATCCAATTTCAAGGACAAAATAGATCACTAGGCATAACTGGATTAAGATATACTTTACCTCATAAGCACTGGTGAGATGTAGGGGATACATCAGCGGAACCACCATAGTGTACTGTATGACAATACTGACACAGATCCCAATATATACATAACACAGCATCGAATTATACAAATAAAATTCCGCCGGAATTCCTATCACAGAAATAGCCGACTGGTATGTGACCAGCATTGACAGTGCTACTGGGAGAAACTGCATTCGTCGATTTCCCAGTAAATATTCCTCAGTAGTCCGTTGTTTCTTATATACTCCATAATATATTCCTATACCCAGAGACACCACTAGAAATATGCCCATAACAACATAGTCGGCGATATGTAGCTTCATTTCCATATTGCACTAAATTCTTATTTTTTTAAAGTAGCAATTAAATCAAAACAAATGTTCGCACTATGTAAGACTGAATTTTCATTCAACTGAAGCAGGTGTATAACTACTATGTGTCTTGGATTCATGGCTGTGCATAATGTCTCACCTTCATGCTCAACTGTGTTTAAGATGAAGGTGACTGGGTATACATTCAGGATTGGTAAGACAGTTTCCTGTTTGATTCCCTTTTCGATAAGACCAACTCTTAAAAGAAGGAATCTGTAAGTTTTTCATGTTAGAGTTAATAGGCTTTAGTAGGGAAGCATGATGCTACTCTAAACTAAGAAACCTATTAGGTCTTAAAGTATGAAGTCACAAAAGTTGTTTCCCTTTGTAAAAATGACAAAAACATGGCAGTGTACCCTAATTTTGCGCTTCTAATTGCCATTCATCCCTTCATGTTTCAGATATATTAGCCGCGAAACAAGAAAACCAACAAAGTGGTTGTGCGAAAAGTGCAGACCCAGACCAGCCTGGGCATCCACCCAGAGAGTCTGCGCTGTCTGCATGAAGGTATCTTAGACCCTTGGAGCGCACAGCGAAGACTCAGATCAGACTGGGCGGATGCCCAGGCTGACCTGAGTCTGTACTTGGCGCAAAACAACTTTGTTGGTTTTCACGTGTCGCAGCTCAATTATGCGCACAGGCTGCATTTCGTTAGTGTTTATTGTCATCAATATAACCTTGATGGTATGCATATGCATGCGCTTATCATTACCATTTTGTTTTATCTGTAAAGGGTTATTGCTAACACATTTCAAATGAATAGCAAACGAATTCACTGCAACGATTCTTTTAAGAACGGTCCAAAGATACCGAGGGCTCCTAAGGTACAGGTATATGTCAATGATCCTTTTTCAAGGACCACTGGCTTCAAAAAATCTTTTAGCCTAGCTCATTTTTGTCATGGGCTTGCTTCAAAGACATCCTAGGAATTCGAGTCTTGTTTGTTGCAGTCTATTTCACAATTTTGCTTCAAGTTCAAACACACAATAACTCTCCTCTGAATGCGAAAGGTGCAGTATATTGCACAATTTTGCTTTAAGTTCAAACACACGATAACTGTCCTTGGAACATGAAAGTTCTGAGGAATCAAAGCGCCATGAAAGCTGGCGGTATTTGCAATAATTATCTGCACTGCTGCACATTAAATAGAGGATCTTACATGAGTGCTCATGTGTTATTGAATTTATTAAACGAGTTGGGGAAAAAGATAAGATGCGAGGCTATGCCGAGCATCTTATCGGTTTTCCCCAACGAGTTTAATAAATTCAATAATACAGTAGCGCGAAGGCAAGATTCTTTTTATCATATGGCACTAAAATCGCATTTTATTACCAACATTTGAACTAAAACATCACGATTTCACCATTAGAAAACGCGACGTTTTGATGGACGTCAGCGTATAACGATACGACGTAATTTGCATATTTAATCCACTAGTGGATTATCGTTTTTGATTCATGGCTTTATTACACTCTCAGATGCGACGTCATATGATAAATTACTTTCTTATCATTACCGTGAACTAAAAAATTGAGACACCTAAAATAATTATCGTAATTGTCATAACATTGGTACTCTTTGTTTCTATAATGCCAAAATACATAGAAAAGATGTTGATGGGATGACAGTGTAAACCTTGATCAGACTACCACTTTTGGAGCAGTCTGAGCTGGGTTTGTAATGTTTGCTCAGACTTATCTGTCCCAATACATGTATTTAGATTTGTAACTTTTAACTTCTAAAATTCATTATTGTCATTGCTTCAAATAAAATGGTTGGCAGCGGAACTGCAATCATTACACACCCACAGAATTCACATTGCGTTTGATCCTCATCTAAAATGTTTGGTGTAACATAAGGCGGGATAGCTCCAATGGAACATTGTTTTGAAAACTGACTCCAGGTAGGGGCCATTTACCCTACAGGACAACACGAAAATATATGTAATACTGCAGTACAGGAAAGCGAATAATAACTTCATTTGTGTTTTCATCTTTGTAACATAAGGCGGGATAGCTCCAATGGAACATGTTTTGAAAACTGACTCCAGGTAGGGGCCATTTACCCTACAGGACAACACGAAAATATATGTAATACTGCAGTACAGGAAAGCGAATAATAACTTCATTTGTGTTTTCATCTTTTTGGGAAAGGCAAAGTAACAGTCATCGCACAAGGTATATATTCACCAAACAAAGTCATTATCCTCAAATCATAATGAGTGTTTATATATAACAATTAAAAAATTTTGGGAAGAAAACTGCTAAGATTACATTGCCTGTAAGAGTACCAACCGTGCATTCATATAAACATCTCCATAATTACAGGAACAGATATAACGTTCATTTGTTATAATGGCACATAAGGAGACTGTCCGTGTGCATTAAGCACATCAGTATTCCTATAGGGTCAAGTCAGGTAAAATCGGACAGCAGGTAAATTCGGCCAATGACAGTGCTCCCTTTATATGTCAGTTGTTTGTAAGTAAAACAAATTAACTGGGCAAACACTGATAATCCTGATGAGACGGCTCATCTAGATTTTCACTGTTTGCAATGGTATGTCCGAATTTACTCGCTGTCCGGTTACCCGACTCGACCCTATAAATCTTTCGCTAACATCATACGGCTGCCCTTTCCCTAGCTCTATCATACGGAAGACGTCAGAATTTATTTTCGAAACATAGGTAAAGTAAATTGTGCAACTATATGTCTGGTTTGACTTTGTATATTTGTCATAAATCTGCTTCTGGGAGTTTATTGTACCACGTTAAGTCGAGTGCTTTGATCGGAGCAACTACGGGAACTTCCACTTCACTAGCAACACCATTTTTCTTCTGTAACAAATAAAACATTACTTTAATAAGTGCAAAATCTTCTAACATGCTTTCTTTAGCTCAGTGCTGGAAACAAGTGTGTTTCTATATTTATCTGGCTTTCTATAATTATCAAATTTTTCAACAAGTTAGACAGCTTAATAGTCGAGAGAAAGAATACATTAAGGTTGTGCAGAACAATATAGGTGTGACACTTAATTCAAAGATTACCTTTCGATTTTAAAAGATCTGATTTCCAAGAAAACTCGGTCGGTTATAAATTCTCACGATTCTGCTGATGAAGTGTTGCCACAAGTCCAACATGTCAAGAGAGATGGGAGTGCTTTGAATACAAGATGCCAAAGTTCTCCAATAAATTGTTTGTTTATTATACGAAATGAAAAAAGAAAATGAATAAATAAGATAAAATAAAAACAGGTGTCCGGAAATAAGGATTCAGAAAACGACGGACTATAAGGTTCAAGAAATTGTACCTTCTGCTGCATTCTGTAGATCTGATATTTAGGGACCACATGCGTTCCTTTATAGCCCGCTCTCCAAAAACCCCGCATACAAGGGAAGATATATTCAGCTTCGGTTGTATATCTATTCATGCCTGTAAAATACGTTTCTATAAAATTTATCGGAAAGGATTCAATAAACACATTCACAAAGTTTTGCGAAAGCATTTTTTAGCTGATGTTAAGTACCATTTTTACTAATTCTGCTACTGAAGCCTCATCAGCCACCATATATAGAGGATCTTACACGAGTGGTCATTTCATATAAGGCTCGTTTCATACATTTCATATAAAATGACCACTTGTGTAAGATCCTGTTTATCATATGACCCTTTAAACTCGGATTTTATTGCCTTCAAAATAAACATTATTTCAGTAAGAAAACCCAGTGTTGACACGGACATTGTCAATGACGTTACGTGTTCGGGCCAAAGTGTTATTACACGTGTGTAGTCTTACGATTTTAATGACACATCATCAACTGAATAATAGCGCCGTCATATAATACAGACTAATCTGTTATGTAAGTCAGCTGTGTCAATACCAATATGTGGAGTCAGCACATAAAGAATAACTTTTGTATGGTTTTTAACGCTTGCGCGTTTTTTTGTGTTTTTTTTTTTCATATGAAAATGACCAGTTAAAAATTTATGCATTTTTGATTTCCTTACTTATGGGATTTTTCATCTTCTGCGGACAAATAGCAAGCATAGGTTCTAAAGTTTTACGAGGGTACCGCAACAGCATCATGGTTTTCTTGTCCTTTTAAAAAGTTAAAACACATGATCATACAATTTGATACGAGCATAGTCCGATTTATTTATGTTCACGGAACACGGCTTTCCGAATCACGTTTGTGTGTACTACAGTACTTCTGACACTTCTGCACCAATATCTGATAAATCTTAATACAATAACTTTGAAGATTGTGTGGATATATGTGAATCTTTTCTTTCTCAAAACCAAAAATGAAGGAAGCACACACACAAATTGTCGAAAGGACATAAAACGCATATGCATAGTAAACCAAATGAACAGTTCTTTCCAAAACAGATGGACAGTCAGCTACCCTAATTGAAAACTGCAGCAACAATATTTTGCCTATTTTTGTCTTTAAATTAGAAAAAGGACAGCTATTCAGGTGACTTTACTGCCTGATGACCATAGACAAGCGGACATAACAAAGAAACCACAACACAATCGCCCAGGTAACTCAGTTCTAAGAAATGGCTAAAATGAATTCAGTGATCCTAAAGGACTAGAACATATAACTTTACTATGACAAGACAGGAGGCGGTTACGTGAGATATCATATTTATCTTGTTCCTGTGTCAGAGTCGAAAACAAATCGAAGTCGAAAATCTACTGGCAGAAAAAAACTTCATGTTAATAGATTTATATCATTGACTGGCTGTAAAACTGAGTCATTAGGGGAGAGTCGGGTAACTTCGGACCGGCGGGTAAATTCGGACATACCATTGCAAACAGTGAAAATCCAGATGAGACGGCTCATAATGAGCCGTCTCATCAGGATTTTCACTGTTTGGCCAGTTAATTTTTGGTTTAGTTCCAAACAACTGACATAGGAAACAATGTCAGTGCCCGAATTTACCTGCTGTCCGAAGTTACCCGACTCTCCCCTAAACATCTCCAGTCACAAAAAAGCATTGCTGATGTAGGTCTTGTCATGTTGGTCAAAAACATTAGTGTAACAGAAACATGAACTTAATTTAAAATCGATACTTGCCTACAATAATGCTGATGATAATCCCCACGACTATGGTGATGAAAAAGCCTATCATGCCAAAATACAGATATGACATATCGTAGAGGACTAGGTGGCTACCAGAACTTGATCTGGAAATGAAACAATGAATATACTATGATCTGTATGTGTATATTTTATGCAATACAGACACATAATTAGCTTAGTAAGAAGCCTGCTATATATTCCATGTCGCACCACGTTACGTGGTTTTACCC
The DNA here is from genome assembly GCA_963989385.1 of Ctena decussata. Taxonomy (NCBI): domain Eukaryota; kingdom Metazoa; phylum Mollusca; class Bivalvia; order Lucinida; family Lucinidae; genus Ctena; species Ctena decussata. The sequence goes on from OZ022499.1 coordinate 94,804,968, forward strand.
AGGAACTCAGTTCCGGTCCCTTTAGCAGACGACATAATCTCAAATGAAAAACATATGAGCCGCGACACGAGAAAACCAACAATGTGGTCATGCGCCCAGCGCAGACTCACATCAGCCTGGGCATCCACCCAGTTTGACCAGACTCTTTGTTTAGTGCTCAAAGATTAGCTAAGGATCTCAGCTACCTCCATGCGGACAGCGAAGACTCTGATCAGGCTGGGCGGTTGCCCAGGCTGATCTGAGTCTGCGCTGGGTGCATAACCACATTGTTGGTTTTCTCGTGTCGCGGCTCATATATAGTTTGATTTTTTATGCATACATTCAACAAAAATGAAAATTGATGTAGCGAGAAATGTTTCACTCCATATAAGGAGTCACAAAATTCGATACCAGTACCTAGCTTGTAACTAGTCTAGCGATAAAATGTTCGAACTTCCGGCTTTTCCAAGATGGCAGCCACCATTAAAAATACAATTCGTGTCCACTGTTTTGACAGTGCTAAGTATATACGACCAGAACTGATATAGTAAAGCGAACATACTTCGTGTGTTCGCTAGAATATGTATTCAATGTTCGGATTTGACTGTTAAAATCTGTGAATGACCAAAGCAAAGTTGTACATTTTCAGTTGTACATTTTCAGGTACTGGCCTACGCAGTCTACGAAATTCCCCCATATGATAAGACAACATCAAAATTTCCACTTTCGGTATTTGGATAAAATTCATGTGATTTTGCTTTTTTACGAAATGAAACAACTTAAATGATTTTTTGTTTGCATTCGAAAACTGAGATGTACTCTTGCTTCTTATAAACAATTTTTCCTTTAAGGCTAAAAAAGCACGAATAGGTATATTGGCGTGGCATTCAAATCATTATACCAGCCAAATAACCCTAAGGGCTATAAAAATTTGGATAAGAAAAAAAATAACCGTTTTGTGCCCCCCCCCCCCTTCCACCAAAAGAAATGTATTTGTACATCCTGATCTCTCACAACTTCTATTTCAACTCATATTTCTTGCATATGAATGCACTTTCATTTTAACAAATTCTACAGTTTGTAATTTAGAATATTTAAAACAAGCTGGTAAAAAAGGGGGGAAGGGGGGTTATGTTGATAATAAGTATTTTTTTTATATTTTTTTAAATTCTTTAAACAAAGAAATGTGACTTTCATGAAAAAGTATAATGTAAAATATATTTAATTGATGGGGCATGCTAATGCATATTATTTCAGTTTAACTGACGTTGTATCTTACAGAATAGAACAAAAAATCATCGTTTCGTTTTCTGGCAAAACAATGTTGAAATTAAAAAAATAATCCAAAATCTGAGTAACTGGCAAATTAATTATTGTTCCAGTTAATTCCCCTGAATATCTGTGCGTTGTTTGTTTTAGATTTAACGGCTCTTTGCAAATTTTAAATTTTCTGAGCCGTCATTCAGACAGAGGGAAAAAGAAAAGAAGAAAACGAATAGATAGATCGCGGATAGAGGAGACGCCCGCCTCCACCTCCTCTCTTAAAAAAGACAATCTACATTCCACACTTGCTGCAAGTACAACCGACCATTGCCCTACTATTAATTTCCGTTACCCCGCTTCTACCATACAGTAATGCCTACAAAAAATGCGCGCATGGAATGGCAACTGCGTAGACCCCGATCATAGCGGTTCCTAAGGAGCCCTCTGATCTCGGTTCCATTGTTTGTACAGACCTATGTCCCTGAAAACTTAGGATCTTTACGGTAGAAATTGTGAGTATATATTATACAGCTCCACAGTCGGTTAATTTCATCACGAACAATAACACTGTTTTGCTTAAAGACCTGTATTCTCTACTTTGTAGAACACCCCGAGTTGTTATCTGTTTTATGGCCCTGTTACGTCATTACGTCTGTGAGATGTGGTACTTCCTTTGATGAAATAGAAGTGTCACTTGACTGTGTTATATAATAGGAATTGGCACTCAATAAACAAGAATAATTGTCTGTAAACAAATAAAAACAGAGTTGACCTTTCTGCCTTAAGCATATCGCTCTCATTGCAATGGGGGCAAAAATGCATAGTTTCTCGCCTGAAAGTAAATTATTTGACCTTGAGAGTATTGCTTTGATTTCTTACCCAACAAGATTATCTGTTGTATTCCCATAGAACGTCAGCGTCGAAGATGGGCTGACTCTTATTACTATGTCTGTCGTGTTATCTACAATTGTTCGATTCCCCAAGCAGCCATCTGTACCCACTGACGGAGACGGCAAAGTCTTGATTCCGTATAGCACTGAACAAATTGAGATCCAGATATTGACGGCAAGACCAACACCTACTCCACCAATGGCGCCCTAAAATAAATAACTTACTGGGAGATGCTGCGTCAAATAAAAACGTGTGCGGCAAGCGAACAGCCAATACTAATGAGACAGAATACACTCATGAGTCAATCTTTAGTCCTAAGTGTTCATAAATTGTTTGAGTGGACTGATACTTTGCGCGGACTGCATGGATGAGCACTCTGGCGAGTCTTTTTGTTCTGCTTATGTGCCCGCCTCTCTTCGTTTATATTTCTTTCTTCTTACGTCTGTGTTTTGGGTGTGTTGTGTGTTTTGAATGTGCCGGGAACCTTTATTTATAGTTTTGAGGCGCTTACTACCTTGTCCTTTCCAAGACACTACATTTTGCGGTGTCTCTATATTCGTATCTGCAAAGACTGCAGGACAGGGCAAATTCAATTTTATCATATGACGTCGCTGTTATTTAAACAATAGATCAGGTCTAGAAGGGAACTGTTGAGTAATAATTCACTGTTTGGAGGTAAGTTGTAAAGTAGATCATATCACGAGCGCGGAGCGCGGGTGCTACATCTACTTACAATTGACCGACAAATAGTGAATTATTACTCAACATTTCAATGCTAGAGCTGAACTATTTCGATTTCTTATTGATAAGGTTCAGTTGGAGGGTGTTAAAATCCCATTTTAATGGGTCATATGATAAACAGAATCTTACACTCGTGGTCATTTCGTATGAAATTTATGAAACTCGCCGAAGGCCAGTTTCATAAATTTCACGTGAAATGACTTCACGTGTATCATACTCTATATTCAATATAGTACTCGTAGAAAACAGAAACTTGTGACTACACGACAGTTCTGTAGTGAATAAAAATATTTGGAACAATGGTATTACTTACAATCCAGTTAGCTTGTGGGAAAATGCCTCCTAAAAACATTACTCCAACAACAGGACCTCCCACTGCTCCAAAAGCTGACAAAGCCATCTGAAACAATATAAATTAGCTTTCAAATCAAATAGCTTTAAAATTATTACTTTCTTATTAGAGCGAAAAATTGAAATATACTATGCCATCACTCCCGTTTTTCGACGATCAAATAATTTTCACTATCAAAACAAAATGGTTCACTGGCGGTGATCTTAAATATGTAGACATGTTCTAATCATGTCCAAAGACGCATGCGTATCTCGTAATTGCATTATCGTCGAAAACTGATGGTAGTCGAAAGCCAAGTGCTACTTATAGCAACTATAGAAACGACTTAACAGAACTGTAAACAGTAAACAGAACTGTGCTAAATTAATCTAACAGATAGAGAAGAATAAAAAATATTATAATAACCTGCGTAATTGGTCCGGTAAGGTCCTTAGCGAGGTAAGCTAGGGTCACAGCTATTGCTCCGTACACCACCACTGCAAAAATGAAGTATCTAGAAATCACTGTCGTGAAAATTGAAAACAGTACATAGAATATATTGAACAAATAACCAAACCCGTGCATTTTAAAAACTTCATATCTTTACATTCTTGGTTTAAACAATATTTATTTGGAGAAATCGTCACATACAAACATACAGAATAAGTAATCAGGATTTGGTCGGAAGCTGTAAGCTTTTTTCAAGGACACACAACACCAATACAACGTACATGTTGCGTCATAAATTCCATATAACTTTAAGAAAGAGGCTTACATTACAAGATCTTACCTCATTTTATACAGCCTCAAAGCTGTTTCAAACGGGGTACCTATTAATACAGGTTGTTCATGTTTTTATTACGTACTACATTCGAGCAGGTACAACGTTCTCCGACGACGTATTGGTCGTGTTGTAAACTACTCACATGGTATTATGAAGGTTCCTTGATACGAGGGACATTTCAGAAATAATGTAAATGATCTCAGGTCATCCTACTGGCTGATATTTAGCTGTGGTTTTATATATCATTGGAAAGGTAAAGCAAAATGCTTTAGAATTATATGCACGACAGCATGTGCATATACGTCATAAGGGTCTGGGTTGTGGAAAATGTACATTTTCATTGAAAGTATCTTGTATTCTTTCGCTGTTTGCTCAATGAGATAATGTTGTATTTAACTGAAGAAAACGTAATACTGTACTTTAAATGTATAATAAGAAAGGTATACAGAAATCGTTTCCACATTCTACATACGAGTGACGTAACAAACGAGATTTTTTCTCTGCTATGTGGTTATAAATGCAATTTTATTATAAATGAATTATATCATTAAATTGTGAGTTTTTACTCATTCACATCCGATTTCAACGATGGACAGACATTACATTACTGAAATGATTAGGTCACTATAGTTTGTTACGACTGATGAAACTGGATGATACATGTGCAAAGTCTAAGCCGTAAGTTGCAAATAAGCAGCAAAATAGAAAACAAGAACATTAAATCATCTTCTAGTAAAAAACACACAAGATAAATATATTTAACTTTGTTTAATATCAAATTTTGGAAGGACATATTGAAAGCAAAATTCATACATAAAGACTTGAAAGACTTGTTATTTTATGACATACTGACATTGAAATATTTGGGTGGGTTGAGAAACTTATCGTAAAAGATCAGGTAGGCCACTGTACAAAGAGCAAAAGGTGTCGTAAAAGATTATTTATTACACGAAACAAGCATGACGAATTAAATTTTGTTTATTTTTTTGTTTCATATCTATAATCAAACATTCACTTCCAATTAAATTGACCCCAAAAACGAAGTTTAAACAGCTTACTATACAGTTCAATTTAGCACAGAAAGTTACGTCATCAGAAATGCGTATTGTTCCACGAGTAGCCGAATTTGCAAGGTAAATCTTGTTTTAGCTGATATAGTGCTTTTCATACTGGAATATTTTCAGTATAACATATAATATACGTATCAATCCAGAGCTGCTTGTATCCAATGTTAAGAAAATACGAATTTGTCTTCACATAAATATTCCATCCGTTTCTACTCAGTGTCCCTATCCTAAAAAAACAATTGTCACGACATATTTTGAAGAAAATACCAGTGACTCAATTTTTTGAGTGAGGGTCATTGGATGGTTTGTAAACCTAAAAGTTAAGACAAACATTATAAAACTCGATCAACATTCCTAGGAATGACAGACTCATTTACACTATTTCTGAAATGCCCCTCATATGTCCGTTTTTGATAAGTTTTACCTATCAGTTTTGCTATAAGCGTCTTTGTCCACTGCGAAGAATTCTTCAGATAGTTCACCAGTATGTCCTCTATGGTGTTGGCCGCCATTGCATTGATCCCAGACGATAATGAACTGAAATTTTCAGTAAAAATTAAAATAACAAAAATCATAAGTTCGCAAATTAAACCAGAAACTGAAGACTGGAAATGATAGACCATTCTTTGCGAACAGAGAAGCGCCATGATCGAGTGGTAGGAGACGCTCAGTGGTCGGGCAAAGGGTTTGGCTTTGAATCCGGATTCGGCCAACTGGCGACGGAAAACTCTTTCTGACAAACCAGCAGTAAATGTGAACTTTTTTTCGAATTCGACTCAGAGAAGGATAAGACAGCGAAAGTAGAGGGCTGGGCTCCGGCTTTCATTGGTGTGCCCAAGATACGCCGGGCTTCTTACCCGCACTGCCCCTAGGCTTTCTAGGCTATGAGTAGCCTCTATGTCTTACAGTGCGCAGTTCAAGTGATGAAAATTAGTCCACTTTTTAACGATAATTTCAAACGATACTCCCTATTTTAGTTGTTTTTTCATACTTTTTCCATGCAGCCTGGCATTTTAGGTCTATATGAGCCGCGACACGAGAAAACCAACAATGTGGTTGTGCGCCCAGCGCAGACTCAGATCAGCCTGGGCATCCGCCCAGTCTGATCAGAGTCTTCGCTGGCCGCATGGAGGTAGCTTAGACCCTAAGCTACCCTTTAAGCGCTTAGTGAAGCGTCTGATCAGACTGGGTGGATGACCAGGCTGATCTGAGTCTGCGCTGGGTGCACAACCACATTGTTGGTTTTCTCATGTCGCGGCTCATATTGGATTCTTGTGGAATGAGTATCATCTTGCCCAAGTCCACCAGCTGTAATCTGCAAGACGATTAAGGTCAAAATGACACGCAGCCAACAAGTATTCTATATTCCCTTTGATTAGCCATAGATAGTGTTATAATGGAATACTAGGTTGAATTCAATTTCAGCAAAATTTCATCGTCTCTGAATAGCAAGACGTAGTGAAATTGGCTATAATGCGTCACCGTTCCATATATCTCCCAAAGATCCAGCATAATGTTATTCCATGTAAAACATTGTGTAACCAATGTACATATCAGCCAATATAAGCAGAGCGGTCAAAATACCAAAATCACTAGTTTCAATTTATAAATCATATAATATAAACATCGACAAATCCGAAATATTTAAATACACAGGCATGGGAAAGACTAGACTGATCACCAAAGAAAGTGTGATCAGGTGATCACAAGTAGTAAGCATCCCGTGCTTATCATAATACATCGGCCAGACCTTTGTATCTTATGACAAGTCAGTAAGAATTAGAGTTCGGAAACTAAAACTCACCAGCCCATCGACCACAGAGAAAATAGTGACCAATCTCTTCCACGACCCATTTATCTGCGTATTATCGCAATGAACTGATTTGACAAACTTGTGTGTTTAAGCTGTGATGTTCCAATACTAGGGTCAACAATATTGGAACTTCGGATGACGATTAAGCGCTGGACAAATCGACCAAACCCCAACTGAGTGTTCCGCTGGACATTGTAAGGATTAAAATTTGAAATAGATCCTTCAAGAGCTATGGAAAGCCAGAGGGGACCCTCGATTATTATTATTATTTTGCATATGTACGCTACACAAATTATAATAATATTTAGAATTTTGATAATAATCTCCGGGGGTCCCATACGGCAAACTGTGAGATTCTTCTTTAGACTCAATTATTATTATTATTATTATTAGGCTATTATTATATTATATATTATTATTATTATTATTATTATACACCCACCACTCTATATAGTTAGGTTTACTACGGGCTAAATATTATCCTCCGAATAAAAAAATCGTCGGTAGGAATAATTATCATTATATTGTCAATATCATGATCATTCACAAACACGTGGTTGCTGATTATTATTTTGCCGCAGAAAATAATCTATAACATCCGGGCACTCCAAATATAATAATGTTCTGTTTCCAAAAATAATAATCGTTAACATCCGGGCACCCCAAATATAATAATAATGTGGTGTTTCTAAAATTAGAAACAGCAGATTATTATTTTTGGAGTGCCCGGATGCTTTTTAGTTTATAATTTTTCAGAACCAGAATATTATCATTGTTGGAGTAGTCCGAGTTGTCTCCCTTGTAATTTGATACATGTATGTAGAAACTGCTGTTGACATTCTGTCCGTCTGTCCGTTATTAAGAGACTGTGTTTATATAAATGTATCAAGCTAAGTATAAATTTCATATACAGAATTTTTCTGGATCCAGAAGTCTTAATATTTGGTTTGGTACATTTATTTAGTAATAAAACTTTATGACTTTCTATTGAAAATAGTCTACCTAAAATATTTAATCAAATCATTTTTTAAATATAAAGTAGCTACGCAGGTAGCATGGTTCCGCTGAGGTGCGGGGGTAACGTCGATATGAGAATTGAAATATGATGATGATGAGGTAGCATTGGTATGACAACAGGCTATGGATTCGTTCCGCCGAGGTGCGGGGGTAACGTCGATATGAGAATTGAAATATGATGATGAACAGGTCATACAATATCAGTGCGCTCTCGTCCCAAATCGGGGCTAAATGAAAGAAAAGTCTCTTTCCTAAGAAACTGGCGTTCTCAATCCAACCCAGAATGACCGATCGCAGGAAGGGTCCTGTCGACCGGGGAAGGAAATTTATTGAGGTGCACCCACATACCATGTCTAGAAGTGTATACTGTCTCGAGGATTATGAGCAGATGTACGATGTACACTCCAGTTTTGCAGAATGAACCTCCGCGTAGCAATGTGTATACGAAAGGTATCTTTCAACTGCACAGGGGATGCCTCACCCTGCAGAGGGTCCGGTTTAATGTCTCCAAAAGACGGCACACTTTTTTCTAATGTCATCTCTGCAAGTTAATGGAGTGTGTTCAGATGCCGAATTTTTAACGCCACTACCCGGGTTCGCGCTGACTATTGAACTACCACTTAAACACGCCAACTGTCACCAACGAAATGTTAGGTACATACAATTTCCAGATCCTGACTTCTGCTCGCTTACCAAGCATATATGTTAAAGTATATAAATGATAAGGTGACTGGGAAGTGACTCAGCCGCCCCAATCTCTGGGCACCTAAACCGGAGCAAACTCCTTAATGAAAGAATTTGCTCCAGAGCAGACCCCCTGCGAAAGCGTTACAGCCCAGGGAACCAAACAGGAAGTCACAAGAGTTGCCTCCTTTTGTGAGTAAGAAAGAATCTGCTCCCACTGGAGCAAACTCATCTCAGGTTCAGAACAGGGAAGCAAATACCACGTACAAACACTTCTCTTTACAGTGTCCTGAGTGTTCTCTTTAGGGGAATGGAAGGTGTTCTTTGTAAAGCGGAGCGTCATGCATTCACCTTTCTAGACTCCCAACGGCGACTCATGGCCGACCACTTTCTTCAATCCAATAGGCCATGAAATCCGCAACCAGTGTGCCCTAAACTGGAATAAGAGAACTCGGTAAATTTTTATCCCTCCCTTCCCCCAACCCCCACCCCACTACCACTAAACGAAGTGGCTCTGATTTGTTTAAGGTTTAGATTTCCTTAACCTTAGTGACTGTCAATTTAGTGACGACTAAACTTGTGGATTTTTATATAATACATGGGCAATAACTCATGCATTAGTGACGCTATTCTGGCAAATCTGTGAGTGTATCAACCTAATATTGCAATACATTATTTTCTTCAGTTTCATTAAATTTCATTCACGGGTACCTTAGTTATGGGCAATTTGCCGGTTTTAAATCAATACAAAGGCAATAACTCTTGCATTAATGATGCAATTCTGACAAAACTTGACACGCGTCACCATGTTATGATGGTACATATTGTTACCGAAGTTCATTGAAATTCCGTTTATTGGTTCGTTAGTTATGCCTCAAAATGTGACTTTAAATCGATTAAAGGACAGGAGAGTAAAGAACTTCTATGCTTAAGTCGAGGATTTTCCCCATGTGACCGGCACGACAGATTCGAATTTTCAACGGTATAAAGTGTGAATATTTTTCTTAGCGGCAATGCTTCCACAAATATGTAAACTGTGTGAAATCAGATCATTTGTGATTCAGACCCAAAGACGTGGGGAGATAATCCAAGCCGATCTTATCTACCCTAATTACCTCATTTTTTGAGGTAATAAAAATATTGAAATCGGTCATTCATTCCATAAGTTTTTGTCATAAATGCATGCTAAATACATGCATATCACAATACAAAGCAATGGTTTTCTTCTTGTTACGCCTGATTGGCATTTAAACTTGCAAAGCCATAGTTACACTTCCGGTCAAAACAGCCAAAAGGGAACGCTTCACTATAATTAAGATACAAGTACTTTCCCATCGAGATCCAGCATTTCCTTTATGCAGCAGACTTATGCATGGCAGGTTCGCAATATATATGAGTGGAGAGCTGGGTCAAGGGGGGAGTGGGGGGCGATACTCAGTAAGCCAAAAAAGAAGAATTGTCAAAAGCAGCACTGTGATCTTAAAGGATTAGATAGTGTACAATAACCTTGAAATGCGGTCAAGGTCACATACATAAAGTCAAAACTATTCAGTGTTGTCTGTTATGTAAGTAATGTAAGCCTAAAAGGTGTAAAATGTATACAATTAATCATTATTTTAACTATCCGTTTGAGGATAATTTACAATTAATCTCAACAATGACGTCAACGTATGTTTAACGTACTAACATAAACAGAAACACTTGAAAATTCATTTGTCATGCAAGTTACATGTCAAAGACATAAATGCAAAGCAAAAATCAGTGATCCGTATAACTTTTTGATTATGGGGAAAATTCATTACATTTTACATTAAATTCCCAGGTGAGCAAACTCATTGTAAAGTAAACCATCAGGTGAGCAGACGAGAACTAAACGGAGCTCTAGCAAATGCAAGGGAAATAATGAACTTTTTTTATAGTATGTAATCGGTTTTATCATTTATTTTGTTTGACCGACACCGTAAAAGTAGTTTTTGTATGACACGTAGACTATTTCAATCATTACTTACTATCTTTTTGGATATCTAAGTAACTAGAAAAGAGCCTGCGCAAGCGCGGAAATATTTCATGATGGTCAAGTTTATATAAAAAAAAAAGCGAGTTTTAATTTTTCAATGTAAATGGCCTTAGGCCCAGGTGAAGATAAAACCTTTACCATGAATACTCACTAAAGCTTCATTTACCTAATTAGTTGTCTGCATCTACAAACTTTCAGGTAGCAGACTGCATTGTTTCTAAAAAAAAATCAACTTTTTTTCACTTTTTCCTATAGAAAAAACCTAAGTGACTCAAAAGTTGACCTTGCCGTAAAACAGATCAAGGTCATCCCAGGGTCATCATTTATATAAATTTTGTTGAGCTTTTGAGTCCTTGATGCGACATGCTAAGTTTCAAGATCATAGGATTTGTGGTTCTGGGGGAGAATTGGTTGATTTGATGCTTAACGTCCACGGTAAACAGCTAAGGTCATGTCGGGACGGTCAGTTAACCTAGCCACACTATTCCTGGGCAGGCTTAGACCTCCTAAGCGGTTAACCAGTACTAAGTGCACATACTTTCGCCAGTAACTGACAACTGCCCTTCTTGAATCAGCGGAAGGAGAAACGAAAGTATGTGGCCAGACCGGGTTTCGAACCCAGGACCTCTGACTTATGAGTCAGGTGCCCTACCGATTGCGCTACGCGGCCCGGCGTGGTTCTGGGGGAGAAGATTTTTGAATGTTTTTACCATGATAAATGTTTGCCATCTTGTTTATGTGACCTGTCCTGGGTATTTTTTTTTCTGGAAAAATTGGGTCCTGGAACGTTTTGGGAGAAAATATTCAAGCCCTCTGAAGACTAAAGGCTTATTTAGCTTCGTTGAATCATTGAAATTGATTTGTCTGCTTCGCTGGAAAAAATGCCCTTTCTTACCAGGCGCATGTGTGTTAACCTTAGACATTTTTAATTTTTGTCTTTTCGAAAGTTCAGTTCAGTTTGAATTCTCCTAACGACGTTCCCCAAGTGGCTCAGCGGTACGTAACCATAGCCGCACACACACTTGGCGCCGTGTGTCCGTCCAACTTTTCGAAAGACCATGTGCGTTGAGCTTTATTCTTCAATGGGCGAGTTCGATTGGCTACTCGTATTGACTATCGCTTTGGAAGAAAATGGGTCGTTTCGAGCCAGGGCCGTCGGGACTATGACCATTTAGTTCTTCATCCGTTTAGACATATGAGCAAAAATACAAAAATAAATCCTTATTTATGGGGAATGACGTTCGTTCATGGGTCGGATTTTTGCATTAGAACCTGCTAAAGTAGGACTTGCTAAGCAGCGCGCCGATATAATGACGCAGAACCGAAACGACCGGATTAATTTAAAGGTAGGTTCCTGTACTTTGGAATGCATTATAATTTTGATGATTTTTTTATCCAAGCTGTTGGAAAGCACTTATAAAGAGGAAATGAATAAGTTTCACTAAAAAGTGTAAATCAAAAAACTATAGAAAAGTCGTTTTGCAAGGGATTTCCTAACTCTGCTTCGCACACCAGTTAGCGCTATTTTTAGTTCGCGCCAAAAATAGATAACATAGCTGACTTCATGCTGCATTGCATTTCGGGATAGTTTTAATCAATCCGCCATGCCAGGACCTCTGGATGAGCTCACGGCAAGAGAAAATTAACCGTTCGCAAATGACATCAGAAACTGCGGACTTGTAGACATATATACATATTTATATTTAGAACTGGAATTCCAACAAAAGAAAATAAACCAAAGGGAAAACGACTATTTTCTACAACATCTGACGATTTTCTCAGTAGTAACAGTTTCAGAAAAATAAGAGAATTCAATACTACCCAGAAAAAGACAAAATCATTTTGTGAACACAATTGTTATCGCTAGGCCAGGAACCTACCTTTAAAGCGTGTATTCGAGTACACGATAATTTCACTCGAACGCACCCATTGTTGACAAAAAAAATTCGGTAGTCGAAGTTTCTAGAAAAATACTTGGGAGAATTTAAAATGAAAGACGAATTTAATCCCCAAATTATTTAAATCTACGTGAAACTAAAACACACGCTAACCGAAATTATCAATGATAGCAATATGCGAAAGAACCAGTATAGAAATTACGCTTGAAAATGCCACCAATTTTGCAGTTTATGCGTTACTTCGTTTATTTAGTATTATAGATATGCATCAGAATATGTTTTACTAAAGGTGTGATATACTTCTTTACTACTGCCATTCGCTCATGAAAACTTACAGAGGAACGACAAGAACAAAATCAGATCTGTTCTGTTCAGTTCAGTTCAGTTAGGAGTTCAGTTCAGTTAGGAGAATTGAACTGAACTGAACAGAACAGATCTGATTTTAGTTCAGTTCAGTTAGGAGTTCAGTTCAGTTAGGAGAATTGAACTGAACTGAACAGAACAGATCTGATTTTGCTGACATTCTGTCATTTGGAATTCTTTCATTGAGATTTGTTTGGTTGCTCATTCTGTATCACTATGTGTGCACCTATGAGGGTCGAAAATTCGTAATAAAGAACTTGTATTTTGTATTTTGATCAGAACTTTTTCTTATTATGTGCTTAACACGAGCAATCTGAGGTCTTACCAGTCTTCCATCACGCACATTTGTGATGGACTGCCATAACCCGAACATTTTTCCATTCAGCTACCCGATAATAAACGTCAATGTAACCCGCTAGCAATGCTCAGCGTGACCGTCCGCTATAGGTTTAATATTGATATTTGTTAAGTCCGTAGCTCTTCTCAGTTAAACAAGACTATTTAAGCGCTGACCTACTGATATGGCGGTCCCAGATTCGTAAAGTCGCAAGTCATCCATCCATCATCAATTTTATAAACGGATGCTAGCTATACGAGTTACTCAAAGTTTTGAACCAAAGTATTTGGGTTTTTGCCTTTGTCATGGTCAGCCATAACGCCAAAAGAAACTAATGTTATGGTTTTCCATCTCGCTTCGTCCTTCGGACGTGTGGTGACATCTTGTGTTCAGAATTTAAGTAAGTACCTTATGGTAAGACATCCTGTCAGTTCATCTGAATCGCATGGCCAGCCATCACAAATGTGCGTGACGAAAATCCATAAGTCCCCCGACTGAAGACTGAACTCGGGTTGAAACGTCCCAGCAACAACTAGGTCATACGTAGACGGGACTCATTTAGAGGACCGGAGAAGCCGGGGAACGATCCTGCGACCCCTAGATTGGTTGGCCAGCGTGTTATCCACTATACTACTGCCGCTCCTAAATTTCCATGAGTGATAGGATACTAAAAAATCGGGGGCCTTGACAGTAGGGTTAGAGTAAAGAACGCAGGCCTTTGATTTGAGAGGTATAAATTGGACTGTATTTTCACCCTATGATCCATCCATCCATCCATCGGTGAATAAGTGAGCTAGAGTTAAACAATCCACCAGCATATAGGTCATATGGAGATGGGACTTCGGTTTAAAGTATCTTCCGGAAAGTCGGAGATGCCGGCCATATGGGGATCGAACCTGCATCATGGATTGGAAATCCAGCGCGTAATCCACTCTACTACCGCCGCTCCGGTTCCTGAATGAACGCCTGGCGCGCAGAGAACACTTTCCAGTCCCATTGATAATGTATTTGAGGGGCCATTTGCAGTAATACAGTATTTCCTTCTTTAGGGGCGGGGTTTGTGTTGTTATCCTTCATATTGGGAAACTCCTTCTGAGAGAGGGTGTTTGCTATAGCGAGTGCATTTTTACCTTCTTACGAAGGTAAGCAACTCTTGGAACCTTGGGCAGTATGACCATTTCAAAAACTTCGGTGGATCTGCTCCAGGACATTTTTTTCATGTCGGAAGTTTGCCCAGATTCAATTTTTCATTTGAAAAGTTAGCCATGGTATTCGGGGGCTTAGAGATTGGAGAGTGGCTGAGATTCTTCCCCTGGGATGTAGAGCCCCGGTTGCTCAGTAGGTTGAGCGCTGGGTTTGAGACCCCCCGGAGACGGAAATCTTTCCAACCGTAAACAGGGTTCCATTGCCTTTCATTATCAATTATCAACCTCCCGTCATCGCGCCCCCCCCCCCGCCCCTCCCTCCCGAAAAAAAAAAGAAATACGGCTAAAAGGGCGTTCAGTCGCAAGGCATCTATCCCTGCAGGTGTATCCATTTATGTATGTTTATGATGCAGCTAAAGCGGGGTCTGTAGTCTGTATGTTAAAAATTATAAGGGAGGGAAATCGAACTACTCTACAATAATATTGCCAATACACGCTCTAAAATTAAAAATAATAATCAGCAACAAAAATAATAATCGATAATATCCGGGCACTGCTACAATAATAATGTTTCAGTGACAAAATAATCTCCGGCAAAATGATAATGTTGAACCACGTGCTCGCGAATGATTATTATCATTAAGAAATTATAAATAATCATTCTCGAGCACGTGCTTCTACATTATTATTTTACCGCAGATTATTTTTTTCTCTGAAACATTATTATCTTTGGAACAATATAATAATAATATGGCGGGCGTAAAATAATAATAATAATAAAAATAATAATAATATGCTGACATTTAGCCGTACGGGACCCCTGTCGATTATTATTAAAATTCTAAGCATTATTATAATTTGTGTAGCGTACATATGCAAAATAATAATAATAATCGGAGGTCCCGTACGGCTTTCCATAAAGAGCAGAGAATACATTCAGAAGAAGGAACATGGGCCAGACTACGTAGTTTCGGCTAAGAAAGCCTCGTCAGTGACCCTGACAATATCTGGTGACGAAACCAGAGAAAGCATACTGCAATTTCTTAATTCTAATTTAGCAGTCGATTCAGACACTGATTAGTATCAAAAAGATCTAATTAATATAAAAGACAATGACCTAGATTACTAGTCTTAATCCATCTCAAATTTT
The DNA here is from genome assembly GCA_963989385.1 of Ctena decussata. Taxonomy (NCBI): domain Eukaryota; kingdom Metazoa; phylum Mollusca; class Bivalvia; order Lucinida; family Lucinidae; genus Ctena; species Ctena decussata. The sequence goes on from OZ022499.1 coordinate 94,820,448, forward strand.
AGATTTCTCAGAATATATCCTCTGATCTCAAAGGACGAAAATAAAATATAATCTGCACTATGGATGATGTACGGAAAGACGTTTTACGGCCGTTTGCTCAATTATTTACTAGTTTTTAACGATATATCCAGGTTGGTGTTTTTCTTGTTTTCATTCTATTTATTTTAAATCTATTTTTTTTTAATTTATTATTATACTTATCTGACATTGTAAACAATTCTTTTGGAAAAAAGGAAAGTGGTTGTAATTGCTTTTATTTCGAAAGTGCTTAATACATCTTTCTGTGTTAACTCTTCCTCTTGGCACCATCAGGAAGGCTACGATATGAGCAGACTAGCTAATATGGCACATGAAATAAACAATAGCTATGCTATTTTTATGTTTATGAATGTTTTTATTGCTCCCAAGGGTACATTTTTAGTCTCTTTAGCTTTGTTTACCAGAAAAACAGATGATCTTACCTCAGAGATCCGCTGAATAAAGCAGCTATAAATAGTCCAGCCAGACCCGGAAGATCGCTAAGGACGTGCATCACAAAGTATGGGGTAATCTGCAATGCAAACGCTATATTCAATAAACCACGAAAGGAAAGACTCAGATCAGAAACAGGCAGGGCAGAGTAATGTTTTGTTTTAAGATGTAAATGGATGTTTCTTGTTTTCCCACATTTTTTACAGCGGGAAACACATTTTGTAGCTTGTTGTTTGCCTCCCAGGAGAATTTGACTCAAATCAAGTATGCAAAGTGGTGTAAAAAGTTTCTGCTCACACATGCCCTGAAGCATTTTTATACCAGAGTGCAAAATGAAAGCGTTACGAGACCATAAAATTGTAAGGGAATTATTTTTCTCCTTTCATGTTTGTAATCTTTCCAAATCCGGCTCAGATCTTTTCTTTACGAGTAGGGATAGTCCCTTTTCGAAAGAGTTTGGTCGCCCAGGGATGCCAACTAGGCACCGAGGTTATATTTTTTTTTCCATGCTCAATTCCGCTGAGCATGAAATTCTGCCTGGTAATAAATAGCAAATTACTGATAAGTACAGTAGTTTTCTTGCTCAGTTAACTGAATATGAAATTTTCTCTACTTATGAAAATGTTAGCATTTTCATATTTATCAGCAGAGAAAATTTCATGCTCAGCTGAGCTGAGCATAGAAAAGTTTTATAACACGGGGGCCAGAATTCAAAAAAACGTCCGCATTCGCTAAAATGGCGGAAAAAATCATGGCAATGAACCCGTTCAACTTTAGACTAATATTGAAATGACGGACTGGGGTAAAATTTAAGTATTTTCGCCATACTCATCCCAATGGGTACACAGCGTTGAAGCAAGGGCGATTTAACTTTGAAACAACAATTGTGGCACTTGAAATGTTGTTAAACGGATGCAAAGAAGAAGCTATGAGCAACTGGGATTATTTGCAAAAGCCATAATGAGCCCTGAGAATTTTTTTTCTTATACTTGAATGCCTTAGCCTGGAAGCGGCCATTAACTGTTCAACGGGCAAATAAAAGGTATGAATTTTAACAGTTATAATACTTAAACTGAATCAAAATCGTTACCACTCAAATCTGCAAATTAATTTCACAGGAATGCATATATTTGTTGTATCATTAAAGTCGTAAGCGCTTAAAATGAACACGCCAGTTCAATAATTGATGGTCCAATAAACCTATTCGACAAGCAAATTATAAATTAAGTCGGTTAAACTGCACTTTAACCGATTTATTTTTTGCTGAGATAGACCATCATGAAAAACACCCTTCTTTTGACGGCATCGGTAAATTGAGCTGCGGCACGAGAAAACCAACATAGTGGCATGTGCACCCTGCAAAGACGCAGATCAGAGTCTTCGGTTTGCGCTCAAACGATAACTAAGGGTCTAAGATGCGGACAGCGAAGACACTGATCAAACTGGGTGGATGCCCAGGCTGATCTGAGTCTTCGCTGGACGCACATGCCACTTTGTTAGTTTTGTCGTGTCGCGACTCATTATTGGTTTTCAAAATAAGTAAACCTACTGACAAAAATTCAAAAATGAATACTTGAACAGTATAAATACAACATTAACCCGTGAACTCGTCACATAAAGCCGATGATAAAAAGAAACCCATAATGAAATAAATAAAGAAAACATAATGATATTTATGATTCTTGCATTGTCTGAATACTTACAAGGGGCAAAAGTAATACTTTCCTTTGATGTCTGCTTAGTCATAGGCAGTAAAAATGACTTTAACAGAAAATAGACTAATATTTTGATAAATGCTGATTTCCTTTTAACTTCCTAATCATACGACGCCAAATGGAGAATGAACAGACAAATGAGCCACGACACGAGAAGACCTACAATGTGGTTGTGCGCCCAGCGGAGACAGATCAGCCTGGGCATCCGCCTAGTCTAATCAGACTCTCTGCTTGGCGCTCAAAGGGTAGCTAAGGGTCTAAGCTACCTTCATGCGGACAGCGAAGATTCTGATCAGACTGGGCGGATGCTCAGGCTGATCTGAGTCTACGTTGGGCGCACAACCACATTGCTGGTTTTCTCTTATCGTGGCTCAATTATTAATTAAGATAAATGGGTACATCTTCATGCCTTTCCGCCGTTTATACAAACGGGGACAACTTATGTGACTTCCTGTTTGATCAGCTGGAGAATAAAGCTTTTCTGAAAGCAGGCTGATACTTAAAGGAAAGAACTTGCCCGTAGAGAATAAAGTGGTTTCTTTTAGGTGTTGAATCCCATAGGGAACAAAATAAATAAATAGGTAGATAAATAGATATGATGATGGTTGCAGTTTTATTGACGGGACTACGACGGGCGGCCATTGTTTCGTACCGCAAGGCTGCATGGATCGCTATGAGAATTGGATTAACAACAACAACATGATTTGTGCACCTCTGTTGAGAAATCAAACAGTTTATTTCAGGAAACTGTTCTTGAATAGATAGGAAAGGAATATGCACTGGTGGTATTTTCGCTTAAGAATATTTGCAAAGGTCTTACTTTCAATGCATACTTAAAATCTATTTCATCATTTAGTGAACATTTCATAATGAAAACCTCTGGAGTATATATAAATTAAAACCTGGTTTCCGTTGCTTAAGACACCTTCTTCCAGTGGGTCACACCCGGCATGGGCAAAATAAGCAAACATGACAATTCCTGTCAGACATAGAATGGCGCCATACACAAGAACCAGAGGTATATTTAAGAAGATGGCTCTAAAATGAGTAACAATTACATTCAGAGAGTGAAATGAACACACAGAAACACAGAATAAAATGAACTATGATGCTTTATTGGTATTATTTGCAGTACATTTAATAAAGTGCAAGATAATCATTCAAAAACGATAATTTTCTTACATCAATATAGATATGAGCCGCGACACGACAAAACCAACAATGTGGTTGTGCGCCCAGCGCAGACTCAGATCAGCCTGGGCATCCGCCCAGTCTGATCAGAGTCTTCGCTGTCCGCATGGAGGTAGCTTAGATCCTTGGCTAACCTTTAAGCGCTTAGCGAAGAGTCTGGTAAGACTGTGTGAATGTCCAGGCCGATTTGAGTCTGCGCTGGGCGCACAACCACATTGTTGGTTTTCTCGTGTCGCGGCTCATATATGCACAGTCTGTTAATGATAGTTTTCTAGGAAGCTGTAAGAGTCATAGTATGGTTTAAAGAATAAAAGTCAAGATCAGCATAAAACCTTTTCATGTTTAAAACAAAGTTTCTGCAGCACTTTTATTCTGTGATTCTATCAATGTGAATTAGTGGTATTAAACATGATAACAGACACACGTTTCAATATGCATCATTTTCTGAGAAAATATACCAGTGCAGAAAATTAAAAAAAAAAAGTAAATTAAATTCATAATTAATTCCACACACTGAAGCGATAATAAGGCAAAATTGTATGTAAGGCAAGACCAATACACAAACTCTTCCGTAAAGTAGACAAAATCTCACCTTCGTAAATGGTAGGCTTATGAACGGACAGACAGACCATCGAACGTCTATCACATTTCTTATTTCGAATTAAAGAGGGTCTTAGAGGATATACAGCAGTAAAACTTACATTTTTGATTGTTTTAGATTCTTCATGGCACATATTCTTTGCACTGCTGACTGATTGCAACAGTTTGGTAGCCAGTTGAAGGCTCCACCAATCACTAGACTCCACAAAGTGTGGCGGACACGAGGATCACCATCGATGCTAAAAATATAAATTGAGCGGCATTATGCAAAAAGGAGTCCAAGGCTATATGCAAACGGCGAATACTCGTAGCAGCTTGCGCTTTTCTGACATTTTAACAGGCCCCGAGGTTCTAAAACTTTTTTCGTGCTCAACTCTGCTGAGCATGGAATTTTCTCTGCTGATAAATATGAAAATGCCAACTAATTTTGGCATTTTCATATTCATAAGCAGAGAAAATTTCATACTCAGCAAAACTGAGCAAGAAAACAACTGTACTTACCAGTAATTTGCTATTTATTTGCAGGTAAAATTTCGTGCTCAGCTGAGCTGAGCATAAAAAAGTTTTATAATTTCGGGGCCAGGTTTACAAGGATTTAATATCCGACTAAGCGTACGTGCAGGCTAGTCTGACTTCATATACTCAAAAGAAAAAATAACGCATATGTTTCTTTTTGGTGTTTTTCAGTCAAAATAAAAATCCGCTGAAATTGGCAAAACAGGGAAGATATTATCAACGCATTGCGTACATTTCATCGCAAGCTTGTTGAAATTTCATTTGTTTATTCATGCGTAACGAAAGGGTAAACAATCAAGGGGCCAATATCAAAATTCACAAATACTAATCAGTTAACTTAGTTTCTTGAACTGAGGTGTGCCTGGCTCCAAAACTGATGTCCTTCAATGTCTATGAAACATCATCAAAAATTTTCAGCATTGGTTACTCGTTACAAACAAAGTTATGCCCCTTTTTGCAAATCCCGTAAAGTAGGCAAGTTTTGCGATAGCAAAAGAAAATTTTGTAGATTTTTCAGCAAACCGAAATGAAACTGGATTCCAATTCGGGTTAAATAAAAGGATAAGTGGTCACAATCAAATGGAGTATGTAACAAAGGGAAGCAACTCTCTACGTCCTTCAGATAATGCAACCACAGACTGAACTTTTGGGCGCTAGATCCTTGAAATCACTGGGCAAAATTGAATGAAAATCATACAGCATCTTTATCACAAAGGGCAGTCTACGGTAAGCGAATCGGAAGACAAGTTTTTTTCCAGGAAAACATTTTTATCGGCTTTTAAATTTCGTAAATTTCGTAAATCAAACCGGAAGTGAGCTAAATACGTGCTCATCTGAAACCAAAATTTGTTTTATAGGGGTCCTTTACTCATAGCCTTACTCATTTTGAATCCCAAATTACCAGAATGTTCTAATAATTTGATGATTCAGTCGAATTTCAAAAACTTCGAAAAAAAAATTGAAAAATGCAGATTTTTGCATATGCGATTAACTGTATAAGAATCTTTTTTTTTTTAAGTTTTATACCGTTTTCCGGTTGGTTACATCATGCTGAACTCCCGTGCAGCAAAATCGTATTGATAATTTATGTTTTGCTATTGTGAGCCAGAAATTTGTGATTTTTGCCTTTCTGACAAAAATCTTCATATCTTTTTCGAAGAATTGGACTGTGACAAGAAAATGCTGTAGAACTTATGGCCACATATAGGCAAATCCCAGTACTAAGTTAAAAGTAAAATATCATTACATTTAATGAGGCAAAACAAGACATTAAAAATATGCGTTTCTTTTGCTGTTGAGTATACTTCACATCTGGCATATCTATGGTATCTTCACATAACGCACTTGTAGTCGGCGATGAGTATTGAACCAGTGGGTCCACCCATTTCGAGAGCCTATGCGGCAATACACAGTTCCGAGCCACACCCAGAATGTCACTCAAAATCACGTGATAGCGTATACCTGGCCAATGCAACGACAACCTGGCTCGAGACATAGTCTCAAAACAAATCGCACGTATATTGTACATAAGTCCGTGATTTTACCTTACAGTTAATGGAGGGATGTAAAACAAACTGACACCATTTTTATTAAACTTACCCTGAACGCATCGGACAGGCATGACGCACCAACTTCCATGTGTAGGTCATGAGGAGGCTGATTCTTCGCCATAGATCGCCAACATTTCGCAGACACTGTTTTTCCGCCATCTTTGTGTAAAGCTTGTGCGACGTAGTAACAGTAACTAAGTAGGCGGAGCTTAGCGGCTATTCTCGGAACTGTGTATATATACTGGAGCTGACATTACAGCTAGCGTGAGAAAATCTTCAGCATAACTTTAATTTCACAAATCCAGACTGATGCAGTTCAGCTGGAGAAATTAAACCATGAGACGTATCCGAATCATGCTAAATTTACCTACTTGTTGAAAAAAATACGGTTTCCTTCGACAGCTAATCCCCAGATGTTCTTGAAGCTACCAAGCCTCAGCCGAGTCTGCAATGGAAGTAACGGCAATTTGGTAATAAACTGCATCACATTAACACATGCATACTTAATGAACGCGTCTACCTGATTCCTTTTGAAATGCTCATTTCCAATTTAAGGATGACAGGTTCATTTTATCTCTATCAGATATTCAAACATTTTCAGCGACTGATCTTCGTTTACACTGTTGCCAGTGTACCTCGAAAAGAATGCTATATATTAATGAAGAGTAAATTTTTGTTCAACCCTGAAGACGTTGATCGATCTGTAAATCTGAATGGGTTGGTTGTCATTTCTGTTTCCTGTTTAAGATATTCATTGATGATGTTGACACTGAAAAGTCTAAACAGACAGCGTGGGTTGAAGGCTGAGCTGTCTCCCGCTGTTATCACGTATACACATGCGCACAAACATATACGATTGTTACAATATCTCCCTGTATTAGACATACGTTATCACAACTATCAAAACTCTGTTTGTCATTACAAGTGTGATAGTTCTAGCTTTCTTGGTGTTTTGGGTGGACTGTGCTTCTAAATTATGGCTTTTTCCCGGGTAACTTCATATTTACTTTATTCAAGCAATTTCTTCAAAATTATTTGGTTTGTCTTGCATTAAAAGAGAGTACAAACTGCGTTTACAAATACTAAACTTCGTTGAGTTCATTATCCAGAGGGCGACTTGTATCATGTTACAACTCTAAACTTTTAAGAGATTTTCATCCTCGACTTTAGTTTGAAAATAGCTAAACAGGTTAAACATTATTGAACTTCGAATTATCAAGTCATTGTCCGTTTGGTTTAAAATTTACATGTTAGCCTCGTGAAAACGAAGGAGCAGTGGGTGCTAGAAGCCAACCTATCCAGAGCACAACATGTGAAAAGCAGAGCCCATCCCTTTCCTGTCGCTGCCATGTTCTGTCCCTGATTCGAAAAAGACACCATTTTATTGCTGGGAGAACAGACAGAATTTTCAGTCGCTGGTGGGTCGAATTGGGATTCGAATCAGCGACCTTATGCACCATAGACGAGCGTATTTAAGCACTTGAGCCGCGACACGAGAAAACCAACAATGTGGTTGTGCGCCGAGCGCAGACTCAGATCAGCCTGTACATCCGCCTAGTTTGACCAGACTCTTTGTTAAGTGCTTAAACGGTATCTAAGGGTCTAAGCTACATCCGTGCGGACAGCGAAGACTCTGATCAGCTGGGCGGATGCCCAGGCTGATCTGAGTCTGCGCTGGGCGCACAACCACATTGTTGGTTTTGTCATGTCGCAGCTCACTCGATCTTCTGGCTTTTTTCATGTTACATACATGTATATAGAAACAACAAGTGCTTACCTACCAGAATGAGAATGATAATAAGTCCTGTAAATAGGATAATGCATTGAAACACGTCCGTCCATACAACGCTCTTGATGCCACCCTGTATGAGGAAAAAATATATTTGAACCGTGTCCTCTGCAAATATTTAAATATTGTTGAGCGTGCACATGCAAACGGTGTATTTCCTATTTGCAGATAAGCCTAAAATGTTGAGTGTGGTTATCCATGCACAATCACCCAAGTTGAAGCTATAATCGCAAAGGTGAAAAAAAAAAAACTCAAGGAGAGCGTAATGGCTGTGAATCGCTCATCTTTTATTTACTGCAACATTTATGATATTGGTAGTTGTATACGCAGAAGTTGAAAAATCGCATGCCATAAGTTATGGTTTGAGTATGTTTATTTTTTCTCAAAAATCTATTCTCTAAGCATGTTTAACTTGTTTGAAATATTTTTATTCCGGTCCAGAGCGTAGTTGTTTATCTTTTTTATTATTTTAAAGACTTTGAAGTATGTTTTAGTATAACACACATAGGATTGTCAGTTCGGCTGTAAGTTCATAACTACATCATGTCTCATGTGCAAAACTCACCAATGACGTATAGATGGTTCCTATTATTCCTACTAACACAACAGACATCCACAAAGGAATTCCAGCCACTGAAGTAGAATAACATTTTTATACAACAAGAAAGTTGCACCAAAGCTATCCATAGTACATGTAACTATGAGAACTCTAATCCAATACACAACAGGAACTGTGAAATAATGACAATATTAATAGCATTGCTACCACTGAAGTTGTTGTCAGTGGTGAAATCACTTTCATGTCAAATCGCTTTGCCGAGACGTTAGATTTACTTAACACAACGATTTAAACTATTCGAGAAATAGTTTGTTTCAGAAAATAATTGAAGATTGTCTAAATCTCAGTTACCAAGATACCGTCAATATTAGTTTGCAAGAGGGTTATGCGACAATTCTTTACAAAAAGAATGGGGTGAATCAGGCGTGGCGGTTCTTTTAGTAGTTTTAATGCAAACGGGCACACATCCATATTTTCCACCATTTCTTAAATTTTTGTGATCTTCTTTTCGCTTCCCTGAAGCAGTAGCCCTTCCAGGGGCAAATTAAAATCTCAAAAAGTTCCTTCAAGAGCAGAGAATACATATAGAAGTAGTAACATGGGCCAGACTACGTAGTTTCGGCTAATAAAGCCTCGTCAGTGACCCTGACAATATCTGATGACGAAACCAGAAAAAAGTATACTGTAATTTCTTAATTTTAATTGGGCAGTCGATTCAAAGACTGATTTATTTCAAAAGGATCCAAATTATATAAAATACGACGATCTAGAATAATAGTCGAAATCGATCTCAAATTTTAGATTTCTCAGAATCTATCCTCTGTTCTCAAAGGATGTAAATAAAATATAATCTGCACTATGGATGATGTACGGGGAGACGTTTTACGGCCGCCACACGGCCCAACACCAGCTGCAGTGAGGTAAAATTAAAATCTCAAAAAGTTCCTTCAAGAGCAGAGAATACATATAGAAGTAGTAACATGGGCCAGACTACGTAGTTTCGGCTAATAAAGCCTCGTCAGTGACCCTGACAATATCTGATGACGAAACCAGAAAAAAGTATACTGTAATTTCTTAATTTTAATTGGGCAGTCGACTTTCTTTTGAGTAGATCCCTATCGTGAATGGGGTCAAAAATGAAAATGGCAAGGCTGCTTTTCTTAATACGTACCTTTACCTGAATGGTACAAACCTAACTTCATTAATCGGCGAATAAAGGTCTTTCATATCTAAAGGAAATGTTAAACCTTTTTGGATAGTGATCGCAGCTATATGTTGAAACTTATTCGAGATTTTTTTTAAATTATCCACAGTGAATGAAAGAGATGAGAAAGAAATCTATTGTACTAAGTAGAGTACATCACCTGCTTCTAGAGCCAGAGCTGGGGCCAGCAATACTATACTCATATAAACTAACTGGAAATATATAAAATACAGCAGGAGTAAAAAACATATGCATATATTTAAAGAACTTTGCCGACTTTAATAATCTAAGCTTTACAGAAAAAACAAATTCCCTAAATACCAGTATTTTGAACTCATTAATACTTTCAACTATACCTGGTCAAACAAACGATGCTTCTGCTTTTCACTTTGGTTTAAACATTACTTTATTTGAAACTGAAGCATACATAAAGTGAATACAATAATATATAAATGATATCAATTCAAATAGGAGTCAGAAGAAAGTCTTTTCACTTTGATATCGCCCTTTCCACACCCGCCCTCTCCTTGTAACTTCTTCCAGGCACCTTACATATGCAAAAAGTTCTGCAACCATCTGAGCGGAAGGTATACGTAATATTATCTGAGTGTCAAATATCGTTTTTAAAAATGAATTGTTTTGCACATCTTGAACCCTAGAGAATTATACTCACTGTTTGTATCATTCCTAAGAATGTTCCTATTAACTGCACTGATCGTGAGTCGTATCGTCGACCTAGATACTGTAACATAAAATCACAATCATAATTGATAGCACTTATATGCAAAAACAAACATAATGATAAAACAATAAATAAAACTAAAAACTTAGTCCATTCAAGGAGATGCAGAGTTATAGAAAATTTACTTTCGCAAATAAATTATTGCTATGATTTTCTCCCACATATCCCAATGAAGACATTGCTTTATCTAGGTAATCAATGTTACCTTCACATAGCAACCAACAACATAAACATATTCATTTGGGTGAGTCTATTCATGACCAGTTACAAGACACAAGCTGTGCTATCCGAGTGTCTGAGTGAGTAGTTGTTTTCTATTTTCAATAAAGGACTGCAGGTATTTAGTTCGTTTCTATGTCACTCCGGGATGTTGTTTTCGGGTTTTGTTTGTTAAAATTTATCACATGCCTAATAAAGACATGAATGGAAGAGCTGATAATCTGCAAGTCATGTATACTTTCGTAGCTTCTTATTGCCTGAATTGGCTACTTCTGAATCCAGTAAAACGCAATTATAGTACTAACCACCATGAACCATAAACATACAAGTAAATTAGACAGCTATAAACTAACATGCTGCACTGATTTCTTACGGAAATCTTATTTTTTTACTAACTTTAGTAAAAGAAAAAAAAAATGTACAAAATTTGGCAGTCTCCATTCTCAAAATCGTTGCATAATGCCTTTACCACTTTTGTGATAGTTTTAATTTCACGAATCTTTGAAATGATCGTTATTTTTTTCTGTTTTGCAGTACCTACCTCATATGTGCTAGTCAGCCGCAAAGGGTACACCAGCGGAACGATCATAAAATATTGTATTACAGTAGCTACTGCAATACCCAGGTATATGTGCAAAAACATCGTGTCATACAAATACACTTCCGCCGGAACGCCAATCACGGATATCGCCGACTGGTAGGTTACCAAAATCGATAGTGCTACAGGAAAAAGCTGCATCTGACGATTTCCGAGAAGATACTCCTCAGTTGTCCGCTGTTTCTGAATCAAGCCATAGTAAACACCGATTCCAAGCGATATCAAAAGGAAACCTCCCATGACTATATAGTCAGCGATATGAAAATGTAGTACCATGGTGATCAATTTGTTCTATCAGGTTTACTATTCAGTATATAAGCAAGGGTAATGAAGATAATATCCAGTATGAAAAACACTTCGTCAAAGATTGCTGATGCTATTATCGCAATTTTGGCTGTTATGTGTGTAACTTATTTGAGCCGCGACACGAGAAAACCAACAATGTGGTGGTGCGCCCAGCGCAGTCTCAGACCAGCCTGGGCATCCGCCAAGTCTGATCAGAGTCTTCGCTGTCCGCATGGAAGTAGCTTATATCCATAGCTAGCCTTTCAGTGCTTAGCAAAGAGTCTGATCAGACTGGGTGGATGCCCAGGCTGATCTGAGTCTGCGCTTTGCGCACAACCACATTGTTGGTTTTCTCGTGTCGCGGTTCATTTATCTACAATTGTATACTAGCACTAAATCACCGTCTATGACATATTAATGCTGCCGTGTGTCCGTTCATCTACGCTGTTTCAAGAATGGTTTATCTTAAATGCGTACTCACATCCTAAATCACATCAGATACTCACTTATATTAAGCATGATGTTGAATTATCATATCATGATTAAAATGCTATTGCATGACCTGTAATCTTTGAGTAACCCTTGGGTGAAACAATTTACTTTACTATGTTCGTCATTTGTTCTGGCTAATATTGCTCAATTGCAGCTAACTAAATGTTTTGAACTCCAAAGCAAATTTTTGGTTGGTTGATTTGATGCTTAACGTCCACGGTAAACAACTAAGGTCATGTCGGGACGGTCAGTTAACCTTACCACACTACTCCTGGGCAGGCTTAGACCTCCTAAGCGGTTAACCAGTACTAAGTGCACATACTTTCGCCAGTAACTGACAACTACCCTTCTTGAATCAGCGGAAGGAGAAACGAAAGTATGTGGCCAGACCGGGATTCGAACTCCAAAGCAAAGGGCGAGGTTTGGGCCCAGTAAAACATGTTTAAGCCCCCAGTAATATTTTGTTGACCGTTCCAAGGCGGTCCTTCAGTTGTGGTTCCTTGATGCTACATTGTGCTAAGTCCACTTGTCTATGTTCTTTTGTGGTTTGGTCACCTGTTTTGCTACCCAATCTGACTTTTGTTTTGTTTGTTTCGTGAGTTAAAAATAAAATACATACACATAGATGTTGATGCTTTTTTGATTAGGGTCGCTGAATGACCACCTGTTGGGAAAGAGCTGCTCATTCGGTTGCGTGTCTTTGGTGTCTTTGGTGTTGCGTGTCATTTTTCCGTGTGTTTGTCCTTCTTTCCCTATTGGTTTTGAGAGCGGGATGTGGGATTTGATTGTATTAATTCCTGATCATTGCACATCGTTTTACTTGACTTAGTTATTTGGTTCTATCATTAATTTATTAATCAATTCAAATGTTTAATGTACAGTGTAAAGTATCAGGATCTGACAATAAGCTTAACGCTTATAGTGGTCATATCCGGGGTGACAAGTTCATTTATATAGTCACAAATTTAAGGCAACGTATCATGCAAAGGTATGTACATGAGACAATGCACTTGAATAAGTCATTGCTTGATTCCAGGTGGTCCAAACTTACCATAACAATTCCAAGAAACGGGATATAAATTGCTGAGCAAATACTAAAGGCATGCAGCATTTCAATCAGAGTCTGTAGTGTTTGCCATTTATCCCTTTAGGAAATAAAGTGCAGACAAGGCATTTTTCAACACTGTTTGACCTCCTGTGACCTTTAAAATTGAGTCAAGGTCACCAAAATTTAATCAGTTCATTTTTCATCTCAAGTGATATATCTATGCAAAGTAAAAAGATAGCCAAATGGAATTTTAAAAAACCCGTGCAAGTAGAGTAATCCTCCATGACGCACATTTATAATGAAATTAATTTTATAGAAGAACAATTGCATTGTGTATCCCTAAATTAGTGACATAAAAGTTCCGATCTTGCAACTTTAATATCACTGGGCTTTCCAAAAAAACACTCTGTATGGCTTTATTTCAACTTTTCATTAACCCATTTGTGCGAAGTCTCTCATTGAGACCTCGTAGATTAACCGGCAAGACCCAGGATTTACACGATTTGCGATAACGATAAGAAAAAAGATTAAGCAGACATACTTAGAAGGATTTACGGACTCAATTTAAGGGCGTAGAATAATCAACTAGGCATAAATGGGTTACTCAAAGAAAAAAGGCTTTAGTGCAATCTTCGCAAGGCGGCGCTTTTGTTTCGGTTCATCTTTATCTCTCTCTCTCTCTCTCTCTCTCTCTCTCTCTGTATGAGTGTGTTGTTTTTGCATTTCTGTCCGACCATAAGCCGTTCACCTAGCTTCCAGCTGTTTGATCTGAAACTTGGTGCTGCAACGTACTGCTCCTATTATTTTCCCTTGAGAGTTATAGCTGGGATGTAAGTTTTATTGTATGAATTTCTGAGATTTTATAAATTTACTTTGCACATGAAAATCAACCATATTTCTGTGCCAGAAGCTCGGTAGTAGACCTTTCCTTTGTTAACAATCCCAAATTTATAGATCCGACTTATAAGGCGGATTCATATTTTTAATCTGTTTTGGATGGAAAAACATCTCACTGAAGAATTTCATCAGACTTGTCTAGACAAATGGGGCATCCCTAGAGCTGCTTAAACGCCGTTTATAGTCAAATATATACAGAATTAAAATCCTCAGTACTACTGACCGTTCACAGACGGTTACCAAGGCGTAGCTACCTATACGGCAAATACGCAAGTGCGTATTGAAATTTTGTCAAAAATTGACAAAATTTCAAAACACACTTGCATAGTTGCATGCTGAAATTTTATATATAAGACAAGATTTCAATACAAGATGCCAATGAGGCTGAACTGTTATTTTTCCCTTCAAGGTGTCGAGTTTACAACGTGGTTGTGCGTACCATGAAATTGCCTCTAGTTACGCCCAAGGGTTATTCTGAGGTAGTTCCTCTTTGAAAGAATACCTGGCCCCGAGGTTATAAAACTTTTTTCATGCTCAGCTGAGTTGAGCATGAAATTTTACCTGGTAATAATTAACAAATTGTTGATGAGTACAGTTGTTTTCCTACTCAGTATGACATTTTCTCTGCTTATGAATAAGAAAATGCCAACATTAGTTGGCATTTTCATATTTATCAGCAGAGAAAATTACATGCTCAGCTAAGTTGAGCACGAAAAAAGTTTTATAACCTCGGGACCTGGGTCTATGAATGAAAATATGCTGTGTAGTTTTGTCATCAGTGAATCTCATTTCTTCTTGTATCAGTATCTTACGTGGGATGTAGCTTGTGATCGTGATCGTTCTTTCTAGTTGTCGTCTTTTTCCTGGTATATGCATGCCATTTGTCAAAATGAAAATTGTTGGCTTATTAACACATTTATTTTGCTGTGAAGATAAGAATTCGGCTCATGTTGCTTGCCTCTGCTCGTGATGGTGGGCAAATGGCTTCCAATATTCAAGCACTGAACCGAAAGCGAAAAAAAAAACACACACACAAAAACACACACACAAGCAAAAAACGAAACATGTTTGCTGATTGAAACAAAATGTTTTTTTTTTTGTTTCTGTAGACAATGTTTCTTTTATCACAATCAATGACAGAGGCCAAATAGATCTCCATTTCATGGCAGAGGTTTTGCTGATCGCAAATGATTTACTGTTTAGAGCCTAAGAATTCTAACGACCAACAACAATAACTCCATCTGGACTAGATGGAGAGGCAGAGTCTTTGTTATTATATGCTGACTGGCCATTAACGTCGTGGTTTGTCTATGAGAAAGAATATTAGACAAAATAACTTTTATTATATTAGTTATGGTCAACAGCGATAAATATCTATTATGCCAATTAATTGTAACTTCCATTTACTATCGTCACTCTTCAGTAACTTGCATTTTAAAAATGTCACTCTTCAGTCTTTACTTACTCTGTCTGTTATAACCAGCGGGCACATGACGTCATAATGACGTCGTACTGACGTCGATGCGACGTCTACACGTCGCATCAACGTCAATATGACGCCATTACAACGTCATGTGCCTGCTAAGTAGATAAAGCCAACATTTCCAGTTTTATCGTTTCGTTTTAAGTCACAAAATGTCCGTGGCCTTTATGGAAGCCTGCAATGGGATTTCTGCTGCACTTCGTCCGTCAGTCCTGTTCTGCAAAGAAATGCCAATATATACAATATAGAGGAAGAAAAGAAAACCACGCATGTTTTATCCAGTTGGTAGCAACTTTTTTGATTTGCGAACGCTATATACACATAATCAAACAGCCGTTGATGTTTTATGCCGAGCAAGCTGTGTGAGCATTACCTCACCCACTCAAAACGAATAAGGGTGGAAATGTCAGAAACATGTAATAACATGAAATTGTAATTTTTAATAGGATTTATCTGTCCAAAATGACATTTTTTTTTCAAAAAACTCAGACAACAGATGATAAGAGTCGGACAGTTTCTAATGTTTTACAACTGCAATCAATACAGTAGTAAGAGGTATTATTAAAAACTTAAAGGGTTCCTTCAAGAGCACCGAATACATTCAGAAGAAGGAACATGGGCCTCATCAGCAACCCTGACAATATCCACTAAATGCCCTCTTAAGACATGTGACACATATGGCAGGCTAATTTACACTGTAGTGCGGATTAAAATCTCTGATAAAGGGACTATTAAAGGCGGAATATTCCTAATTACAGGGAACAAGTTTGAATATGAGTGTAATAATATTATTTGCATGGTGTGTCATTTAACCCTTAATGCGCAAAAAAGCAGACGACAAAATTTACGTCTGCAGAAATTCAAAAAATGTTTCGTCCAAGCGATATCATATAGAGAATTCGAACACTAGAGGCAAACAGTTTAGAATCAAATGAGGTGGCTCATGAGCCACCTCATCTGGATCTACACTGTTTGCCGATTCAACAATTTTAGTTTTTGGCGCTTTAAGGGTTAATATTTACATCATTGTGACTTTATCGACTTTCGCTTAACCCAGAGAATTGCAGACCCGGGGGAAGTCGCCTTTTTCATTTGTTTGATGGCATGTTACTGACACGTAGTTGTATATAGTTATTAGAAATAATTACTACCTTGGGTTCTAATGTATAGTTCTGCCCATCAGGGTCTGCGTTGTCCAATTTTAAGTGACGCTTCCAGACACCTCGAAGGCAAGGGAATATAAACTGCGGCTCTGTTACATGCTCATCGGAACCTGTAAAGTTTTATTACGCAGCATGTTTCACTAAAATCTTATGTATACTTTATACTATTTTTAACTTACGGGGCTCATTTATTCTGATACAAAATTGAAAATTGCGATGTTAATTTTAAAGGGCATCAAGTACTTTACAATGACGTACAGATTGAAAACATTTCCACTTTTGTTTAGCCTATATTATCAATGTACTTATGGCTATCTTTAAACCTCGTTAATGATAATCGAGTAACGAAGTTACGTTGCATGACTGTCTTTGTCAATGTCCTTATTTTAGTTATTCGTCATTTAGCAATACGGAATTTATAATTCTTCAAAATTTGGAAAACAAGATGACAAGCATTGCCCTAAGTTTCGATATGTCATCAATGTTAAACAAGTCCAGTCTTTCCAATAACATTGTACGATTCCTCACCGAACGTTATTTTATAATCCATCATACGTTTACGACTGCGTTACGACACTTAACACCAGTTGAGGTGAAGATAAATTACTATAGGACAGTCAGCCCTATTACAACCATTTCACACACACACACACACACACACACACACACACAAAACAAAACTGGGCGATGCCCAGGCTGATCTGAGTCTTTGCTTGGCGCACATGCCACTTTGTTGTTTATTCGTGTCACGGATCAATAAAAACGTTGGCAGATTCAAAACATTTAGATACACAGGCTCGGATCCCCAAATGGACGTGTGATCAGACGCTCACGGTAGTAAGCATCACTGCCTATTATAATACACCCATCATGACTTACATCTCCTAGACAAATTAGTGAAAAATAAAAGTCCGGTTTTTGAAAGCCATAATATGTTTTTGTACTGGAAATGAATAAGTTCTGAATAGTAAAATCTTTTGGAAGCAAGGAATACATCAAAGAAATTAATATAACAGACTCGTTTTCATTGTGTCTGATCATGGCCAGAATGAAATGTGCAACACTAGCCATGCCCACCAGCACCGGTTTAAGCAGAATTCCATTTGAAAAATTACTCTAAATGAATTCAAAGTTTCCAAAGGATCAGGACAAAGAATCTGCACTATGATGATATACGGGGAGACAATTTACGGCCGCCATACTGCACAACACCAGATGTACGTAGTAGTGACGATAAATAAGTTCTAAATAGTAAAGTTTATAATAGCTAGAAAGGTCCACCTTGTAGGGAACAACAAGGGCATGCCGTCTGCTATAGGACTTTGGGGGATTTGGCACTAGCTTCGCTCTAGGATATCTCTGTGACTATAATTTACTGATGAGCAGCCTTACTCTATCAGATGAAACGTTTTTTAATATAGCGGACAAACTAGGTAAAGGTAAAGGTAAAGGTTTCCCATAGCCTAATAGCCGTAGGGGCAGTGGGGGTTAGAGACCAACTGTTTCTTGGGCACAGCTGATGAAAGGCGGAGCCCATCCCTCTCCTTTCGCTGCCTTATCCTTCCCTGATTCGAAAAAGGTACCCATTTACTGCTGGGTTGACAGAGAGAGTTTTCCAGTCATCGTATGGCGACAGTGAGCCGCGAACTCACGACCTTACGGTGACTTTCTGCACAATAGCCGAGCCACTCTAACCACTCGACTACGGCGCCCCTCTAACTAAGAGACATAAATTTCTGATGCAGGTGCCAAAGGAATAGGGAATTCAGAAGCTAAAAGTTGCCTATTGGAATATTGGTTTAAACACTATTTTATTCAGGAATAATTTTTACAGCATTATAGACATACAACAAATAGATCAGGATTTGAAAGTAAGCTTGAAGCTTATAAATCATCTCCTGTTTTTACAACATAATAGACATACAACAAATAGATCAGGATTAACAACAAATAGATCTGGATTCATACAACAAATAGATCAGGATTCATACAACAAATAGATCAGGATTCGCACAAATAGATCAGGATTGGAAAATTGCTGTCGTCCCTCCTGTCATGAAGTCAATTAACAATCTCTCCATTTCAATATAGAATTAGCAATCTAGGTATGAAACAGATGAAATGGACTTGGTAGTATCCTTAATTTCAAGTTCACTATATATTTGATTATGAACGGCAACAACAGCTTGCCTAGGAAATGTCAGTATCAAGACTTAAGTCACCTCATGATGAGTAAATCCCATTTTCGTTATCCAGGGAAGCAATTAGGAAGTCGCAAAATTTGTCTTCCTTTGTATAAATATATCGAAATAACTTGGAGGCATACTCATTCACCTTTGGTCAGTTTTGACCAAATCACTTCGTACTTGGAAATGCCTCAGCATTAATGGACAGGTTGCAGCTGGGTAAAACTGATTAAAAATCCTAATATACCACTGATGGTTCCGATGCGTTATTTTCTGTTGCGATTCCTCTTTGTGAGTCTGCGTCTTTCCACATAAATTATATTTGGATTCGCAACTACGGTGCAAAAGTGTTGTAGGATGTATGTATGTTTCCAAATCGCTTCGTAAACAGTTGACCCTTTAATCGAAGGAAATTATCAGAAACAAACTGTAGAATAATCATTACCATAGGGTATAATCGATTCCGCCAATTTTTGCTTCCTGCAGAGACTGTCCGTCATATTTGGCTTCCGCCGAAACTGTCCGCGAACTCTTACTTCCTGCAGGGATTACTGTCCTCGAAAAATGGCTTCCTGCCGAGACTATCCGCGTGACTCTGCTTCCTGTCGAGAGCCTCGGCAGGAAGCAGAATCATGCGGACAGTCTCTGCAGGAAGCCATTTATAATGTACAGAAGTCTCGGCAGGAAGCAAGAGTTCGCGGACAGTATCGGCGGAAGCCAAATATTTTGTACAGTCTCTGCCGGAAGCGAAAATTAGCGGAATTGAGTATACCCTGTGATCACTTTCATACTTTGAAAAACAATGGTATGTGAGTTAGGACCACAGATATAGTATATCATTTACATAGTAGAGGTGTTCTTACTTGTGATGATGCTAGCAGTTAAACCAACCACCATAGTAACAAGGAAACCGATGAGTCCAAAGTACTGGTAGGATATGTCGTAGAGTGCTAAATGATCTGGTTCGCTAAATCAAAAAACGTAATTAAATCAGTTAAGGACATTCAAAAACGCATTATTATACGTATCAGTGTGAGGTACATTTATCATAATTCTAAAGCACACTGGGTTGGTGGCAATCAAAAACGCTCATGCAGTCGACGAACGTGGACCAAAAACCATTAGAAACAGCGTTTTCGATTGCAAGTTGTCGCCATTTTGCAACCGAAAACGCTGTTTCTAACAGTTTTTGATCCGCGTTAATCGATTGCTAAGAGAGTTTTCGATTGCCGCCTACCCGGTGTGTAAAGGCTAAAGACAGAATGCAACTTCCGTGTTGCTGAAATTTCGGACATAAAATATATACCAGACTAACTGTGGAAAAATCGAATGACATTGTTAATTTTTTTAAGCATAACGGCTCGACAATACAGTCGAATATGGAGAAAATAATGACGGTCAAAGATTATATTAAAGGCAACTGTTTTGAGTACCCAAAACTGAAAACATGTAGGGTATATGTTTGTGATTTACAATACGTTTAATACAAAATGTTTAAAAGCTTGGATACGTGTCAGACAGGTATAGCGCAGCTGCTGATAATGAGCTACTTACCGTGGAGATTTTTCTGTCGTGTAGTGATTGTATAACGGTGATACGGACGGCATAGCGACGGTGTAAATAATGTCAGTAGTACTGTTGCTAATAATTGTTTGATTAGCAAAGCATCCATCAACTCCAACTGACGGAGAGGTAGGAGCTTTGTTACCATACAGCACAGAACCCATCGACACCCAGGCATTTATACCAATTCCTGTTATACCACCTACCAAAGCGCCCTGAAATGTATTATATAGGTGGCATCACGCAAAAAGGCTGGTTAAGGCATATGCGAATAGCTCCAACCAACCTGCACATCCTTGCAATCTGATCAGAGCCTTTGATGTTCGCACACAGTATTGGGGACCCGAAGGAATCTACAGGGACGAAGAGACGGCTTTAGATAGATTTCAAATGTTAACAGACTGGTTTGATTCTTCTCTGTTTGCAATTAAGTTAAGCAACCTTTTGCGTGACGTTGCTATCACAAGGCAATAAGCCCGTCATTGTATGTAAACGGAAAAGTCTCAGATAAGCTTTACACATCAAACTGGTCATATATTGATTTACTAGGATCAATTAAATTTGAATGGGGGACTCAAAACGGAAAGCGTAGCCTAAATCCTTGCAGTATTACTTCATGGCAAGGCAGGAAAAAACATTAATAGAAAGGTCTAGGATATGCCACAATAACAAACCGAAGCCAACTCTCAACACCGGGAGGAAGAGAAAGAGGACAAACACACGCGCGCAAAACAAAAAAAAAAATGCACAAGAAGCATAAAGATCAGCTCCCTCTCCCCCAAGCGAGATCATCAGAATAGAATGCTAAAGCAAACACAGGAACGAGAACACAGACCAACAGAAAACTTAATAACATAAAGGGCCCCGTGATAACATAGAATTAAAAACACCGGGACTCTCACCTTAGGGAGGTCAGTAATATAAACTATCGGGAATGGGGCGGTGGAGGGGGCCCTTAAAAGCTTTAACTGCCGACTTACTTCATCCTTGGTCCAGATGTCATTCATAATACAAAAAATATAAAGACTTTAGTTCGTGTAATGGCTCCCTAAATCAATCAATGCACCACACGAAGACATAAGGATCAAAATTGACCACTATGATAAAACAAAGAAAAGTACTCTTAGTTAAACCAAACTCCACTTCCAGCCAGGATTAAAGGTAATCATTAGTTAAACCACGACGGGCTAAATCAAAGACGAATACAAATCATCAAGCCCCAAACTAACGTAGTAGCTTAATGAAGAGGCCGTCATTGGGTGTGAGGCGCCAACCACCGCCTTGCAATTAAACAGTGAAGCATTGTCATCAACTGTGATTGGGTTCATAACTAAGCATGCAGTCTGCCGCATAATATGTCCTTCCTAACCCAGTAACCGGTGTATACGAGCAACCGGTGGAATTCAAAATAGCCGAATATTGCCTACGTCACGCGCTTTTGCATGCCGGAAGTCATCAGGGTTTTGTTTCACATTATCAAACTCTACTGACATACGGAAAAAAAACAGTGAGATATGAGCTTCCTGCGGGTAAGTATTCAGAAATTCTCTTGTAGACGTGTTATTTATATGATAATATTTACATTCTTGGTGTATTTACTGAAAAGCCCTATAGTAAACCATTGGAACGTGATGTAGTTTACATTCCAATAATTACATTGAGACACGCGGCGTCAATGACGTCAAAATAAACAAACTGATTGGACGTCAGCAACGTCATGATGTCATGCATGCCGTTCTGCTGTTAGCAGAAAAAACTGCGTGTACATGTTTTACTGCTTCAATTTTATAGCTTATAGAAGATTTTCCATGAAAAATTTGATTCAAACGAATGTAAATATAAGCAAATATAAGCAATGAACTTAATTTTTCTGATGTTTATCGAAGTGTAATAGTTTACATGAACCCCTTCGGGGTTCATTCACTTTGCACGTGACCCAATGTAGTTTACACTTCGATAAACCTCAGGAAAATGAAATTCATTCCTTAAATAAAATAACATCTATCTATTTGTCCATCCATTTTAAAAACATGACCCTTTATCAGAAGTTGTCAATCACAAACTTTCGTCTGCACTGGTGCAAAGTATATTTTCACCCTTTAGCTTTTAATCTTTCCATATATACTGCTTAGGAATATTAGGTCATAACCTTTTTTTCAGGTTAAATACCGCCCCCACTCCCCCCCCCCCCCCCCCCCCATCCCACCCCGATATTTTCTATGTATTTTCAGTGGCCTTCTATTGTTCAGAAGAAGCTATGACACATCGTTGCTTACGCATGTCTTCATAACTGTAAGGGAGAAAAGCGTGTCGGTGTATAGGGCTGCTAGAAAATATGGCATGACAGAAAGTATATTGAGGGACAGCATCTTGGGATCCAGCCAACTGATAGTTTGCTGGTCATGGACCAGCTCCAATATTTTCTCAGGAGGAGAAGAGATTGGTTGACCACACTGCGTACATGTGTAACATCAGTTATGGTTATACTCGTCAGGCATTCTTAGACTCTGCTTTTGACTATGCTGTTCTCTTAGACAAACAGATTCTGGTAAACCTGTTTATAAACAATCCTGTTATGAAGGCTCAATTGAAAGATGACCCCAGATCAAACTAGCGAAACTGGAAAAAATAGCCGTAATCAGAGCAAAGGCCACGTCTAATGAGGTCTTAGGTGTCTATTTAAAGATCTTAAAACAGTTATCAAGGCCAATAATCTTGAAAATGCTCCAGAAAGGATATGGAATATAAATGAAACTGGGATTCAGATGGAACACACACCACCAAAAGTGTTGTGCACTAAAGGAAGTGCCACAGGCAGTGACTTCTACAAGAGGCAACAATGTTACCATCATTGGAGGTAGAAATGCTGCTGGAAATTTACATTCCACTAGTATTCTTTTTTCTTGGAAGGCGATGGAATAAGGAGCTCTTAAAAGGCACTAATGTTGAGATGAGTGAAACAGGATGGTCTCTTTCTCTTCTACGTTCCTGAAACTACTTACAGAATCATTTTCTCAACATCATTTCGCGGTCTGCTGGTAATGAGCATTTCATTTTGTTTAATGGTCATAGATCACATGTATCATTAACATTGACAGATTGGGGCATTCCACCTCACACTTCTCATGTTGAGTTGCCTACTTTTCACCATTGAAGTAAATGAGACTAGATAACGCGGTATGTTTTTGGGGAGCTTGTCAGTGAAGCATATTTGAAAGCATTATCTCCTGATAACCTTGTCAGTGTATTTAGAAGAACTGGTTCATTTCCACTGAAAAGAGACAAGTGATGTGAAAGTATTGCCTACAACTATTTACCCGAATTCAGATCATACTCCCACTGAAACTCAACAAAGTAAATGAGGAGAAAAGTTTTTGGGAAAAAACTGTAGTGAAAGAGTCTATCAAAACAAAAAGAAAAGCCCCCCCCCACCCCCACCCCCCCCCCCCCTACCATCACTGGAATGCTGTCAACCCAAAATAAATGAAAACAATCTCCAAGAGATCTCACCCAAAAAAGACACTGTAACTGAGTGAGTGTGTTCCAACACACAGCTCATCAAACAGATAAAACGAACCTTCACAGACTTCTGGCTCCTCTGAAGATGAAATGAAAATCACTGCTGACAAGAGTTTGTGCTGCATCTGTAATAGTCGTATGCATGCCAGAAGCTATGAAATCAGCATATGAGATCGAGTTTGATCAGTGAGCACAATGTGATGTCTGTAGTCACTAGACTGATTTAAAATATTGTTCGAAAGTTCGGTGTTTGCGCGGAGGATCTGGGTTCTTATGTTCTCACTGATAGAAGTAAATAGCAATGGGACAAAAACTTTAGAGAAAATTTGACTTACTAAGTGAGTTCCATTTAATTCATACTGTTATTTTTATTTATTGATACTGTCAAAGAGGTCCTACCAAAGAGGCAAATTTTAGTGTCATTTATGATAAAATGTTGCATTAGAACACTTTTGAAGAGGCATCAACCAGAACTCCGGTTTTGTAAAGTTGTACATGTATCGTTTTTAGTCTAATTTATAGGGTTTGTTTTTTTCTTTCGGCTTCTGAAAGTAAAAAGTATGCAAAGACCAGGAACTGAAACAATCAAAATCCAAATCCAGCCCTCAAACCATAGTTGGAAACAACTAAGATTACAAATAATCAAGATACAGAGAACATATGGCCAACCGAGTGAGGAGCTTGTTCCGAAAAGGTGGCCACTCAGCAACCCAAACCGAACCAAAAATAATAAGAACATACATAAGGTAAAACATCACAGAAACTCTGACACCAAAAACAGGCAACAGAGAATCACAACAGAACTACCGCCTTGGAACGGTCAGTAATGAATTACTGGGGGGGGGGGGGGGGGGGGGGGGGGGGCTTAAATCGATTTTACAGGCCCAACCTCGCCCTCAGTTTCTGAAGTGGTACAAAACATTTAGTTGGTTGTTCGGTTCGCATGATAACCCTCTAACTCGTCAATGAATCATCACGGTAAACACATAAATCAAATTTCAACACCATGAAGAAGCAAAGACGAGGACTCAACAGATACAACGGGCCGTCTGACAGGTGGAGATCCCTGTCCCGCCAAACAACCCCACTGGAAATCTGAAGCAAAAGAAGGTCACCAGTTGAGCCCCGGTGGACCAAGCAACAGACAAAAAGGCTCCGGTCCCAACCAACTAAAATATATAGCTTTAGGTCGGGGCCATCATAGAGTCTGACGACCGATCCCCCGGTGTGCAATTAAAGAGTGCAGCAAAGTTATCAACCGTGATTGGGTTAATCACCAAGCATGCAGACTGTCGCATAACATTTAAATTATAGCCAATACGTTTGTGACGTAATTTTATTTTTCGGAATTGATCAGAAAAATCAGTCCTACCCTTAATCTTTTTGAATTTGTATACTAAGTCACCATAAAATTCTGGTTCCGATAGGCCTTGGTGTAAAAGAAATTTTAATCCGACATCAAATTTTGAAACCAATTCATGGTGTCTGCGATAGAATTTAGAAAAGCCTTTCTAAGCTTATGATACCGATAGCCCTGTTGAAGAAGTTTAGCAGTTAAACATTTATTACGAGCATTAAAGTCATCTACATGACTACACACTCTAGCAAATCTTATAAGTTGAGAAATATACACTCCATAAGAGGGACGACGTGGAACGTCACCGTCCAAAATGGAAAATTAACTATATCAAAGTCAAAGTCATCACGTTTATCATAAATTTTAGAAGATGCAAAACCGTTAGAAATAGATAGATGTAAATCCAAAAAGGGGGCCTCGGTATCTGAAGTATTAGCTTTATTCAATTTAAGTTCAGGTGGGTAAATTTGGTTAACCATGCTTGCAAAATAAGGATTATCAATATTCAGAAGATCGTCTAAATATCTAGAGGTTGAGTTAAATGCCTCAATGATTTCAGCTTGATTATCAACAGAAAGAGAAGTCATGAAATCTCTTTCATAACAAAATAAAAACAAAGCGGCCACAAGAGGAGCACAATTTGTACCCATCGGAATACCAACAATTTGTCTGTATAACTTATTACCAAATCTGATGTAAATATTATCTAAGAGATATGATAAGGCGTCACATACATTCTGACATGACCAAAGACTATATCCTCTATATATTTTACGGTCAGTAGAAGTGAAAAACGCTTTCTTATCGTTACAGGCAATATAAGGGTATCTACATTTTTGGAGAACTTTTTGAAGGCCCTCTCAATCAAATCAACAAGTTTTTCCTTTATTAAATTATGGGGTAATGTGGTATAAAGAGTAGAAAAATCATAAGTGGACAAACTAGTCGCACGGAACCCTCTTGACTTCAGTTTACTAAGTACCTCACCAGAATTTTTTATAGACCAAAACATATTTTTCCCTGACCTCTCATACACTGTCTCATAGTACCAAATGACACGAGATTTCACGGCAGTGAGGCAAGAAGTTAATAATTTAGATAATTCTGTAGTAGTACAAGAGCTAGAGTTGGCAATGAATCTAGCTTTATACGGTTTTTTGTGAAGCTTAGGTAACCAATACATCGTAGGAAGTTTGTCTTGGCGTTCCTTAACGTTTACAGCAAACTTTAAAGGCAAATTATTTGAGTGGCTATTAACGACAGTCTTCTCATCTGTAAAAGTCTCTTCGTAAGCCGTGGTGCCATTAAGTTCCTGCTTCAAAGTGTTAATATAGTGCAACCGACAAACAACAACAATGTTGTTTGCGGCCTTGTCAGCAGCAACCAAAACAAACTTCCTATGAAAATCCTGGATACCCTGCTTCAAATATCTAAAGGAAGATTTAGGCTTACGAGGTAAAAGATTAGTATTGTGTGAATAAAACTTTATACGTTTATCCACAATATTAAAGATACTTAGTTTCCATTACTTTAAAGCGTTACTTTCGACACCCTCTCGTTTACACCAACGATTACCAAAATCATTTAATGCAGATGCAATTTCTTCCCTACATGTGTTGAAATCGATATGGGAAGGGAATCTATACTTAGGACCCTTAGAAACAATGTTACGAATTCTAGAATCCGGGATGATCTTCAAATTTCCAGTCACAACATGACCTGCTGATGGGTAAATAAATTTGGAATCTTTACAACTCATGAATCAGGAGTATTAGCATCGATGTCAAGATCAGACACACGTTTATTAAAATTAAATATGATGCTTCTAATTGGTTTGTTATACTTATAACAAATAATAGGTGGTTCAGAATTTTGGAAATAATCAGGTATGGAAGATGTAACAGATTTATCCTTGATTATATCTCGTCAGCAAACAGGTTCTTTCTGATTGGTTTTTCTTCAAACTGATGTTGCTAAAACTTTTGAATGCTCCGTAGCTCAAGCAAATATTCTATGAAAAAGTTACAAATATTTGCCCTTTAATAAAAACATGTTATGGATGCCATAATAGCACAGTCTACAGTGGAAAATCTAGGTTTATTTTCACTTCTACAATGTTGGAACAAAAGGTGATGAAAATGTTCATGTTATAGGGCATATCATTTTCATAAATTAAGTAAGTTCGACTTAGAGGCAGCAACTAGTAAATTGATACCTTAAAAACATAATGGAACGCATTTGTATATTTACACCGGTTATTAGTACCAAAGGTCTGTTGAACTTGGATGTTTACGTTCCCGGAAAAGTGCTGTATCCTCTTTACTGTTTTACTTTCTTCAATGAAATTTCACACTATCCGACAATAATGTATTTGTGATCCATATCATTTAAAACATTTGACTTATGTTTAACCAGTTCCATGCACGCGCCACCAACGTAACGACCGGTAACGTGACCCGGCCCAGCTAACGTTACGTTGCATTTTTATCGTTTCTAATAACAATTTCAGAACGTTGTATGTCTATGAAATGTATGTAGAAACGTAGATTCATTCACCTAAACTTAAAAATATATATCTTATCTTGATGTTCATAAAAAAATTGTAAGTTGCTTTGACTTTTTTAACGAAATGATGTCTAATTCCAACATACCCTTTAAAAATCAAATGTGTGGGGTGGGATAATTCAAGGACAGATAATTTGCATCACGTTATAAAATGGAATTGTTATAATCAAGTTTCTTAAACCCTTGATAATGGCAATTCGTTAGATATGTAATGTACGCTCTCAGTCGAACTATTCCGTCGATTCGAGAATTGAACAAAACAGAACAGAACGAACTATTCCGGCAATACGACAACGCAATCTGATATCTGCAGCAGCATTAGCTGTCTATCAAAAGTCTTAAAGCAAGCAGCAGCAAGGTTACATCAGCAAGCTTTGTCAAAATTAAACCATGGTCTTAAGATAAGACCTTTTGTGTAAGTAGCTTCATGTACCACACTCTTCTAAATGCTGCACAGAGTAATAAATTAATATGACCTTAATTTTGACAAAGATGGCCGATACATCATTGCTGCTGGGTGAGTTGGACATTTGCTGGAAGCTTATCATGCTGCCAATTTCAGGTTGTATTGTCGTATTGCTGGAATGGGTCAACTGAAAGGCATAAATCATATATCCAACGAATTGATATTGTCTCTAGTTTATGAAATCTTATCATAACACAGTCGTATTATAAGGTAAAGTAAGTTATCTGCCCTTGAATTACCCCGACCCCACATATTTACTGATTAAAGGTCACGTTGGACTTAGCCATCATTTCGTAGAAAAATCAAAACAACTTACAAATTTGTAATGACCATCAAGATAAGATATACAGTTTTAAGTTTATGTAAAATTATTCATGTTTACGTTAATAATTTTTGAGTAAGCAACGTTCGAATTTTGCTATTAGAAACGATAAAAATGAAACGTAACGTTAGCTGGGCCGGGTCACGTTAACGATCGTTAAGTTGGTGGCGCGAGCAATAAACTGGTTAGACATAAGTCAGTTGTTTTGTATGATATTAATCACAATTACATTTAGATTGCCTGGGATGAAATTTTATTGAAGAAAGTAAAATAATAAAGGGCGTACAACACTTTTCCGGGAACTTTTTGATCATCCCTCGTACATGTTTCGTTTGGCCGTCAAAAACATGGGCACGCATGCTTCTTTGAACAATTGCTTTTATGGGTGATGGAAGTAGGGTAAATTATAAATTTCAACAGGTAAGTTAGTTCTTTATAGCGATTATGTAAATAAACGGAAAAAAGAAGTTAGACCACCGGTTACTGGGTTGAAAAGCATATAGGTTATATCTTATTCTTTCATACCGAATTATAAGTTTTAAAACTTTTCACAAAAATTAGATTTGCCCTCATTTTTTCTAATTCTGTAAATTAACGTCACCGTAGAATTTTGGTTCTGATATTCCTGGTCGCAGAAGTTTGCTAAGACTAACACTGTATTTTCTTACCAGCCCACTGTGACGTCGGTAAAAATGCGAATTTGGCTAAGGAGCCAGGCTGTTGAAGTCGCTTACTTACGCTAGGAGATGCTCTAGCGAAACGAATAAGCCGAGACCTGTACACTCCATAAGAGGAACATCGAGGGGCATCGCCGTCAAGAATCGGGAAGGTAACTTTATCAAAATCAAAATCGTCCCGTTTGTCATAGATTTTAGTTGAAACCATGCCATTAGAAATTGGTTAATTCAAATCCAAATACATGTACGGCGTTTCGGTGTCAGAAGAATCAGCTTAATTAAACTGAAGTTTAGCTGGGATGGGAGGATGAATGGATTGTAATTTTATGGCCCTGGTAATATTGCTTCGGTCATATTGAGGATAATAGTGATAGGCTTTGTGCAATGGAATCACGTTTAGAGTTGGAAAGACCTCCCCTCTAGCGTGATTTCAAACCGGACCGCCAGTATAGCAAATAGCGAGAAACCAAAACAAAAGAAACATTCTGGAGCTCCTGGGGAACTGGAAGGATCAGCAGTAATAGTAGAAATGGCTGAAATTGCGTAGGATATAACCAAAACTACTACTCTTACAACAAAAACAGACACCGAATGCATCACATTACATTTAATCTATATCATGACTGTTTTTAGTATCGTGATTAATACCTTTGAATTTAGTTGTTTCTTTTAAAAGCTTCAATATACCATTTTGCATGCAGGAAGATAAAGAAATAAAAGTTGTTAGGGACTATTGCTGAATATTTCCCATATTCTTCGTGGAATTTATGACATGAAATAAATCTCCGGCTGAAATACTATACTGACTCCGAACAAATTGAAAAGTAAAGGCAGACTAAGCACTTACAATCCAGTTGGCTTGTGGAAACAGTCCACCCAGAAATATCATTCCAGCTACTGGACCTCCCACAGCACCCATTGCTGAATTAGTGATCTGAAAAATAATTGCACCAGCAATTAATCGGCATCATCTGAAACTTTGGCAAATCAAACTTCTCTGAACGTATTATGCACATATTTGATAGTGACGCCAGGGAATTAAGACTTCAATCAGACACCGTTGACATTTTAAAGGTTTATGAATAAAGTCTGTGTTTCTCAACATTTCTCCAATGGGAGACTATGTTTGGTGTTAAGTTTTGGTTTTCCGTAAGAAGGGGAAGATTGTTGCTCTTAAAGGAGCAGAATGAAAGTAAATCATCACGCACTTTTATACTGGTCCTTTCTTTTCAATATATCTTTATCAAAAGCCGTTATCAATTTTATCAAACCTTCAAACAGTTTTAAATGACAGATGTTGAATATATAGTCAGTGGTTTACGTTATTTCTTTTTTTTTATTTTTAATGTGACTTGCGAGACTGCAAAAAGACGACGGATGAAAGGCGAACAAATAATGCTTGCTAAGGGGAAAAAAAGTTTTCATGGCTCATTATTCATATTGCATCAAAATATGGTTTACTGCAGGATAGTAGAAACAACATCACACTTTTGGTTATTGCTTGATTGAGTCACGTTTTTCAAATTGAAATTTGAAATTTTTATTTTCATTTTCACCTGACCAACGGGTCCAGAAAAGCCTCTGGCTAAATAAGCAAGACCAATAGCCAATCCACCATACACCAACACTGAAAAAAAAGATGCACTAAAGTTATTTTTTGTCCGGGGAATGAAGGGTGAATGGGTCTTTAACAGGTTTATACACTTTCGGTAAAGAAACATTTATTAGAAATGATTTTGGTAAAATGAGTTTAAAGTGCTACATGCGGCAACGCATAAACAAAACAAACAAAAATAAATATTAAATTAGTAAATTATGTCTGTCAGACACAGATGATCCCCCCGTGCTGCACCTGTCCGCCACTTCCCGTCTTCTTCGCCTACCCCATCTCACACTTAAGCACTTCAAAAGGGCACGTGTATGTCTTTTACATGTTGGTAACATCTTTGAAAGGTCGTAAAATAGTTTAAAAGCTGTTGACAATATTGAATATACAAACTTGTCATCCTGTATGAGTAAGAACTGTGGAAGGAGTAGACTATACAATTTTGTCAACCTGTATTAGCCAAAATCCGAATATTGCTAGGTTTGAAAAGGCCATAATATAATCATTTTTTTATCTTCTTGAAAAAGACACATGCATATCTTTAATATTTCTGGAACAAAAACATTATGTGTTCAATTTCAAACTGATAGATAACAAACGCTGGGGCAGTTTGATTATAGAAACTTGCCACTGTGTATTAGCCAGAATCTGTAAAATTTCCATTTCAAAAGGTCGTAATTTTATCATTTTTTTTTCTTTTCTCTTCATAAAGGCATATGCACATCTTTAATAGTTTGTGATATCTATGCAAAGCTTCAAATTGATTAGTATTAAATTGTGGGAGCTGCTGTTTATACAATTTTGTCATACCATAATTGTCAAAACTTAAAGTTTTTCTAAGTTTACAACAGACCGACATTTCGTCAAACATTCTTTTTTTTCCTCTTCAAAAAAGCACATTCACACTTCTGTACGTCTGAAACAGCTGTGCAAAGTTTCAAATTGATAGCTTAAAACTGTGGTAGAAGTTGATTATACAAACTTGCCATTCTGTATTAGCCAGAACCTGTAATTGCTTAGTCCGAAAAGCCGTAATATTGTCAAAAATTATTATTACTCTCCAGAAAGCACAGACACATCTTCAATATGACGGCAACATTTGTGCAAAGTTTCAGACTGATTGATTAAAATACTGTAGGAGGAGTGTCGATAATACAAACTGTTTTTGGCGCGACGGACGGACGGCCAGACAGACGTACAGACAGACAGACAGACGGACAAGGATAAACAATAATGCTCCCCTGACTTTCGTCATGGGGGCATAAAAATTAAAGCTGAATCCAAGCAAATCAAACAATGACAATGATTAAACATTCATCGCGTTTCAAAGTGTAACACTGTTTAATCGCATCGCAATGATACATGGCAAATACCAGCCTTCATAGTCAGTCCAATATCAGAACCTTAAATAGAATGATTGTAAAGTATTTTGACAGAAACGCAAAAACATAGACAGGCGGCTGCTAAAAGTACAAGAGCAACGACACGAAGTAGAAAGAAGTTCGGGCTATTATATATTAAACAGTGACACTAGAACATGACAGGGCAGTAACTTCTCAGTGCAATGTATGACGGCATAGCTTATTGCCGAATGTCTAAGGAATTAAATATCCTGTCTATCTGTTCAAGTTATCACCTGAGGCCTTACCAGATATTTTAGCTACAAACGTTTGTGTCCGTGGATATGCATTCTTCAAGTAGTTTACCAGCAGATCTTCTATGGTGTTAGCAGACATGGAGTTGATGCCAGAAGACAGCGTGCTAGAAAAAGATAGCAATAAGACCATAAATCCACATTTTGCAAAACTGAAACAAAGCTGACCTTCATCTATAATAGTACACGCTTTCTGAGCACTTGAGCTTAGTATTTGATACATTGCTCTGAAAGCAGTATTTCGGAAAACAAAACACATGAGTCTAAAAGAAGTAAAAGAAAAACCGAATTTATAAAATATATGAAATACACATAATTCTTTAGTGCCTTTCAGGAGTTTTAGACATATCAACAGATTTATATTATTTTCAGGTCGTTGCGGACAAAAAAAGAAGCCTGGCAAACACTATATTTGTCATGCAAACCCTTGTAAATGCTTTAGCTCACATGATGTATTTGCTCAATCAATACTCTTTAAATACAGCTGTATGATAATTTCTTTGAAGACGTATTCTACAACTTATAAGGGTTGCCGTGTGCAACTTCCGTAGTATTTTATGCGCCCAGTGACTGATTGCTATTTACCTTTTTTGTGCCTTCCTTGCTTACAAAGGACCCTACTTTTCAGAATATTTTCATCTTCACTACAGCTGGAGTAAAATGCCTTGTGTAAAATGTCGCTCATACTTCACTGGGGAAGATAACTGTGTCATGAAGTGTTATTTTAAAATTGTGACCGGTGTTGTATAGATGATTAATTTCTGGTCATAAGCAACCATGTCTGTATTTTACATTTCTTTCTTCCAAAGAATTTATTTTTTCTGATTTTTAAAATAGGAATAGAAAACAAAATCGAGCGTTTGCATTCATTAATCATTATGTTTTCCAGCAAGAAAGCCTTTCAATGACTGAAAATTGAAAATATCTAATAAAGCTGTTGTTATAACGCTACTGAGAGGATTCGTTTTTATTTCCTTAGGTAAATGAGTACACTGTAAGGAGAGGCAACTCTACCATTTTAATTTTTGCCTCCCTTCCCAGTCTACTCCTCAAGGAAAAGGTGTGCTGCTCTAGAAGCAATTTGTTTCCTTTACGGTAAGACCCTTTACAAAATGGTAGAAGCACGTGGAGCTGCAGCCACGTTCCTTAAAAGTGAAAAGATAGGCAATGATCAGGAATTAGACTAGCTGAATATTGCATTATTTTACCTTAAAGAGCCACTGAAAAGTACAGCAATGAAAAGACCTGCTAAGCCAGGAAGGCTTGTCAAAATATGCATCACAAAGTACGGTGTAATCTGCAATGAAACAATCAAAAATAAGAAATTCAGTTCATCTGAACTATAATTGCTTATACGAGGGGCATTTCAGAAATAATGTAAATGAGTCTGCCTTTCCTAGGACTGTTGACTGACTTTTAGAATTTATGTCTTAAATTTTAGGTTAACATACCATCCAACGGACTGCACTCAAAATATTTGAGTCACTGATATTTTCTTCAAAATATGCCTTGACAATTATTGTTAGGGTAGAGACACTGAGTAGAAACGGACAAAATATTTATGTGAAGACTGATTCATATTTTCCTAACTCTGAATGCAAACAGCTCTGGATTGATACCTTTATATTTGTTAAACTGAAAATAGTTCAGTATTCAAGGCATTGTATCAGCTTTGCTGAAACATAATATGTTTCTTGAAAGACAGCCTATTCATGGAACGATGTGCAATTTCATGACGTCACTTCCTGTCCTAAATAAACTGTTTACACTTCGGTTTTTAGGTCAATTTAAGTAAAAGTTTGATGACAGATATGAAACAAAAATGAATAAAATGCTTGTTTTTTGTAATGAAAAATCTTTAATGGCACCTTCTCTACACTCACATATTTCAGTGGCTGTGTGTCATATAAAATTGAAGTCTTTCAAGTTTTTATGTATGCATTTCGCTTTCAGTTCAGTTCAGTTCAGTTCTCCTATCGACGTTCCCAAGTGGCTCAACGGTACGTAACCATAGTTGCACACACTTGGCGCCGTGTGTCCGTCCAAATTTCGCTTTCAATATATCCCTCTAACTTTTGACATTCGACAAAGTTACAAAAATTAGCCTGCGTCTTTTTATTAACAGAAAATTTCATTTTATTGTTTTGTATTTTACATGAATGGCTGCGCCTTTGCATCTTCCGGCGTAGAGTTTGCACATGTATCATCCAGTTTCATCAGTCATATGACGCCAATCGTAACAAAATGTATTGACCTTATCATTTCACCTATCAAATGCCTGTCATTTGATGAAATGGGATGAGACAAAGTCAAATACTACAATCCATTGAGATAATACGTGTATAAAAACTTTGCAGTCGTACACGAATAGAAGAGAAATAAACTCGTTTATTATGTTACTTGTGTAAAATCTTAAAATGAATTTTATATATTTTTTTATTTAACATTGAAAAGACAGTATTACATGATTCTTCATTTAAATGAATTATTGTCTCATTGAGCAAACTGTGAAAGAACACAGGAGACTTTCAATGAAAATTTACAGTTTCCAGTATCTATACCTTTATGACGTGTAAGCACGTGATGCTATGATTGAGTGACTCAGAATTTCTTCTAACACATACCATTCTAAAGCACTTGAATTTACCTTTCCAATGATACATAAAACCACCGCTAAATATCAACCATTAGGATACCCTTAGATCATTTACATTAATTTTAAAAATGCCCCTCGTAAACAGACATTTCCATTGTGCAAACCATAAGAAAAAAATATTAAACAATATTTCAAGTACCTAAGAACGAAAATTTTATAAGATGAATATGGCTAGATGCAACAACAAATACCAAACTCCAAGCATCGCTCCTCTCGTTCAGTTTTGTTTAAATGAACTGTTTTGGTATTGTGTTTTCAAAAACATGTGTATGTCATTTAAACCTTAAACCCGGAGCAGAAAACATGCTTCCTTCTTGAGTCATGATTTTAAGTAGAATGTAAGGAGAAATCCGTTGGCTCAGTTCGGAAACATTTTTCGGTATGAACTGTTTTGTTAATTGAAAACTTCTTGAAAGTAGTTTGAGGACATACTTGTTTCTCAAAAACAACTGGCGGTGCTTCTGTTGTGGTTTAATCTATGTTCTTGTATGTTGTGTCTACTTCAAAAATTTGTTTGTAGTCTGTGCTTATTCATTTTGATGTACGATTTATGTATATCCAAAATACGAAACAAGCTAAAATAAATGTGTTTCCAGGTTCATTAGAGAATGTTTCGTCAAGGCCAGCTTTTTGACAAACCAAACCCTGTTAGAGCTGTGATATTGTAATCTGCTTATATTTTTTTTACAACTGAAATATCAGGGTTCGAGGTTATAAAACTTGCGAATAATCTCAAACTCAAAATATAACACACTGATTGGCTGCTTCGGAGCAGGTGTTCGGAAGTAGCCAATCAGTGTGCTTTATTTTGAATTTGAGATTAAAATAAAGTACACTGATTGGCTGCTTCCGAGCATGTGCTCGGAAGCAGCCAATCAGTGTGCTTTATTTTGAGTTTGAGATTGTACTCAAGTTTAATCACCTCCGATCCTGATTTATATTACTACTTTCTGCTCGGTGTTGTGAGTGGAATAGGAAATGTATCAGTTTAAGATCATTTCTTTCTGCTTACACTACTTTCCATCAGAAATGAAAGTTTACCTGGTTAGCGTTGCTAAGCTCTCCATTTTCCAGTGGATCACAACGGCTATCAGCAAAGTAGGCGTATATTACTAACCCAAGAAGGGAAAGTACCAGTGTAAAGACAAGTCCAACTGGTATATTTAGCAACACAGCTCTGGAAATAGTCAGTCAGAACAGTTATATGAGCTACTCACAAGGACATGCGAGCTACGGCATGTTCGAACACCAACAAGACGTAGAGAACATTTGACTTTTTCAATGTAAAATCGATTTTTATTTCACCGAATGAACACCAAAAGTATCTCACGAGTGGCAAAGCCACGAGTGAAAATGCCACTTTTGGTGTTCATGAGTGAAAAAAAAATTCATCTTACACTGAACAAGTCAAATTTTCTATTTCTTTTATGCTTGAAAATCGCAATAATTCTATTATTCAAGAGCGTCAGCCATCACGACAGAAACACAACTTTTTTCTAGCCGTTTTGCATCAAATTTCATGCTTCCAGTGTGTTTATTGGATATGACATTGGTTGTAAACATATTTGCCACTGAAAAATAACTTCAAATATCATTTTGATAAACAGATCTCGAAAATTGCCAGGAAAGACTTAGGGGACCTAACATCGCGTGCAGTAACGATGTTATGTTGGCGCTTTAAGTGACGCCATTAACGTCGTAATAACGTGTAAACATGCGTGACGTAATTTTTGTCAAGCCAGATAAGATTTAGCCAATTAATCAACAAAAAACTTGAGGCTATTTCACAAAAATCCTATTTCTGAAACAGTGAAATCAAAAGTGATAATTTCACCGTTTTAATCAGTGAGTTGATCAGTTTCGATTTCACCGAAAAATCTCTTTACTTTTTTGAAAAGTAAAAAGAAATAGTTCCATTAAACTTCTAAAACTTGGGTCACTTTAGCCAATTACCGTAATTGTCCCAAAATTCAACAGTTTGGTTGAAGATGAAATTCCAAACAGCGCGGACTCTGACCAGACTACTCCTATAAGAGCAGTCTGACCTGGGTCTGCACTGTTTGCTCAGGCCTATTAGTCCCAGTTCTAAGAATTGAGACGGTATGATTCGCCATGATGATTTAATTCTTTGTGCAAACACCGAGCGGTTTTGAACTAGACTCTTTGCTGTTCGCACATGTTGTATAATTATAATCATAATTATACAACATATAATTATGTTAAAGCTATAATTATCTTTGCGCAGAATAGATAGATATGTAAACTGAAATCAAGCAGCTAGCTTAAATACTCCATGTCAGCTGTGAATGATAAAAACAAAAAATATCTAAAACAAAAAAAAAAAGAATTACCCAAAAAAGAAGGGTCACAATCAAAAAATACATTAAACATATGTTAGAAAAAAAACTATATTAGAACGTACCCAGAAATAATACAAACCCGAGCCACCGAAAGGAGAAACGTGAAACATGAAAAGTAAAAACAGAACAAAATAACGACAACAGGCTCATTTGCCTTACGGCAACAAGAGTGCTGTTGCCTGTACGGACATACGCAGATACAAATTGAAATTCTGTCAGTTGGACAAAATTTCAATACCCACCTTCATATTTCATACTGGAACTATGTAAATTACACAATAATCAAATGCCTACATGCCGATGTGAACTATCGGCGGAAGGGAAGGGCGGCAAGGAACATGATTGTGCGTTTAGAAAATCGTCTCTATGTCATTTAGCGCATGCTCTTTGACTGCGTCCTTTCCTAAGTCATATTTTTTTAAATTTTAAGATCGTGAACATGTACTGCCTTTGACCAAGAGGTGGTCAGGTCGGGCAATGGTGCTGTGTAATTTTCAGTGCCGCGGCGTCCTACTAATTTAAATGATAATAGGACAAAAGCCGCATTCTCACAGGGTATAATTGATTCCGCTAATTTTTGCTTCCTGTAAAGACTGTACATCATATTTGGCTTCCGCCGAGACTGTCCAAGATCTCCTGCTTCCTGCCGAGACTTCTGTACATGATAAATGGCTTCCTGCAGAGAATGTCCGCGTGAGTCTGCTTCCTGTCGCGGCTCTCGGCAGGAAGCAGGCACGCGAACAGTCTCGGCGGGAAGCCATTTTTTGAGGACAGTAGTCTCTGCAGGAAGCAAGAGTTCGCGGACAGTCTCGGCGGAAGCCAAATATGATACACAGTCTCTGCAGGCAGCGAAAATTGGCGGAATCGATTATACCCTGTGATTCTGCTCAGAGCGGGTGCTGGATGGAGGTTGTCTGGATTTTTTAGTCTCGTCTATCCGATCTATTCCTCTTTCTCCACGTCTCTGTGAGACGGCTCAACAAAGACTGATATACTGTCTCCAAACCCCGTTAAACCGAAAACAACCAACCAACCAAGGACTTTGTGTCATATCCGGGTAGGAATATTTATACAAATCTTAATTTATTCTTGCACAAATATTAGTTATAACTCCAGAAAGTGTGTAAACATTTTTCTAAAGTAGTTATTTGCATGCTGTGAAAAGGCAACAGAATAAATTGTGAGAATTACGGCTATATTCAAGAACAAAACTCACACTCATTCTCGACTCAAACTCCAGTAAGTATCCGTCAAGAGTGGTTGGAGTGGGATTAACAAGAGTATCAGTGGAATTCAGTTTTTGCATTCACGAAACCGACTCAATCTCACCTCTCTCGAATCCGACTCGAGCTTCACTCAAGTTCCAAGTAGTAAAAAATAAACATTGCAAACCATTTTATGAACACATGACGGTAGTCAGTCGATAATTCTACCCCTTTCCGTCTGTCAGCTTCTCTGTCTGTGTGTTTGTCTGTCCGTTCCTCCGTCACGAGGTATCGGTCTCACTCATACTCACTCACTTTATCGAGTCCACTCCGAGCCCCCTCTCCTTTGTGAACACTAACGATCCCTAAGTTGAGTCTACCTGTGACCGCTATACGATTATCTCAATGAGTGGAGTGTGAGTGGAGTGTGAGTGGCGTTCTTGAATATAGCCGTTAATCCCATGAAGTTGAAGCAACATACACGTTTCCTTTAGGCTTAGTTTTTAAGGTTTGTGTTAATATGATAAATGCTGGTAGATATTCAAATAACATTTACATTTTCGATTTCTTCATAGTCTTTAGCGCACACATTCTTTGTACTGCTGACTGGTTGC
The DNA here is from genome assembly GCA_963989385.1 of Ctena decussata. NCBI lineage: Eukaryota > Metazoa > Mollusca > Bivalvia > Lucinida > Lucinidae > Ctena > Ctena decussata. The sequence goes on from OZ022499.1 coordinate 94,859,720, forward strand.
AAATGTTTGGCAACCAGTTGAAGAAACCACCGAGCAAACAACCCCAAACTGTGTGACGTACTCTAGGGTCAGCACTGATTCTGAAATGAAAATAAGTTTGTTGTATTCAAACATACTTTAAGAGCAGTGAACGTATAAATCTTCCGATGGCAATAGCGGGTACCTTTGTGTTACGATGCCAGGCCCCGAGGTTATAAAACTTTTTTCATGCTCAACTCAGCTAGGCATGAAATTTTATCTGGTAACAAATAGCAAATTACTGATAAGTACATTTGTTTTCTTGCTCAGTTTAGCTGAGCCTGAGATTTTCTCTGCTGATAAATATGGAAATGCCAACGTAAGTTTGCATTTTTATATTTATTGCAAATACCAACATTAGTTGGCATTTTGATATTTATTAGCAGAGAAAATTTCATGCTCAGCTGAGTTGAGCATGCGAAATGTTTTATAACATCGGGACCTGGTTACATCTTCACGTTTTCTGCTATTTTCCAAAATAAAAACAATTTTTATACCCTGCAACACGTTAGTGGCAGGGCATTATGTTTTCACGTTGGTTGTCCGTGTGTCTCTCCGTCCGTCCGTACATGTAGTATGTATGTCCGTCCGTCTGTCCGTCCGTCCGCACTTCGTTTCCGTTCGATAACTTAAGTATATATCAACGGATTTCCTTCAAATTTTGCCTATGCATTTGTACTAAGAATGTCTCGCTTGGGATTGTTAACGGGCAAATTTCGTTAATTTCTGACAGAGTTATGGCACTTGTCAATGTACAAAAAATGGTTTCTGGCCTCTAGTTCCTTTACTACTTGGAGTATAATGATGAAACTTTTACAAACATGATCGAAGTAACAAAAGCTTTGTATGAGCAAAGAAATTTTATCATCAGCCCCTGCCCTGGGGCTATATACATGTATAAAATCATGAAAAATTCCATATAAAATCAGAGTTTGAAGCATTTTTTTCTGAAACTTACAGCAAATGATCAGAGTGATGAAAGCCGCCAGTGATGCTCAAATTTTTCCCATGGGAGTTATGTTACCCTGCCCCCAGGCTATATACATGCATAAAATGATGATAAAATTTATATAAATTCATTTGAAACAGATTTTCAGAAATTTACATCTGATGATAGAAATAATAAAAGCTTCTAGTGGTGATTCAAATTTGACCCTTTAGGGGTTATCTGCCCCTGTCCCATGGCCACACGTTTAAAAGCACTACAATTGTATTTGATTAGAGTGGTAAGTGATTTATCCGAAGCTTATTGTAAGTTATCAGAGTAACGAAGTGTCCTGTCATGACAAAGACTTTTGTCTGTGTGAAATGGGGTTAAGCTGCCCCTGCCCTGAGGTTATACAGAGAAACAATAAATCTGGAAAAATCGGTGTATGAAAAAGGTTTGCAGTGGCGGGGTATCACGCAGTCGTATGCGATGCTTTTATTAAGGCTTTCCTTTTTGCTCCCCAAACAACATGGATGCTCTTAAACTGGGTCTACTCTTGAAAGAAAGTTTTTGCTTTGGATCAAATTATATCCTTTAAGAGTTTATTCTTGTTGTGAAGGAATGCAAAAATAAAAATGACGAACGCACGACAAGAGTAATAACCTTGTATTGCTTCTGCTGGCAACGACGGCTAACTTTGTACTAAGGTGCGTGCGTTCCATGCCATGGTTTCTCATGTTTTACAAACGGAAAGATTCGTTTGATTTAGACTAAATGCATTACTGTTGTTTTTGCCTTCCTTCTCAGTGGGGTACGACAATTTACTAAAATTAATCGCTCCCCTAAGAGACATGTTTCCTTAAAGAGTAGACCCTTTTGGAGAAAAACAATGTTGTATTTGGAAGTAAACAAAAGTTACAAACACTGTTTCCCTTTGTAATAATGGCAAAAAAGTGAAGGTTAATCCAACCATCTGAATGTGAAACTGGCGGTTATTGCGATCGGACGCAACATTCGACAATTACCCTATGGTGTTCTCCCTTTTCTTGCATCCTTTCTTAATTGGGGGTAAATCTTGTTCTTCTAGGACAAATTGTTTTCTTTAATCATAGTAGACCAAATTTTGGAAAGGCCATGTTGTTAAGGTAAGCAAACAGGGAGTATTTGTATCAAGGTGTACCACTACACCTCCGTGTTTCCCACAATGATAAACTATGATGAAAAAAGCCGAAGACTCAATTAAACGTTTCATGTACACTGAAAGTTTAGATTACTTACATATTAAAGACAACTCGATCACCCTTCTCTGCAAGCGTCCAGATATTCTCAAAACTGCCTAGTTTAATTTTACCCTGCAACGATATTTACTGACGCTATAGATTTATATAATTTAGAACAGTTTCGATAAATCATCCACTTAAAACATTGCAACCTTTGCATAAACTTTAAGAAATGCTGAAACAGTAACTAGATTGCATAACACGTTTGCAAAACAATTTGAAATGCACAGAACAGTATTTTTTTGACAGAGATCAATCTGATCGTCCCTAAATTCCAGGTGATATTATTGTATACTAAAGGTAAACACGCGCGAAAATGAAACTTCAATTGAAATTGCAGACCTAGATATGCAATTGAATTTGGTGAAAATTTCATGAGAATCGGACTTAAGTAATAAATATAAAAATATTAAAAAACTTCAAAATGGCGGTCATGGAGGCTGCGAAAGTTGCTTACCTTCACTCACTTTTTTCGGTTTAAATCATTTTTCATACATAAAACATACACTATTTTTTCCGTTTCATTCACCTGAAATATGTTGCAACCTGATTTTATTTAGAGTTTTTATTTTTCACTTTGAAATTATGATGTCATTTACTCAGAGGTTTGTTACTGTCTTGCTCAATAATTTAATGTTTATTAACGTTCATATCTGTCTTACTACAACTCTGATTTTGAAAACTCTTTGTTTAATTAAAGTCTTCAATTTTTGTCCAATTCGTTTTTTAGTGAGTGTATATCTTCAGAATGAAAAAAGTATTTTATGGCATGTATTTCACTGTGGCGAAGGAGCATTCTATATAAGTGTTCTAAAGGCAAAATTTAACATAGTAAGGCATTATTGAATTTACACGAAAATAATAAACCACTGTATACAACATACTGGACTAGTACAACTAAGGCTCGACTAACGACCAACGACTAAACTAATGATGGCGGATCGTCTGACAAGTTTGCGAAAACGAAATTCCCGACTTCAGAAACCTTTGGTGGCATATATAAGGTCTCTAAGTTCGTGAACAAAGTTTTCCAGTTTCTTTCTTGAATAGTAATAAAATAATAAATCACAACCCCTCCTTTTCAAATAAAGCAAAAAAGAAAAACGAGCTAGATCCGCCACGCTTTGTTATTTATTCAACCGTGTCCAATGACGTGTATTTCACCGTTGTGCATAGTTGTACATCTTTACTAAAATGAGTTGTTGTTATTCATTTGTGTGATTGATATTTGGGTTAAAAATGGCAAGCCAGTGGAACAAGCATGAGTAGGATGAAAATTCGAGTGGAAAGGTCCTTCGAGGGCGAGAGAGCCTCGGAGTGTTTTCTATCTCTAGTGGGTTAACTGGGCGGTCGGGTCGGGCGATGGTGATGGGTAGCTTTCAGTACTGGTGCGTCCTACTTATTTGGATTATTTTGGGGCAAGGACCGGCAGTGCTTGCTATCTTGCAGTAGATAGGGAAGGGTTGTTTGGACGTTTTTCTCTCATCTGTCCTTTCTCCTTTCTCGCCTACTCTCTTGGAGACGGCTCGATATAGACTGAAATACTATCTCAAAGGGCCGTTAAAACCTAAACGACCAAACAACTAATTACCTCCTGTTGTCATTGTCGTAAACAAAGAAATATTTTTTTTAAAAAATCCTACAACTACATATAGTACTCTGTTGCAATTGTATGAGAGTCGGACCTGTATATGGGCTCCGGCTGAAAGCAAAAAGCACTCACCTCCTCCTCCCCCCCCCCCCCACCCCCCCACAAAAAAAAAATAAAACGAAATTATCAATGAAATGGTTTCATTAGTTTTCATCACCTCCAGAGCTTTCAATTTTTCTCATTGTTTTGCAAAATTTCGTAGCATACGGGGCAAATCGGATATTTTGCCAATTCACAGTGTAGAGCCTATATAAATATACTGCGATAGTGACCTAGCATACACACTTTCCCCAATGCCTCAAAAAACGGGTCCTTCTCAGCGGTTCCGCGGAACGATTCCATAATAGAACTGTCTGGGTGCCCGAGTCCGTCTGTCATCTGTGTCAAATTCTAAGATAGTGTGCACGTTGTTCCTGGGATCTGTATCCCACCTAGCCGCCCCAAAACGTGCCTGAGTACGATCGATTGATTAGGGCCTCGGTTGAAATTATTATCTGGAATAGAAGAAGAGCGAAACGTCGAAATATATGACAAGAACGCTCATACGAACGGCTAAGCAATGCTTTTGAGTAAAGCGCTCAGTAGACTTACAAGACCAACACCACTATCCGAGGTATAGGTCTAAATGCAACATAATTGCATGTAAAACGCTTCGAAGAAAGCTTCAGAATAGAATAGAATGACGACATTAGGAGAATAAGTTGCAGAGTTCTAGATGCGAGTGGGCACTGGGTGACAATTTTTGTCAGATCTGCTTATAAACCCCTCATCCGAACCGCCTCAACGAGGCTGGATGAGGGCCCACAAGCCTGTCAGTTCATCTGCCGTCAGACTGTGTCTGGGCAGGCTTAGACATACTAAGCGGTTTACCTGGTTACCAATACTGAGTGCACATACTTCCGCCAGTAACAGAAAACTACCCTTGCCGGCGGCCCGCTAGCGCAGTCGGCATCGCGTCAGACTGCAAGTCAAGGGGTCCTGAGATCGATTCCCAGACAGGCCACATAACGCTCGTGGAGACTGATCATGAAATATTTTCTACGGTCATTCTTTCCCTTCTGCTGATTCAAGAAGGGCAGTTGTCAGTTACTGGCGAAAGTATGTGCACTAAGTACTGGTTAAACGTTTTGGAGGTCTAATTAAAATCTTAAAGAGCTTCTTTGAGAGCAGAGAACACATTCGAAAGAAGGAACATGGGCCATACCATGGAACAGTGTCATGGAATAGTTTGAGTAGGTTAACTGACCGCCTAGACATGACCTTAGCTGTTTACTTGGCCGTAAATGCTCAACAAAACAAACAAACTCACAACTGCCCTTAAGTCAGCGGAAGGGAGAGAATGAGCGTAGAAAATATTTCATGACCAATCTTCACGACTGTTCAGGGGCCGGGCTGGGAACCGAACTCGCGACCGCTTGATCTGCAGACCGACGTGCTGCCGACTGCGCTAGACGGCTCGGTAGGACACATGTCAAATTCTGAGGGTACCAAACTCTCTGTATAGGGTAAAGGTGATTTCTAGAATCTCCATGTGTAACGCCTTTCGTGCCTGAACTGGTCCTCCATGTGTGAACGAGACCTTGGCATGTAAATGGGCGGGTCATCAATGAAAACAAAGAAAACAACAACAAGAAAACAACAGGTAATGTGAATTGAATCTCCTCCAGTGACCGGGTCCTCCATGGTCGGAAAGGATTCACCACGTGTGAACGAAACCGTTATAGGTGAACCAAACAAGAAGATGTAAACTTGACCTGCACGTGTGAACATGTATTCTACGTCTGACAGGGCCTCCATGTATGAACATTTCTGCTTGTTAGAATGGCTTCTCCAGGTGTGGATGAGATCCCCACATATAAACGGGACGGGATGTGTGAACGCGATAGGTACATATGTACGTATGAACAAGACACCCACCTGTGAAAAGGTGCTGCACGCTAGATGGAGACCTTCGCGGGTCCTGTATTTTTCAAAGATCCAGCACGTAAAACGGGACATGCAGTCTGATTATCCAAGTATGCAAGGGATCGCCACAGGCGAACGGACAATCCACGGTTGAACGGGCTCTGCGCTTGTGAAGTGTAAACGGACCTCCACGTCTTAACGGGATCCGCATGTGAGAAAGGAACCTTCATTTGTGAACGGGTCCTCAATATGTGATCAGGAACTGCATTTGCGAACAGGACCGCCACCTTTAAATGGATCTTCCACGAGTGAACGGACCTCCACATGTGTATTGGACCGCTACATGTGAACGGGGTCTGCAAAAGTGAACGACATATGCAAGGCTGTACCTGCGAAAGGGAACTACATATGCGAACGGGATGTCCATATAGGTACCGGGCTTGCATTTTTCAGCGGATCCTCTACATGTTAATGGGACTGTCCATCTGTGAACGAAACGTGAATGTATGAACAGGACCTCATTCTGATGTAACATTTAGCCGCAGATGCGCAATACGTGAATATTATACAAGTTTCTATCACAAATATGTTTGGACTGTATTGACTAGTTTCAAGGAAACATAGCGAGTTGCGACTCTAGACTGACCCTAGACGAATCCCCCTCCCAAGGAAAAAAATGCTATACAAGATTCTAGTTCAGTTCAGTTCAGTTCAATTCTCTTATCGGCGTTACCCAAGTGGCTCAACGGTACGTAACCATAGTTGCACATACTTGGCGCCGTGTGTCCGTCCATACAAGATTCTATCACAAATATGTTTGGACTGTATTGACAGGTTTCAAGGAAACAAAGCGAGTTGCGACTCTAGACTAACCCTAGATAAATAAAATAAAATTCACGTGTCTTGTCTAAGTAATGCAGAAGACAACTTTTAAAGGAAGGGACCATTTGCCTTTTAAAATTGTCCAGGGGTAGCAAGTTTTTCATTTTAAAATGGTTCCTAACTGGCTAAGTAATGACTGTCATCAGACTGCCACTGTTTGGTTTGATGGACTTTCGATTAGGGACAAACTACATCTTCAAGGCTAAAATGTTTGCAACAGATCGGCGCGGAGAGCTGGGGAGGGCGGAGGGGTTGGGAGTCCTGTGGGATTATAATTTTCTCTGCCTCGTCTTTGTCTCAACCCTATCTTTCCTTTCTACTATCGCGTCGTGAGACGGCTCGGCGTAACTCAAATATTATTACTCAGCAAAACAAACAACAAACCATCAAACCAAATGCCGATTCAAGTATTGGCTTCAAGCAAGTTATATTTTAGGTTTTCATTATTTACTGTTACTCAACGTTCAGGACCGCCGTGCAGTGCAAAGTTAATGTTGACGTCGGCTTAACGAAAACCCTCGTAAATCGCATAATCTATCTATCACATTTTGAAGTCATACAGGCAACAACTCTAGCAAAAGAGAGAGCAGTTATCGCTTTGGGCTCTGCCATGTCGTGACGTTACACTTGAACGCTTTGAAGTTGGAGTGATAGAAGTTACGTTTAACAAATAAGAGTCAATGTCTTACCCTAAGGTGAATGGGTATACTTTCAAAGGAAACAACTCTGCCATTTTCATTTTTTGCCTCCCGTTTCAAAGAGAGTCAAGTAATAAAAAGAATAACTTGCCCCCCCCCCCCCCCCCCCGCCCTGCGTGCATAAAAATTCTTTCCTTTAAGCGCAGACCCCATTTTAATGGTTTTTATCTTCCAGGGAAGCAAATAGGAAGTCACTAACATTGTTGCTGTTTCCCTTTCCAAATATGGCGGAAAAACATCGACGTGTACTCTTGTTTTGTTTCGTATTGTTACAAAAAGTCCAGGGGCCGGTTGTTCAAAACTAACGAACTCGTTAGTTTACGTTTCGTTAAAATTTCAACCGTTAATATCTCAAATAAGCCAATATTTTTTGTTGAAAAAATGTGAAAAGCTTTTGCACTGAAAAAGCTTCTCACATTTTATCAACAAAAAATATCAGTGTATTTGGTTATAAAGTCATAAAACACTTAACGAGTTGACCTCTTAACGAGCTCGTAAGGCTAACGATGCTTTGAACAACTGGGCCCAGGCTGCCATTCGTCTCTGTAGGCCTCGTTTTAATTTAGCCACATACCTAACTCTTGGGCCACTGCTGGTGTAATATTAAAATTTGAACCTGTTGAAAAAATGACCCAACTGGCCACATTTCAATGTTGAATATCGACCCATAGAGCATTTTTCAGTGTTGAAAATTGACCTGGGTCAAGTTTCAACATTGAGAATTGACGTGTGGGGTCATGTTTTCACGGGGTCAAAATTTAATGTTATCCGGCTGAAGAACCTCGGGGCGAATATCCCATCATTTAAAGTTTACATTGTAGTATACAAATCAGTTTTCCCGATTCAATATGATTTATATTTGATGTGACGCAAAGGATGTAAATTTTTATCAGGTTTGGCAACGTCGAAATCTACAGTCACATTGGACGCTTCAATGGATATTTATATAGCCGTTCACCATTCTAAACAGTGAGTTTAGTCTTTAGTCAATAGCCGATAGCAGCGTTAGTTGTACTAGTCCAATAGTGAACAGAAAATTAAAGACTATTTCAAACAAGAACGAATCTCTAGGCTTGTTATTATGTTTGGTACACGAAATCAGTTTAATGAATTTCAATTAAATCAATACTTGAATTTTATCATAAAATGCATTGACAAGGGTTCCTGAATTTTTTCAAACAGTTCACAAAATGTCGAAATTGATAGTACTTTGAACGTGAGTAACAATTTTGAGCCCTTAGTACCTTAGTTCTTGCTGTTATGGTGGTTACAATGACTTCTTTGAAGATGCATTTTTGAACGTCAAGAAAATCGCATACGGCACACATATGACAGGATACCTAAGGGTAAAATAGTACAGGCAGCCCAATGATGCCATGTATTTACTCACTAGGATAAGTATTGTAATAAGACCAGCATACAGTATGATAAACTGGAAGACGTCTGTCCATATTACACTTTTGATACCACCCTGAAAAATACAATTACGATATAAACGTGTGTAAGTACCATAATATTACACAGGAACAAAGTTTGAAAAAAAAAAAACAGCCATCCAGTTTATGATTCAATGCATTTTATCCGGCAATTATTCGCGTTACGTTTCAACCTTCATTAATGCGGAGTTATCAGATTGAATTAATTGCTGATCATTGCTTATCTTTTTACTTAACGAGTTCGAACTAATAAACTGGGTCCTTTGTCCACTTTAACTTTATTGATAATTATATATAAGCCTTCCGACTGAATTCACTCGGCCATGGGACAGAAGGTGTTGTGTTTGAATCACTGTTTGACTCTCTGTCGATCTATCAGAGAACCTTTTGCGAATAAGGAAAGGATAAAGGCAACGAAAGAAGAGGAGTGGGCTACACCTTCGATATGATGTGTTCAAAAACGTTGGCTCTCTGTCACCTTCTGCACTTCGACCACTAGGCTACGGGAACATTTAGCTTTTTATATTGAATAAGAATCAAAAAACTTTTTTCACATGTGCCCCAGAAAAAATCCTGGGGCCGTATTCATAAAGCCACTTAAGTCATTGCTATGCGGTTGCTAAGGCTAAATATCTATAAAGGAGATTCCCTACAACTATGAAATTTGGTCTGGAGGAACAGTCTTACAAAGACTGTTCCTCCAGACCAAATTTCATAGTTGCGGGAATCTCCTTCAAAGGAGATTCCCTACAACTATGAAATTTGGTCTGGAGGAACAGTCTTACAAAGACTGTTCCTCCAGACCAAATTTCATAGTTGCAGGGAATCTCCTTCAAAGAAATTTAGCCTTAGCAACAGCATAGCAACCACTTAAGTCGTTTTATGAATACGGCCCCTGCTTTACTTACTATTGATGTGTAAAATGTTCCTATAAAACCAACGATTACAATAGACAGCCATAGGGGTAGGCCGGATACTGAAATAAAAAGTGATACTAGCAGCCAGGGAAAATTAGCTATAGATGCTAAATAAAGAAAAATAAGTACTATTTAGGTAGTTAAATCACATTTTGTGCTTTCTTGGAATCATAAAAAACATTTTGCTTAGTTTGACTGACGTCTCACAGATACTAAACAAACACGTAAAGCTAGGATACTGAACAAACACGTTAAGCTAGGATATAAAATGTTTTCCTTTGACTTCATAAAGCGAAACATAAAAACAATTTCAGCTCTTATATACAGTAAACATGCTATGTTAATCATTCAACTTTCGCGTGGCTCGTCGACTTTCACAGTCATTTTCCCAATATTCGGGGTCTAATATTACTTCAAATCGGTTTGCAACCATCAGAAAGTAGAACGGACCACGTTACATTATGGCGCTGTGCTTGAACTCTAACGCTTAGTCAGTAAAAGAGGAATATTACTCTCTGACGTTCAAACGAAGTACCTATTTACTGCGCCTTAGCTAAGCCTTAATGACAACTCTCGGTACAGTTTTTCTTTGACATCAAAAATCTGTCATGTAAAGTCACTAAAGTAAAATGTGAGTATTCAGAGGTTTTTAAACTCGTGTGCATTCGGTATGACATTTATGAAATGAGCCTTTGTTTCATAAATTTGATATTATGACCCTTTGTTTCATACACTTGATGTCAAATTACCACTAGTTTCAGATTCTGTTTATCATCCGACTAATTTTTACGCAATTTTAGAAAAAGAAAGTTGTCTAAGATTTAATAGCGTTGTCATGGGTTGTGACCTAAAATTGCGCGCAGTCACTGTGATATGAAACGTGTAGATAATGAGTGGCCAAATAGAAATAAATTGACTTATTTTCTTTTGCAACTTTAAACGCAATCCAGGACCCTTCCCGACATCTTCTCTGATTTTACTGATTATGAGTCAGTAGTGTGTTTAAAATATGTAAGCTTCGTTATATCCGTTTGTGGCTTGTAATTGTGCAGATTGTTCGGGCGCCCTTTTGTAGAAAGATTGGTATGAATTCCAAAGAATACCGAAGTTTAACCAAGAAACAAATGGAGAATGTATATTATTTACCAGCTTCCAAAGATAAAGCAGGCGCCAATAAAACAACACTCATATACAGTAACTGAAAATGAAAAATAAATAATTAATTGAATAAATAAGACGGACGACTTCAATTTTCCCATAGTTAACTTTTCATTTTTGAGCAGCAATATCCCTTCGGCACCTGCATACGGAGTTTATGTTTCTCAGCTAGCTATAGTTCGCTATGCTAGAGCCTGTTTTAAATATCAAGCCTTTGCTGAAAGAGGAAAGCTGCTCACCCATAAACTGTTGACACAGAGTCATCAAAAAGTAAAAGTTGTGTCGACAGTTAAAACGTATTTTGGGAGACACCATGACCTCGTTGATCCCTACAATGTGGCCGTTTCTAAACTAATTTCCGCTTTGATAGCCTCAGCCGAAGCTTAATTAAGCTTTCAAATACCGGATTTTCTTTTTCACTGACTTTTCCCACTCATGCATAGATATGGCGGGTGTATTATAATAAGCAGGTGATCCTTACTACTCGCGAGCACCTGATCACACCTCTGTTTTAGGCTCCATATCTGTGTATCTAAACATTCCGGAATTGTCAATGTTAAAACGATTTCAGGAATAACAAAATCATCACAGAAACTACTTCGAGAATAACTAACCCATTATTTTTCACTGATAGACATCACAACAAAACAGTTGAAATAAAATTTGGCATCTGAAAAGTAATTCGTGCTTGCTACAGTAAACATAATTATGCGACTGATATTTTAAAGACTTGGACAAGTTTCCGCAAAGTGAAATTCCCAGCTGGGGCAAGAGAGGGGGTACTCTCCGGTGTTTGAACAAAACTTTGCGAATCACATCTAATCAGTGTGCTCAAACTATCAAAATCACTTCAACATAGATATCTTTATCACCATTTTCCCTTTAGAAAATACCCCTTTTCACTTTGTTCTTTTAAAAAGTACCTATTTTCAATGTGCTGCCTTGCAAAATGTATCCCTCCTAACTTGTGTAAAGTCATCTCCTATCGCCAATCGATTCCAAATAAATGAAATATGTTGAAACAATCCCACATATTATTGAAATTGTACACATAAAAAGTAGAAAAAAAAGTCACTTACAGTTTGTAGCATTCCTAGAACTGTTCCTGTCAGCTGTACCGCTCGAGATTTATACCGTCGACCTAAATACTGATGGAAATACAGATAAATAAAACTTTTAGTCATGTAAAAACGAAGAAAAAAATGGATGGGTTTAAAATAAAGTGCGGAAAGACATTTCATAATTTTCTTTCGGCATTTAAAAGCAGATGCAGTGACTATAAAGCAGCGGATTCCCCAGCTCGATTATTAGAATATCAGGTTAAGCAAATGAAATATTAAGATAAATACTCAAAATGAGATTCTCACCAAACAGAAATAAAGAATATGAACTTTTCTTAAATCACTGGTTTCGCATTCTTTATAATTATTATCATTTTTTATCTATAACATTTTGATTAAAAGTAAAAAGTATTTACTAGCTGGTGAAACAAAACGACCAGAGCAGCTCGATTATTTTGCGTCAATTTCGTCTGTTAATGACGAACAAGTATATTTGCCACCTCTTGAGATGAAAACTAATTCAACACTTAGTACTATAGCAATTGAAGAAAGTGAAATTAAGGATATTATCGAAAATCTGAATCCAAACAAAGCCATAGGTCCTGACCTTGTCAGTAATAAGATGTTAATAGGAACTGTCCACAGTGTACTAAAACCCCTTTGCATACTATACAACAGAATTTTATGTGATCACTCCTTTCCGTCTTCCTGGAAAAAATCCCTTGTTTTACCCATATATAAAAAAGATGATAAAACGCTAGCTTCAAATTACAGACCCATATCTTTATTAAGTAATGTAGCTAAGGTAATGGAAAGAATAGTTTTTAGAAAGATTCACAATTACCTAATATCTAACAATATATTTTATAAGTACCAGTCCGGCTTTCTACCCGGACATTCAACCACTTATCAGCTTGTCGATATTTTCCATCATATCTGTCAGTCGCTCGACGAGAAACAACATTCATGTATGGTCTTTTGCGACATCTCTAAAGCATTTTACCGCGTATGGCATAAGGACCTTTTATTCAAACTTCAACAATATGGCATTGACGGTGATGTCCTCGAATGGATTAGTAGTTATTTATCAAACCGACAACAGAGGGTTGTTATTAATTCATCTTTCTCATCCTTTCGGAATGTAACTGCGGGTGTTCCCCAAGGCTCTGTACTCGGTCCTCTGTTTTTTCTAATTTACGTCAACGATATTTCTGAACATCTTTTAAGTCTAACAAGATTATTCGCAGATGATAGTTCCTTATACTTTTCTGCCTCAAATTTGAATGACTTGAAAGGTATCATCAATCCTAGCAATCATCTCTCAGTGGGCCAAACAATGGCTGGTTAAGTTTAATCCCAGTAAAACTGAAGCAATGTTGTTCTCATTCAGTCTCTCCCAAATTGATGTGCCGAAGCTGATTTTTGACAGCACTCCCATAACGTTCGTTGATAACCACAAACATTTAGGTATAACCCTGAACAACAAGGTTCGCTGGCATGATCATATACAAAATATAATCAAATCTGCTAACAAAGTATTATGTATAATGCGCAGGCTTAAGTTCACACTATCGAGAGTTGCACTTAATCAAATATATTTAGCATACGTAAGACCCATTTTAGAGTACTCATCTATCGTTTGGGACGGCTGTACCATTCAAGAGCTCAATTCCCTCGAAAAACTTCAAAACGAAGCAGCAAGAATAGTAACCGGCCTTACACGCTCAGTTTCTTTGGATAAATTATATAAGGAATGTGGATGGGCTCCGCTTCATGAAAGAAGAAAATTTCAAAAACTTTGCTTCATGTATAAATGTAACAATAATATGGTTCCTGATTATATATCTGATCTCATCCCACCTTTAATTGGTGAAATTTCTAACTATCCTCTTCGTAACGCTAACGATTTTATGACTCCTCGAACACGAACGGAGACTTTTCGGAAGAGCTGTGTCCCTTCTTCAGTTGCATTGTGGAACACCTTAGACAGTTCTGTCCGAGACATTGATTCGTTTAAAAGATTTAAAAATTAACTAAAATCTTCACTATTTCCCAAAGTAATTACCTTTTCAAGTAAGGGAAATAGATATCTATCTGTAATCTATTGTATAATTCGAAATGGTTGTAGTAATCTCAACAATGATTTATTTCGAAATCATCTGAATGTGTCACCTTTATGTTCTTGCAATAATGATAACGAAACGGCCAATCACTTCTTTTTTGAATGTCCCCTTCTCGATGAACAGCGACTTACTTTTTTCACAAGAACAAGATGCTATCACCCTCTTAGTATAAATGCACTTTTGTTTGGTAAAGACAATCTCAGCGATACCGATAACGATGTTCTGTTTATAGAGGTCCAATCTTATATCAAAGATACGGGGCGTTTCAAATAATTTAGTATTATCTCCTGGGTGCATGCTTTCTTTACGGGCAGACGGAGGATGTGAAGCCGAACACCATGTATATAAACATGGAAACGAGTAGTTCGGGAGCGACTGGATGTTGCCCCTGGATTATTCAGTTTCATGTTACTATGTAATCCGCTTACTTTACTTTACTCATATCCATTTTCTTTTCACCTTCTTACTTTGCTATTTTTCATCTTTCTTTGACCTGTTGGTCGTTTCTTCAGTCATATTATATTGTTATTTATTCCTTATATTCAAAGTCAAAGTTGTTCAAATGTATATAGCCTATATACTGCTCTAAGGGAAGGGCTGTAACTAATGTTGATAGAACTTGTAGCCCAACCCTATTGTAATAGTTTGGACAATAAAATATGTCTAAACTAAACTATGAGGCCACCATGGAATATGAATTTATATATAGTTGCCTCATGAACATAGGCATTTTTCCACGAAACAATCTTATATTTCTCTTTCTTTTTCAGGTGCTGCCCTCACTATATACCTACCCTTCCGTCGGCCTTCTAGAGCACAGGCAGTTCAGCACAGGGGAATTTCAAGAGCGGTGCAGCCTGGAGCGGGGTCTCGTGTACTGCGGGGCGGAGAGACCTGGACCAGCCTATGCATCTGCGCTGACTGATCAGATTGTTTCCTATTAATAAATTCTGCGGATGTTTGGGAAAGTAAAGAATCTGATCGGTCTGCGCTGATGCATTTGCTGGATTGGGAGCGCTCAGTTCGCGCGTTCCTGGGATCCCTCTTCGAGCGGCATCGCCAATCTCTCTTTGTTCTCTCTTCTTTTTTTTCTTCCTTTTTTTCTCGTTTCCTTTTAGTCATATTCACTTAGTTATACTATTTATTTACTTTATCACCTTTATATCATTCTATATCTTGATATATTTAAATGCCTGTGCAATTCATAAGTGCATGTATGTGCATGCTTGTGCATGTACCTATATGCATGTGTTGGCATATGTATAATGCGTATGTATAATTATACTTACATTTTTGTTCTTCACCCATATATTTAGTTATTCTCTTTCTGTATAGTTGCCATGTTAACGTATTGTAAATATGTTGTAGGGGAAGGGCTGTAACTAATGTTGTGAGAACTTGTAGCCCAACCCCATTGCTTGTTTCAAAGGCAATAAAATATGATTAAATTAAACTAGCAGCTGGACAAGAATGTGACCCCCTCCCTCAATGCCCAATGTATAAAACAAGTATTTCTCACAGTCAAACGCGACGATGTTCAATAGTGATACTCTTGTGTTTCGTTTTAGCTAAGCGGACAATATCACCAAACACTTGTGCTTTGTACGAGTACTAGAGTACTAAAGAACGTAAGAAGAGATGTTTAGCGCCTCATGCATCTCAGTGTGAAAAACTTATATTATCAGTATATGAGCCGCGACACGAGAAAACCAACAAAGTGGTTGAGCGCCCAGCGCAGTCTCAGATCAGCCTGGGCATCCGCCCAGTCCGCTCAGACTTTTTACTAAGCACATAAAAGGTAGCTAAATATCTAAGCTATCTCCATGCGGACAGCGAAGAGTCTGATCAGACTGGGCGGATGTCCAGGCTGATCTGAATCTGCGCTGGGCGCACAACCACTATGTTGGTTTTCTCATGTGGCGGCCCATATGTGGACACATACACGTGACAGTTATGTACGAGAGTCCTGCAAAGCGTTCTGTCATTAATATGATTACGTAGCTTACTATTGGGCATATTTTAAAAAGCTTTATGGTTTAGGTTAAATGTTGTTTTCACTTGCTAACAATACCCGTATTTTTCTCGCAAATTGCTTTTAAAATGACCGAGATATTTCATTCTGAATTATGCAGTAATAGATACTGAACAGTTTACATGTCGTATTGCAGAAGCAGAGGGCGAGGGTTTGGATCCAGAAAAAACTAGTTTAAGTCCCCCAGTTGTTCCAAGACGGTACTTCGGTTGTGGTCCCTCTATGTTACATGTTCTTTTGTCCGCTTGTCTATGGTTTCTAGCATTATGGTCACCTAAATAGCTGCCATTCTGCTTTCTGTTCTGTTTGTTTAGGGGTGGTGGTCGGGCAGTGGTACTGGTTATTACTTACTGTACCAGGGCGTCCTGCTTATTTGGATAAAAGTAGGGCAAGGGACTACTGTGTTTGCAGTAGCTGCGAGTGGGAGTTGTCAACGTTTATCGATTTGTGTGTGCTTCTTTCCCTTTTGGCTTTGAGGGCAGGATGTGGGATTCGATTGTATTACAATTCCTAATCATTGCCTAGCTTTTTACTTTACATGGGCCCAAAATCTGAAATTCGCGGCTATATAAAACGCCGCACTGTGCTTGGTATACATGCAAAGCAGATAATATTTTGAATTTAAAGAGTAACTACACTTAAAAAAACTGACTGAATGAGATCCAAAACCATCAAAGGGAAAGATTGACAAAGACATCCCAACAAACTATAAATTACAAGTGATAAGCCGAGTTAGCAGCTCTTTTCCAAGTAGGTGGCAACTCAGCTATCTTTATTGAACTAAATAATTTAGACCAACAGAAGGGTTACAACAGACTTAGCAAATTATACGAAAAACATTCAACAATTATTTTACCTATTTTCTATTTTTATTATAGAAGGGTTAAAATGAGACCACAATAAAGTAAACAGCACCGAACATAAAACAAATGCAACCGCAACGAAAGACCGCCTTGGGACGGTCAGTAATAACTACTGGGGGGTGGGGGTGGGGTTAAACCGGTTTTACTGTTAAACAGTTGTTTTCGTTAAGGTATTATGTCCATCTGGCAACTCAGTCACTGGACACTTATTCAAGAGCTTTGTGTTGAAAAACTGAAAAGGTTGTATTGCAAGAAGCGTCGAGCAAACGGCAAAGGATGTCAGGGGTCCATCTGATTCATGACAATGCCTCCTCCCACAAGTGTGAAGATGTTACGGTTTCCTTGGCTTCTGAAAACATTCACGTTGTAAATCATCAACCCGACTCACACGAACTGAGTCAAAGTGACTTATGAAATTCCAAAATTTCTTTCGGTAGTACTATATTCAAGTGTGCCCAACAGATACCAAATGACAGCTATTTAAATGCATTTCACGACTGGGTAATAGGTTACAAAGATGTACTTCGGTTAGGCGGATATTTGAAGGCTTGTTCAACTGGTGGTCTTTTTTTGCTCCAGTGTTCCAGTGGTGTTGCTGACACCCCAGGGATCTCCAGGTGTCTCAACACGTTTTGGCTGTCGAGTCCTCATCCTTGCTTCATCACGGTCTTTTTTTTATTTTAATTGTTGATCGTGATGACTGTCTGATGAGTTAGGGGACCTCCATACGAACCGAACTACCAACTAATTGTGTGCACCGCGGCGGAGGGTGAGGGTGAAGGTTTGGGTCCAGTAAAACCGGTTTAAACCCCCAGTAGTTATTACTGACCTCCCAAGGCGGTACTTTCGTTGCGGTTGCATTTGTTTTATGTTCGGTGCTGTTTAATTTATTGTGTTCTCATTTTAATCCTTCTATTAAAAAAATAGAAAATAGGTAAAAATAGTTGTTAATTTTTTCGTATAATTTGCTAAGTCTGTTGTAACCCTTCTGTTGATCTAAATTATATAATCCAATAAGGATAGCTAAGTTGCCGCGTATTTGGGGAAGAGGAAAGAGCTGCTGACTCGGCTTATCAATTTTAATCTATTGTTTGTTGGGATGTCTTTGTCAATCTTTCCTTTGATGTTGGGGATAGGGTTTGGGATCTGATTCAGTCAGTTCCTGAAGTGTAGTTACTCTTTAAATTTGTTGATAAAACGCTTCATTAAGAAATCCACCCATAATGACGATGCTATTTGCAGAACCCTCAAAGGACAAAAGCATGCAAACGAACGAAAGACATTAACATTAGGATACGAGCATTACGTACTTCATAGGCACTAGACAGTCGTAGAGGATAAACCAATGGAACAACCATAAAACACTGTACGCAATACGATAGTATAGCCCCAAGAGACCCATATATATACATCGTATGATACAGATAGAGTTCCGTCGGAACACCAATCACAGAAATCGCCGACTGGAAGGTGACGATTAGTGAAACAGCTACAGGTAAAAGTTGCATCTGACGATTTCCAAGAAGATATTCTTCGGGTGTCCGTTGCTTTTTAATTACTCCAAAGAACACGCCAATACCGAGAGAAATAAGAAGCATTGTCCCCATGATAATGTAATCTAAGACATGAAAACGTAACTCCATCATTGCAGAATACTTAAAACACTAGTATGTTGATCAGTGACCAAAATATACCCAAAATTATTATAATCAGTTTATGTCATGGTGTAAGCTATCTATTCAGTTCAGCACAACCTGTGAATGTTAAGGTGACTGTGATCTGCTTAATGAAAATACTATTTGATGGGAATAAGAACCCATTGACCTAAAAATCACACGTACTAAGGCATGCTTTACTATTCAAACATCATGTTTTTACTCTACATCAATTTATGTCAAAAATCAATATCCATTTCAATCTTCTCCATAAAATTATAAGACCAACTGGTAAATAATTTGATCCATGAAACATTTTAATATTCAAATTATTGGACTATCATATTATTATTTTTTTCACGCAGTAAAGTCACAGGTAAAATCATCTACATCAACTAGTATATTAGGGTGTAGACAAGCTCAGACCGACAATCCGTTAAACTATATGAGGACATTTTGTTGAAAGTAAATGGGTTTAGATCAGAGGATAGCACTCCCGTTCTTTTAATTTATCTGTCTTCCCAGTAGGGTCAACTATTGAAAGAAAGATTATGCTCCTACGGAAAGAATACACTTGCCTTTAGTTGAAAATTCGATTACATCCAGGAAAGCGGATAAGATTTAAAAAAATGTATTTCTCATATGTAGAAATGGCGGACGTACCCGTTCACATTTCTTTCCCACTGACCTGCAATATGGTAATTCCTACTCTCAAATCGTAGAAGTCACAAATAATGACCTCTGCGACGAATAGAATACTATTTTGCTATTTCACCACAGTAACGGACTCATTTTGCATGCTGGTTTGTCAGACAATCAAAAAAAAATCAGTTATAAACATTTTGTGGATTTTAGCTGACAGAGCTGCTGTGTGAATTGCAAATAAAAGGCCAAATATAGTATCTTTAACTCTTGTTTTTGACAAAATTAGCCAGTCAAAATAAAGGATTACAGAATCTGTGGGATAGGGGCAAACCAGGGCATAGGTAATCCATTATCTTTGACAGACAAGATTGTTATCACCGGGTAAAATGAACAAGAGCATTTCTTCAGCTGATAAAGTGAGCGCAGACAATACCATATACACACCTTCTAAGATAAAAGCTGCATTATCATTATCAAGTGGTGGTCAATACTTCTTATTCATGCGATTATCAAAAAAGTTACTCTTAACGTCCGCGATGCTTTGTTAACCGTTTTTGACCAGTGGACTTGTCCATCCTTTTCATTTGGATGAGTCGATTTCTAGTTTAAGGGATTTCGAGGAAATGATTTCACTTTTACAGTATTTTGCATTTTATTCCTTTAGCAAACAGTGTTGACCCTAATCAGACGCCGCATTTTATAGTATTTTGCATTTCATTCCTTAAGCAAACAGTGTTGACCCTAATCAGACGCCGCATTTTATAGTATTTTGCATTTCATTCCTTAAGCAAACAGTGTTGACCCTAATCAGACGCCGCATTTTATAGTATTTTGCATTTCATTCCTTAAGCAAACAGTGTTGACCCTAATCAGACGCCGCATTTTATAGTATTTTGCATTTCATTCCTTAAGCAAACAGTGTTGACCCTAATCAGACGCCGCATTTTATGGTATTTTGCATTTCATTCCTTAAGCAAACAGTGTTGACCCTAATCAGACGCCGCGTTGGCGGCGTCTGATCTGGATCAGCACTGTTTGCATGGTTTCCAGTCTAAAAAGATGAATGATTAAAAAGTTTAAGATGAACGGCTCCATATTCAGGGCAATCGACACTGTTATTTTATAACCCAACCGGCCTAACCAACACACACCGTGTCAATATGGGTCACGTTTTGAAAATAGTTATAGTTCGGTTGCCTAGGAAGCAAACAGGAAACCACTAAAAGTATACGCTTGTCAAATCCAAAAATCAAAAAGAAAAAAATGGAAAACCGGTCGTGACTCTTTACACCTTGAAACTTGGTACTTTTGTTGCACCTTGGTACTTTTGTTGCGGTTGCATTTGTTTTATGTTCGGTGCTGTTTAATTTATTGTGTTCTCAGTTTAATCCTTCTATCATAAAAATAGAACATAGGTAAAAATAATTGTTAAATGTTT
Source organism: Ctena decussata (assembly GCA_963989385.1). Lineage (NCBI taxonomy): Eukaryota > Metazoa > Mollusca > Bivalvia > Lucinida > Lucinidae > Ctena > Ctena decussata. Next base: position 94,880,410 of record OZ022499.1, read on the forward strand.
TTCATATAATTTGCTTAGTCCCACAGCAAAAACACGCATCTATAAATGATAGTGGTCAAGGTACCCAAATCATAAGTCCGAACTCGAAGGCATTTAAGCTCATGCTTAAAAGTGCTTTGTGACATGGATTATTTGGATATTTAAGCAGCTGCTTAAAGCTGCTGTACTTTTACGCACATTTAAGGAGCTACTCATGATTACAAATAAGGTATGTCACTAAGTTTTTACGCATGTGCGTAAATATGATTTAAAGTGCCATGGTTTTAAGCATTTTTAAGGGAAATCCTTATTATCGTCTATAAGGTATGTCACTAAGTTGTTACGCTGGTGCGTAAAAATGCGACATGAAAATATAACAGCCTTTTCAGCACATTTAAGTGTCTACTGATAACATTATTTACGGTATGCCATAAGGTTCTTACATAAGTTGGACTATTTTATTTAAAAAAAAAAGTAAATAAAAAACTTTTTTGTCAAGTAATTCAAATACAAACCTATAAGTTGTTCTAAGGTGCAACGTTATTAAGTATATTTATGCATATGTACGAACAATAATGTGCAGCATAATAATTTAAAAGGCATTTATGATTATTTTTCGGTAATAAGTATTAAAAGAAAAAGATACCTTAATTACAAAACGACAGATATATAATTAAGCCTTCAGCTGCTAACAAAGCGGACGACAAAATTTACGCTCGAAAATTTTCAAAAAAAAAAAAAAGAAAAGAATAAATTTATAAAGGTCAAGCTATATCACATTTAGAATTCAAAGTGTAGAGGGCAGACAGTGCAGATCCGGATGAGGTGGCTTATTACAAACCATCTCATCTGAATATACGCTGTATAAGTTCAACTGTTTTGTTTTTGGTGATTTTAAGGGTAAAACGCTTCCAAAATCAAAAATACTAACGTTTTTAACACATGCATAGTGTGTGCATATTTGCGAAAAGATATCAGGGTGGATAACGTACGTCACAGTCACGTGATTTGGAGGATAAGGAACACAGACTTTTTTGCTCGATTGGCGAAGAAAACTTAGTTTACATTGCAGACTTACAAAACTGATTTTAATACGGAAAAGCCCAGCTACACCGCACTATTTTGTAGTTTTATTTGCATATATTATATACTGAAGATATCAAACCTGTTAATGGATTGCTCCGGAAAACCGATCTTTTTCTGAATATAAGGAACACACATCTGCTCGCCAACGACCCCAAACAAACAAACTAGGCAGTCTAAATCAGGGGTTTGAATCTAAATCAATACCTTATATATGGCCAGCTCTGCCTTTATTATGGTTTTCATTTTTAAGGCTTTCTACGAGCAAAACAATTGAGAATTGAAAAGTCGATAAGGGACACACCACTGTTTGTTCGGATATGGAACACACGAGATGTTAAACTGGAAACATTTTGAAAAGTCTGACCAACGGTTAAAATTCTTAGACCGAGTGTCGAGAATCTACATTTTGCTACATTTTTTCAACGAGTCTACTCATCGTTTGCCCGAAAATTGCTCATGCAGAAATTTGTAATTGGAGTTGGGGCTAACTTTCTCGTTAAAATTCCTCCGGTCAGTTGCTTACGCCCGGACATTGTCCAGATTTTTTAGTGCTTGTTTATAGAACAAAACGTCAAAGAACCAGTTGATGTGTATGTTTATAGGTCACAAAAAGCAGGCAGATTCTTCATTTTGACACTTAATTAACAGCCATATGTTTATCTTATTTCGTTGTATACTGTTATCAAGTAACTCACTCATACTCAACAACTATGGATATTTGTTGTATGCGAGTGAGTTACTTGATAACGGTACACACCATGAACGAATGGAAACATATAGCCTAACTACTACAAAATAATACATTATAAAAATATAATATCAGTTTCCGACCATCAAACAGATGCACCATTTCATCTCCAGCTGTTCTGTAACTTACACAGCACCTGTCCAACTCCAGAAAGTGCATGTAGAGCCTGGCTAGATACCAAGCTGTCCTTGCAAACAATCCGCCTCGGCATGGGTTACGTACCAAGCAGAAGAGTCCCCGTAGGAAAACATTCTCTTCGTACTGGCCTTTGCAACAGTAATTTTGGTAAAGTAAGTAAGTTATAAGTAAGTATTGACTTTATTTTACGAGGGTGACTCAGTTGGTAAAACCAATCTTCCCTGAGGCCCTCTTAATACGAACACAGCATATACATGGTAACAAACATAAAAGGTTAACAAATACAAGTGAACATTATGAGTGACAGAAAAGAAAAGCTTGACTGAAAAAAAAACCTGTTTGATTCCTTATGGTTATATACATTATCTCTGTAAACTTTCAAGATTGCTTTGGCGGTGGAGGTATGTGAGCATGAATATTAAAGTTTAAGACCTTCTTTCATCCATTTTAAACATTTATTAACAAAAGAATCAATTGTGTTGGCATTTCTTATTTCAACTGGAATGCTATAAAAACCCCTGTTAGATTTTATCGTGTGTCCCTTATCCGATCAAACACTGGTGTGTCCCTTACCGACTTTTCAATTCTCTGTTGTTTTGCTCGTAGAAAGCCTTAAAAATGAAAACCAGAATAAAGGCAGAGCTGGCCATATATAAGGTATTGATTTAGATTCAAACCCCTGATATAGACTGCCTAGTTTGTTTGTTTGGGGTCGTTGGCGAGCAGAATTGTGTTCCTTATATTCAGAAAAAGATCGGTTTTCCGGAGCAATCCATTAACAGGTTTGATATCATCAGTATATAATATATGCAAATAAAACTACAAAATAGTGCGGTGTAGCTGGGCTTTTCCGTATTAAAATCAGTTCTGTAAGTCTGCAATGTAAACTCAAGTTTTCTTCGCCAATCGAGCAAAAAAGTCTGTGTTCCTTATCCTCCGAATCACGTGACTGTGACGTACGTTATCCACCCTGGATATTGTGTGTAATAAATCCGTTTTGTGAAATCACCGCCACCAAGAGTCATTAGGATCAAAGAAGATAAAAATTGGTGCTAATTAGCCAGCTGCATAATTAATTATCATGCATAGCTGCGTATGTACATGTAATTAATGTTTGTTCAGATCAACAGATTAACGTCTGCTCAGTTCAACCTATCAGTTTTGTGGTAAAAATCACTAGTCATCATACAAAATAACATTTAATACTTTAAAACATAAAATTCCTTTTTTCAATAAATAGAATATTCAGTGCTTGTTTAAAAAGGCTTGAGTTCCTCAACATGGAACATATGCAAGATAGGAAATCTGCTCAACAAAAATAGAAGCATCTCGGTTGAAAGCTTTTCTTTGTTTATCGAACTCTTACAATTTTCGACTCACAACAATTGATTTGAAACTGATCAAAAAATCTTTCCTTTCATTTCTGGTAAAAAATAAGGGCACTTGAACGACGGAATGACTGAACTACTTATCGATGTCGTGTTCAAAATATCCGACCTCGAAAATGTCAATTAAGAAATATATCAGCTCTAGCAGTGAATTGTTGAGTATTAATTCACTGTTTGTCGGTCAGTTGTAAGTAGATATATCACTCGCGCGTAATAATTCACTGTTTGGAGGTCAGTTGTAAAGTAGACCATATCACTAGCGCGTAGAGCGAGTGATATATCTACTTACAACTGACCAACAAACAGTGAATTATTACTCAACAATTCAATGCTGGAGCTGAACTATTTCGATTCTAACACTCTAAAACGTTAAAAAACATTCTTTTTATTCAAACTCCCCCAACCTTCCTGCCAGCGGGTTCATACTCCCGCCAATATTCTTAACTGTATCTAAGACAAATGTATGTTATTTATGTCGATTTTAGAAAGAAAAAGAGACATTACACCGTCTAACGTCTCAAAACGTCACAAAATTACGTCAGTAGTTGCAGTGACGTCAGCAATTACTGACGCGCTCTGAAACAGTGAATTGTTGCAGAATAAAACACGGTAACTTTCCATTGCTTCTATAGGCGCGCGGTATAAGAATTTTTCTTTATTTTGCTCCCGACGTTATTATGGTGTTTATGGAAAACTCACTTCTTTGTATGCCCCTCTTTCATTCTGAGAAAAGCATTTTGTTTCTTTCAAAAACTAACACTGTATGGCCCACTGAGAGCGGTTTGCGTTAAAGCTGTTAAAATATTAAGTCCCCGACTTGAATTTCGAGCAAAAGTACACAAAATGTTCGTTTTTTTTTTTTGTTTTTTTTCTGTCTCTTTAGATTGAAACGACCGCGCACGGTGACGTTAACGTTACTAAACTTTTCTCGCTAGGTATCAACTATCGCTTTTCGTATGCTACGTTATTGCTATGAGGCTATAACGACGTAGTATGATGTATTATCTTAAAAGTTTCCCTTGTAATGAATCTTCAGTGACTGACTAGACGATTTTTTGTGCTTATTCTGGAATTACTATAATAATGCATTTTGGATTTGAACTGTCAAATGACACTCATATTTATTAATACTTACACTATGGTAAGCCATTAGAACGTAATGTGCGGTTTATATTCACAATAACTACATCGGTCACGCGACGTTACACGGCTTTAAAGGTAGGTTCCTGTACTTTGGAATGCATCATAATTTTGATGAACTCTCATCTAAGTTGTTGGAAAGCACTTATAAAAGGTAATTAAGAAGTTTCACTAAAAAGTGTAAATTAAAAAAGTAGTAGAACAGTTTTTTTGCAAGGGATTTCCTAACTCTGCTTCGCACACCAGTTAGCGCTATTTTTAGTTCGCGCCAAAAATAGATAACGCAGCTGATGTCATGCTGCATTGCATTTTGGGATAGTTTTTACCCATCCGCCATGCCAGGACCTCTAGGAGAGCTCATGTCAAGGGAAAATTGAACTTTGGAGAATGGCATCAGAAATCGCGCACTTGTAGACATAATAAACATAGTTATTTTTAGAACTTGAATTCCAACGAAAGAAAATAAACCAAAAGGGAAAACGACTATTTTCTCTAACATCTGATGAGTTTCTCAGTAGCAACAAATTCAGAAAAATAAGAGAATTCAATACTGCTCAGAAAAGGACGAAATTATTTTGTGGACATAATTGACATCGCTAGCCCAGGAACCTACCTTTAAGTGATGTCAAAATAAATCATGGTTCTCCAATATGATTTGACGTAGGCGACGTTATGACTTCGTTGATACGCATTTGATGCTGTTCCGCTCTACTAGAAAAACTGCGTATAAATGCTTTTTTATTCTTCAACTGTAACCCCTTGCGCAATGTGGTAAAATGAATGTTAAGATAAGCAATGAACTTAACTGTTCTGACGTTTATCGAAGTATAAACTACATATGGTCGCTAGCAAAGTTTACATGAACCCCTTCGGGGTTCGCTTACTTTTCATGCGACCCAATGCAGTTTATACTTCGATAAACAAACAGAAAAATGAAATTCATTCATTAAAAACCCTCTCACAAATTTCACCATTTGCAGATTCTTTCTTCAAAACTAGTCCGTGTTTGCCCGTTAAACTTTAGTGAAACTACTCTGTGATATAAAAAAATAAAGAAAGAAAGAAGGAGTCGTGAAAAAAGGAAGAAAAAAACGCCTTATTGTTCTTAGCCTATTTACAATCAGGACAGATCATTGAATTATCATATTGACGCCGATACAAGGTCCTGACGACATTGCAACGACCGCGATAGGCCTACGGCTGCATGGTGTTGTTAAAACGCTAGGGAGTGTCTAAGAACTTTAAATATAACTAAAATGTGGCATTATTTTGCTATATAGTGGAATAATGACACATTATCTGACTGCTACCGAGTAAACTCAAAAGTGTCGGACAAAATTATGTGGTCGAAGGGTAGACCCTGATCTAACTGCTCAGTGTACGGTCCATTTTGCCGTATGAAATTTTCAGTTTCTTCTCTACGGAGCTTTCTATTTTCTTTCAGCCGGAACTCGGCCGACTTGCATTTTGTAAACTGACCATACAGTGGTCTACTCAAAGAAGCAGCTAACGTTGACGCAATCTTGTTTTTCTCAAACGGAACGTTTAGGGTCGTTACGGTAACGTAGCGACGGAAATTGCTGCATGACGGCGCTGAATTACTCCCACCTAACCTTAAGTTACTGATTTTTCTTTTCCATTTCTAAGCATGTGTAAAGCAATCATTTTTAGGACGCTCATTCTGTATTTCAAATCTTTCACAGGCGAGTTAAAAAAGTGGCACGTACATGTAAGTGTCATTCGCACTATTGAGCGCTGTCGCGTAAACAAATGCATATTTCAATCCAGCTGACGTAATCGCTTTGACTGTTCATTGTTCATGCAACTAGGAAAGACAGGAAAGATTCTGGTCAGGCTGACCCGAATTAATACTGTAAGCATATGCCAAGATTGTTCGTTTTCAGACGAAGCAAATCAATGAAACCTCTGACCCGACTTTTTGGATAGGCTTTGTTCTTGTCGTTGCTTTTCGTCCACGGTAAATAGCTTTGGTCATGTCGGAACGGTCAGTTAACCTAGCCACACTATTCCTGGACAGGCTTTGACCTCCGAAGCGGCTAACCAGCACAAACGGTGCACATACTTTCGCCAGTAACTGACAGCTGCCCATCTTGAATCAGCATAAGGAGAAGAAAGTGAGTGGCCGGACCGAGTATCGAACCCGGAACCTCTGGATTTCGAGTCTTTAGATTGGCAAACTGATCTGCCTTTTATTGGTAGTATGTTGAAACTTTGTTTAACAAAGTGACATAGCTCCAGTGGCAAGGACTTCTGAGGGTGTTACTAGCACCAGAGCTAGTAAGTCTCATTCTAATTATTTTATGCATCTTACACTTTGTAGTCTAGGGGTGGAGCGGGTCAGGGACCTCGAGGGCATATTGGTACGCCGTGGCCTCGTATCGCTAAACCCATCCACTTCATATACTTTGGCGCAGAAAACTATGACCCATTCATATACATTACTTCATGAAATACTGACCTATTCATATACTGCCCTTCGAGTTGTCATGCATATCCATATACTGAATGAGGTTCACAGTAATTAACTATAACATTTCTTGACAGAGAATAATTTCATGTTCTTAAAACACAGTCTAACAAAATCAGTTTTGAAAAGGCACAAATGAAAAAAAAATGATTCATTAAAATGACCATATGAGTATTTTAGAAACAATTTTCCTCAGTTTAATCTATAAGAAAGCTTCTTTAAGAAGATGTCATTCATTTAAGAAATAAATGTCATTTTTCGGATGTTCATGGAAGTATGAACGCAATGGGTTACGTTCAAAGTGAGGTCCGAAGGCAGCCGTATAAAGAAAAACAGGTTAGACATATATATACCTTTTGCTTAAAAAATTGGGGTCAATCAGATACAAAAAGAGGCTATTTGGGCCGCATATCTCTACTGTACCATATAAAGGAATTTACCCCCCCCCTCCCCCCTTCCAGCCAAGCTCCCGCACCCGGGGGTATAGTGTGGGGTATTCAGTTAAATGTATGTGAGTGAATGAGAAACGCTGTTATTGCTTTGATGTTTGTAAAGAGATCACGTTAGTACAGGTCGTCGAGCACTTCATTTTCGAAGCAAGATACTGATGGCAATGGTACGCAGTACATACATGTATAATAGTTTGCTTCATTTTATGTAACAAAATCTCAGCAAGAAAACACGTGCATGTTTTTACCCACTCCGTTGCTGAGCTGTATAAAATTAGCACGGTTGGTGTCATTCCATTATCTTTGTATGTTGTTCACTCCTAATTAATATATTGGGGCGGATTCGAAACCATATCGAATGCGTCTGTGTTCAATTAGTATGACGAATGACTAAGAGCAGGGCCACTAGGTTATGTATATTTTGAAGAAAAAAAACATGATGAAACGATTTTATGTTTTATTAGATGTATCTTTTTTGCGAAAGGGCCTGTATCCGCCGTATCTGTCATCACAACACTAAAACTTTGATCCTATGTTTTTTCTTACCAGTCATGTTTCAAGACAGATTACGATCAACTGAGGAGTTAGACTATAAAACATTTGCAAGCAGCATAGACCCAGATCAACCTACTTATCTGCGAATTCTGATTAGACACTTTGCTCAGTGTTCAATTACTTCAGTATACAGATTTATATGGAGGCTGTTCTAATGTTGCTTTTAAGGAGTTTCAAATTAAATTGATGAAAATTTTCAGCGAGTAGCGTCTTCCAATCTTTTTTTTGAGTCGATGATAGAAATAGATGGGTGGATAACTTGCGATTTTACGTCCTTTTCAACAGTATTTCAGTCATATCAGGACGTTGGGCTTATGATAATGAAAGGCTGTGTGCAATGGAACCCCGTTAACGATGAAAAGAACTTCGCTTCTGGCGGGGCTCGAATCCGCGACCGCTAGATCAGTAGGCCATCGCTTAACCCTTTGAGCTACCGGGGCTCCGTCAATGATAGAAACGTTTATGAACCCGGTGTTACCTTGGCAAACAATGTTTACCCACATATGACGCTACAGAATGCGCTGTATAACCAGTGTCCACCTTTGATGCATTTAAACATCAGTTCTTATGGTGGAAAATATAAATGCTTTTAACTCTGATCAAACTGATTAAAAAAAGTAAAAAGTATGCAAAGACCAGGAACTGAAACAATCAAAATCCAAATCCAGCCCTCAAACCATAGTTGGAAACAACTAAGATTACAAATAATCAAGATACAGAGAACATATGGCCAACCGAGTGAGCAGCTTGTTTCCAAAAGGTGGCCACTCAGCAACCCAAACCGAACCAAAAATAATAATAACATACATAAGGTAAAACATCACAGAAACTCTGACACCAAAAACAGGCAACAAAGAACCACAACAGAACTACCGCCTTGGAACGGTCAGTAATGAATTACTGGGGGGCTTAAATCGATTTTACAGGCCCAACCTCACCCTCAGTTTCTGAAGTGGTACAAAACATTTAGTTGGTAGTTCGGTTCGCATGATAACCCTCTAACGCGTCAATGAATCATCACGGTAAACACATAAATCAAATTTCAACACCATGAAGAAGCAAAGACGAGGACTCAACAGATACAACGGGCCGTCTGACAGATGGAGATCCCTGTCCTGCCAAACAACCCCACTGGAAATCTGAAGCAAAAGAAGGTCACCAGTTGAGCCCCGTTGGACCAAGCAACAGACAAAAAGGCTCCGAACCCAACCAACTAAAATATATAGCTTTAGGTCGGGGCCATCATAGAGTCTGATGACCGATCCCCCGGTGTGCAATTAAAGAGTGCAGCAAAGCTATCAACCGTGATTGGGTTAATCACTAAGCTTGCAGACTGTCGCATAACATTTAAATTATAGCCAATACGTTTGTGACGTATTATTATTTTTCGGAATTGATCAGAAAAATCAGTCCTACCCTTAATCTTTTTGAATTTGTATACTAAGTCACCATAAAATTCTGGTTCCGATAGGCATTGGTGTAAAACAAATTTTAATCCGACATCAAATTTTGAAACCAATTCATGGTGTCTGCGATAGAATTTAGAAAAAGCCTTTCTAAGCTTATGATACCGATAGGCCTGTTGAAGAAGTTTAGCAGTTAAACATTTATTACGAGCATTAAAGTCATCTACATGACTACACACTCTAGCAAATCTTATAAGTTGAGAAATATACACTCCATAAGAGGGACGACGTGGAACGTCACCATCCAAAAATGGAAAATTAACTATATCAAAGTCAAAGTCATCACGTTTATCATAAATTTTAGAAGATACAAACCGTTAGAAATAGATAGATGTAAATCCAAAAAGGGGGCCTCGGTATCTGAAGTATTAGCTTTATTCAATTTAAGTTCAGGTGGGTAAATTTGGTTAACCATGCTTTCAAAATAAGGATTATCAATATTCAGAAGATCGTCTAAATATCTAGAGGTTGATTTAAATGCCTCAATGATATCAGCTTGATTATCAACAGAAAGAGAAGTCATGAAATCTCTTTCATAACAAAATAAAAACAAATCGGCCACAAGAGGAGCACAATTTGTACCCATCGGAATACCAACAATTTGTCTGTATAACTTATTACCAAATCTGATGTAAATATTATCTAAGAGATATAATAAGGCGTCACATACATTCTGACATGACCAAAGACTATATCCTCTATATATTTTACGGTCAGTAGAAGTGAAAAACGCTTTCTTATCGTTACAGGCAATATAAAGGGTATCTTCATTTTTGGAGAACTTTTTGAAGGCCCTCTCAATCAAATCAACAAGTTTTTCCTTTATTAAATTATGGGGTAATGTGGTATAAAGAGTAGAAAAATCATAAGTGGACAAACTAGTCGCACGGAACCCTCTTGACTTCAGTTTACTAAGTACCTCACCAGAATTTTTTATAGACCAAAACATATTTTTCCCTGACCTCTCATACACTGTCTCATAGTACCAAATGACACGAGATTTCACAGCAGTGAGGCAAGAAGTTAATAATTTAGATAATTCTGTAGTAGTACAAGAGCTAGAGTTGGCAATGAATCTAGCTTTATACGGTTTTTTATGAAGCTTAGGTAACCAATACATCGTAGGAAGTTTGTCTTGGCGTTCCTTAACGTTAACAGCAAACTTTAAAGGCAAATTATTTGAGTGGCTATTAACGACAGTCTTCTCATCTGTAAAAGTCTCTTCGTAAGCCGTGGTGCCGTTTTAAGTTCCTGCTTCAAAGTGTTAATATAGTGCATCCGACAAACAACAACAATGTTGTTTGCGGCCTTGTCAGCAGGAACCAAAACATACTTCCTATGAAAATCCTGGATACCCTGCTTCAAATATCTAAAGGAAGATTTAGGCTTAGGAGGTAAAAGATTAGTATTGTGTGAATAAAACTTTATACGTTTATCCACAATATTAAAGATACTTAGTTTCCATTTCTTTAAAGCGTTACTTTCAACACCCTCTCGTTTACACCAACGATTACCAAAATCATTTAATGCAGATGCAATTTCTTCCCTACATCTGTTGAAATCGATATGGGAAGGGAATCTATACTTAGGATCCTTAGAAACAATGTTACGAATTCTAGAATCCGGGATGATCTTCAAATTTCCAGTCACAACATGACCTGCTGATGGCTAAATAAATTTGGAATCTTTACAATCTCATGAATCAGGAGTATTAGCATCGATGTCAAGATCAGACACAAGTTTATTGAAATTAAATATGATACTTCTAATCGGTTTGTTATACTTATAACAAATAATAGGTGGTTCAGAATTTTGGAAATAATCAGGTATGGAAGATGTATTAGATTTATCCTGAAATATACTAGGTAAATCTATAAAGTCAATACCTTTGTTAATGAAAGGGATTTTAATGAAATTTCTTTTATGATTGATTTCAGAATCAATTAGTGGACGGAGAGCGTGTTGAGTATAACATCTAGTTAGAAGTGCCGCTTCTTACATTTGGTGATTTCTATCGTAAAACCTATTAGCCTCTATATCCAATTTGCGTAAGACTGGAATGGGTAGGGAACTAAGAATTGTAAGCATAGCATGTCGGCCATGTTCCAATAATTTTGTTGATAAATCATTAAGAGAAGTGTTAGATTTGTCTGAAAATATTTGTCTTTGATCAGGGTCTACACTCTTTTTATTTTTCTGACATTAATGTCTTGGGATAGAAGAGATCATTCGGAATTGTGTACTTAGCCAGATGCCACTGAAAATTACAATGTCGGAGCTGTGTTGTATCGAATATGAGTACCGTCGGACACTCGGCGCAAGGTGTGTGTAGTGAATAACTTTCAGTGCCGGGGCGTCCTACTAATTTGGATGATAGAAGGGCGAGGGCCTGCTGTGCTTGCAGTAGCTGCGGGGGGGGGGGGAGATGATAGAAGGGCGAGGGCCTGCTGTGCTTGCAGTAGCTGCGGGGGGGGGGCGTTGTCTGGTCATTTTTTTTTCTCTTCCCTATCGTATCTCTTTTCTTTCTCCCTTTCTCTGGGAGGCGGCTGCTATAGTTCCTTGATATATGGTATTTAGGAGACAGTGCTTAAGAGTTTGATACCCCACTAGATTGAGTCCCTTCAGAACGTTAGTGGCGGGGTAAGTGTCGTAGTATTACGTTTTCCCGTTGGCTGTCCGTTTGTCTGTCCGCCCGTCCTTCGGAAATGATTTTTAGTCTCAGAGGCGGATAAAGGGTGAAAGGCTCGATAATACCATTCAACATGTAAGTAACACTGAATCTTTGCTGTCTCTGTAATCTAGGATCACCAAGTCTTCCCAGCAGGCACGTGACGTTAAAATGACGTCGTACTGACAGTAGCTATATTCGGTACTACGAAAGTAGCTATATTCGGTACAACATAGCAATCACCTCCCTCTACTGCTAGAGTCACGCGATTTGTGGAATGCAGAACAGTGTCTACCCTGCTCTTTAAAGTCTCCATACTCCTATCGGTGGTAAAAATGACTAAACTAAAATCATTGTAAAAATGGTTCAACCTTCGCGTTTAATGATGAAATGTGGGTGGATGTGCATACATTCAGTCATTTAACTGGCAAACATTAGAGAAAACAAGTTTTGGGGGGAAAAAACAAAAACTATCAATCGCTCCACAAAATGCAATTTCCTGTTCTGGTTTCCCGTGTAGCAGTGCTATATAAACATTTGCGGGATAGTGATTGGGGCTCCCCGCCTGTGCATTGTATTTTTACCATTTTATTCAATCTTAATATCAAAAGCAGCAAACTAAAATGACCCATATAAATTTTCAAACCCTTTTATTTGAAACCCAAGGATGTTATAAAGCTGGTTAGTTACAGTAATTTACAGTGAGAAGCTTGCTGCGCTACCTCATGATAAAACTTTCATGCTGATGGAGAATGGGGCCTGAAAGAGACCACTGAAAATTAAAATGTCGGAGCTATGTTATAAGCAGAATACTAGCAAAGCTTTGCAGTTTCTTTCTTACGGTGCGGTTCGCTTTGACACCGCGACGGCGCGCTGAGTCTGGCCGTACCAAGTTGGTCTGTGTAGGTTGGTCTACTTGAAACTCATTATACATGTAACTACACATAACAATCAGTTGCAAAATCTTCGCATTTTCAGGGTTTGTTCGGATCTAGTCCCATGTAGGAACGAATCTGCTCTGGTTGCCATTTAAAGTATTTTATGACGGTAGCCCATCTTTTTAGACTTTATGTTATCAATTTCTTTGCTATAGACCGATAACTAATGATTCCTTATGTTAAACGAAGTACAGACTCAGTCTCTAACGAACGTTTTATTTTTCTTTCTTTTTTTTTTTTTTATCAAACCGGGTTCCTATCCCTCTATCTCTCTCCCTTTCTGGCTTTAACTATAATATTGTAATTATCTAAATTAAATGAAGTAGTAAGATCCCTTGGAAGCAAGGAATACATCAAAGAACAGAAAATAGCAGACTGAGTTTAATTAAGTCTCTAACAAACGTTTTTAAACCGGGGTGTCTCTCGCTCTTCCTCTCTCTCTCTCTGGCTTTACCTGTAATGTTTTAATATTAAACTACGTAAATGATAAATGAAATATACACATAAATTTGTTACTACCCATATCTTTGCATTGCACAGCTTAAGGACTTACAGCTGATGTAAAATAAATAAATAGAAAACAAAAATAGTAATAAAGAGGTTTAAAGTTATTCCTCCCATGGTAGTCTATCAAACCAAAGTCAGGCCAAAGCACTGTTCAAAATTGCAAATTACATAAGTTTTGATCCTCAATCCATGAACTTAACATGGGGATCCTTCCAGGGCTTTACTGAAAAAGGTGAATTAACATATATTTGTAGGAGGACAAAGGATCGCACATACTGTATTTCAGACGTGTATGGTTGTGAGCGGGAAAGGAAAGGGGCAAGAACGTCGCAACATTTTAAAAGACCCTTAAACTGTTTTCAGCATTCATATTTGGAAAAAAACGTATATTTGAGAGTTTGCTTTTTTTCCATAGCTTTGACAACCCAAAATGAATGAATTAACTCGTTATATGATAATTTAAATTCGGAAAAGTAGTTTGAACTTTTGCAGTTATAAATTATAGTTATGCCGGGCCGCGTAGCGCAATCGGTAAGGCACTTGACTTATAAGTCAGAGGTCCTGGGTTCGATACCCGGTCTGGCCACATACTTTCGTTTCTCCTTCCGCTGATTCAAGACGGGCAGTTGTCAGTTACTGGTGAAAGTATGTGCACTTAGTACTGGTTAACCTCTTAGGAGGTTTAAGCCTGCCCTGGAATAGTGTGGTTAGGTTAACTGACCGTCCCGACATGACCATAGCTGTTTACCGTGGACGTTAAGCAACAAGTCAATCAATCAATATATGCGCGGTCATACGCTTTAAATCTCTGTCTCTCCCCCCCCCACCCCACCCCCCCACCCCCACACCCCATTTTCTTCTATAAATTACCTTGGTCTCATTATAAATATTTTACATGTGCATTAATTGGATTATATGCTAATCTGCAATTTACGATATGCCACCTAAGTAAATATCTTACAAATGTTGTATAAATTATGCAAATATCCATATGTCGACTGTGTAGTGAGGTAATTAGCAGACTGCATTATCTCTCAAATACGGCGGGAAAATTGACAGCACCATCATTTCTACGCTAGCAACGAGAGATAAAGGATGTACTAAGCGCGGACATAAGTTGTATATTGTACATGTTGTACAAATATTTCTTACGACAGACGTAGACAATTACAAAGGTCGGACATTACGTAAAGATGTGATATGTAATGATAACTTGAGCTGAAGTATTAAAATACAATTATATGCTGCTGTTTTTTGTTGTTGATATAACTGAAGATTATGTATACCCACGAAATGTCTTCTTACTCCTTATTTGACATCTGCTAAACAGTGAAAGAAGGAAGAAATGCAAAGCTAGCGATTCTAAGTCGTATGTTGTTTATGAGCTATTATAAGCAATGACTTATAACTGCTAAACAATAATAATAAAAAAAGAAAGAAAAATAAATTATAAGCAACAATTACCATCATATATGTTGCAATTATTACTAGCTTAAATGTGCTTACAGATGGTTCTCCTTAAGCTTTTAAGAAGTCCTTAAAAATGCTTAAAAGAAGAAAAATCAAGCAGTGATAAGCTGCGTATTTTGCCGCTTATTGTTCAGATTTAAAGACCTTTAAGCAGGTGCTTAAAATCACTAAAAAGGTATGTCACTAAGTTGTTACAAACCTGCTTAAATGCGACTTAAAACTGCTTCTTCAGCAGTTTTACGCTACTTATTTATATTTTTACGTCACATGTAATGTACATTTACGCAGACTTATAGGTGCTTACAGATGCACGTTTCCCCTGTGTCCGTTGTAACCCGTCTGTTGGCCTAAATTATTTAGTTCAATAAAGATAGCTGAGTTGCCATCTATTTGGGAAAGAGCTGCTGACTCGGCTTATCACTTGTAATTTATTGTTTGTTGGGATGTCTTTGTCAATCTTTCCCTTTGATGTTGGGGATAGGGTTTGGGATCTGATTCAGTCAGTTCCTGAAGTGTAGTTACTCTTTAAATTTGAAAAATATTGATACCCAAATAGTACCACGAAAGAAACAAATAACAAACAAAACTGAGGCTCACTTAAATGAAAATAAAAATACTCAATTTAAAATTACTGTTACAAATTATTTAAATATAAAGTCAGGTCGGCGCTAAGGAACATTCTTAAATGTCTCATGGTTGTATCCCATACCATCAAAGTCTGTGAAAGATAATATCGGGCGGATGCAACCCGAACTTGCATTATAGTGACTGACAAAGGCATCATATTCCTGCTAAATATTTTAAACTATTGCTATTCAATTACTATTGCCTTGACAATTACTTTAAAAAGTTAATATTCTTGGTATAAATCGCAAGAAAACCGTACATGTTGAGACACGTTTATCAATTGTATTCGTGTTTCAAAGACAATGTTGATTTGTCACCAAACAGAAAAAAGAATGTCATGCTGGTTCGAAACTTATGACAACACCATCAAATGCGTCTCACCTCACTGAAAAAAGTAACATAACACGCTGCAGTCGTCCACATATATATTCTAATATTTGCGTATAGTCAGGTTGGTCAAGAATGTCGAGTTAACCATTTATCATCTAAACACGCCAAATTGTTATGCATGTGAGCTGACCTATTTACCAAACACGACATATATAGATATGTTCTGAAAAGTAAGATCCTTTGGAAGCAAGAAACACACCAAAGAATAGAAAATAGCAGACTCGGTTTAATTGAGTCTGTGCATGGCTAGTAATGAAATGTGTAACACCAGCCATGCCTCCTAATGAAGACTAATATGTTATGCCATACGATTGATTTTGTCATGAAACGGCTATCAAATCATTATTATTTGTATCATGAATCTATTTGTGTATGACGACAGCTGTGTTAAATGTTTGTGTGGAAGACAATAAACGCCACCTTTTTTTTGATACAATGAAATTTCTAGAATTGTGCGACATCTCTCTTTTATCTTGTTTCTAGTCTACCTTGTAAACAAAGTTGTTGGGCACTGCAGATGACACTGCAATGGTTTGGTTTATTATCACCTGGCCCTGCTTTCAGCGTCTGTGGAAGTGCTGAAAAAGTTGATCATTGTCGACTCTCTAATATTGGCCTCTTCATATGCTTGATTATTATTATTTATTTATTTTGTATTTTAGCCTGAAAGATCAACTAAGAATAGTTGAAATAGTTTGCCAAACCATCCAGTTTCCGTTTATTAATCATGGGTACTAGCTCGCCATATTCTACATTGACCGCTTTTTTTATGAACATCCTCCTTTCATTTCTGTTCACAAAATCTTCAGTTACATTCGAAAGCATCTCCTCTCAAGGGCCCGATATCGTGTTTCTAACTCTGCTCTCAAGTTTTATGTTTTGAGCGCTTGAAGAAAATAAATATGGTAAAACAGCCAATCAGCTTTTATCTTGGATCTCAAAGATATTTTGCTTTTCTCACATATTGGATGTAGCTTTTTTAAGAATATAGTATTGGTCAATCCTGGAGAGAATATCTTGAAAACTACAAATAGTCACCTAAGACTTCTTCTCTGAGATATTTGAAACTAGCTTCCGTTTATAAATCATTTTTGTCGCCTTTACATTAATCTCTGACTTTATATACATTATATAGGATAGCCAAATGGCCATATGCTGGGAAAAAGCTAACATCTTGGCTTTTATCTTGTTTTACTTTTGATGCCATTTCCCATTTGTGTTCCGGGCAGGATGTTGAAATCGATTAGGTTGATTCCTGACCATTGCTCTTCCCAACCTCTGTTACATATGAACTCACAGAAAGCTCGTGTCAGCCTACCAACCCCTCATTCAGATCAGAGTACTCATTTCCCCATTATCAAAGTTTAAACTGAAGCAAACAGGGAAGGTTGTTTATACGAACTTCATACTTTTTTGATCAGATGACTTGTCCAGCCTTATTATTTAGACGAACCCTTTTTCTAGGGATTGCTGGTACATGTAGATGATTTTATCTATATTGTATTTTGGATAAATCTCATGTAAGCAAACAGTGAAGAAGCTGATAAGACGCCGCCTTTTGCGTCCTTTGAACTTAGACTGCACTGTTTGCATACGTCTCCGAAACGGTTTTCCAATCATGAAATGGTTAACTGATGAAATCTTCTTGGATCGGTTTTAGAGGGGTTGACTTCTGTTCACCAATATATGAGCCGCGACACGACAAAACCAACAAAGTGGTTGTGCGCCCTGCGCAGACTCAGATCAGCCTAGGCATCCTTCAAGGCTGATTAGACTCTTCGCTAGCGGCTTGAAGGGTAGCTAAGGCTCTAAGCTATCTCTGTGGGGACAGCGAAGACTCTGATCAGACTGGGCGGATGCCTAGGCTGATCTGAGTCTGCGCTGGCCGCACAACCACTTTGTTGGTTTTGTCGTGTCGCGGCTCATATTTAGTCGGGCCTATCATGATACAGCAAGGGATTTCCTCCAATCTGACTTCAGAGCACAAATAATTCTTAAGGTGAGTCGGTACACTTTCTAGGAAAGCAATTCGAGCTCATTAAATTTAGTCTACGTTCTCAATAGAGCTAAACTCTAAAAGAAAACATTTGCTTTTTAAAAGCGAATTCACTTCCCCAAAAGCAATTCTGTCTTTAAGCATAGACACCCTTTTTGAAATGTTGTCCAAAAAAGTAGACAGCCAATCACGAAACTAAAAAAGTGATGGGAAATGAGGAGGGCCATATACTTTTTCTATTACCTTTTTAGTGAATGCAGATCTGATTGTCAAATCACCGGTATAATATTCATTTTCATATATATAGAGTTGTATATGTTAAAATGCCCTTACAAAGATCTGCATCGGAAGGGAGTTGGAAATTGTAAACTTGAAAATAATTTAAACCTCAGTATGTTACTACTCACCGTTCAGCAGCTGTCCGTCGTTCCACGGCACTTTTTCTGTTTGTCTTTGTTCTCGTGTTTTTAGACTAATGGGGTATCACACTTTCTGTTTGTGCACCTTGTGGGGAGAGGGTTTTGTAGGTCTTATCTTTTTATACTAACACCTTTTCTTTTTTATTGATCAGTTCTTGTGGCAGGAGAGATGACATGGGTTAGTAAATTCAATTTAGCTGCATGTAATGACGCATGTCAGGTAAATTCAATTTAGCTGCATGTAATGACGCATGTCAGAAACATTCATAAAATTTTAGTGGAAATACAAAGAGCGAGACATCATTCAATAATAAGTTGGACCGTTGTCCTTCACTATGAAAAATTAACCCTTAAGCGGGACTTTGATCATCACTACCTTGCTTCCGACACATTCGTGCACATTGTGCCATGTTAAACATAATTTTTGGTGTTATCCATTTTCACTTGATAACAGCTTGTAAATGTTAACTGTATAAACTCTACTGCAGTATGAATAGAACATGACAGTGTCTGATTATCATTACGAAACGTCGACTCTCATTGCCTGTCGTCTAAATTTATGTTTCAGAAAGTGAATGCTTTTAGTGCTAAGCAGTCTTTTTTCTGTGAAAGGTGCATTACCATGGAGATAATTGTTTTCAAATTGTCATTTTTTTTTACTTTTCGTCGTTTTTTTTGGTCGCAAATTGCAACTGAAGTCTCCACTGACACGTCGTCCAAAATAAAATTTGCGATCTAACTATTTATATGCATCTACCAAAATATCAGTTTTGATGACAGTTATCTCTAATTGACAGTACTTCAACGTGATGTCATAGATATGTTTCCTGTAAAAAGTAATCCGACATCTATTCCAATAATTTATTAAGGTGGACGATCCCGGAAGAACTCTGTTCTTGCTTGTTTAAAAAACAAACAGAGTTATTGTTCATCATCAAATCGACTAACTGTGGAGTATATACAGTTATAATATACACTTACAATATCTACCGTAAAGATCCTAAGTTTTCGGGCACATAGGTCTGTACAAACAGTGGAAACTGAGATCAGACTGTTCCTTAGGAACCAGAATGATCAAGATCTTCACAGTTTCCATTCCATCTGTACATTTTTGTCGACATTACTCTATGGTAGAACCGAATAACAGGAAAATAAATAATAGGGCAAGGATCGGCGGTGCTTGCAGCAGGTGCAGAATTTGGACAGTCTGTTTTGGGGATATTTTGAACTTAAACATTGTTTTTCTAGTAAACGAAACGGTGAAATGTTTGTTTTTTTGTTTTATTCTTTAACATACGATGTAAGTTTTACTAAAATAATATGCATAAGCATGCCCCATCGATTGATGATATTTTTCATGACGTTTTTCATGAAATTCAATTTTCTTGCATTTTTTCAAAGAATGTAAAAATATACTTATTAACAAGAAAACTGCAATTTTTTGTTATCAGTTTGTTTCAAATATCCTATATTACAGATTATATGATTTGCTGAAATGAAAGTGCATTCATGTGCTAGAGATATGAATTTTAATGGAAAATGTGTAAAAAAAGTATGTAGACATACAAAATATTGTTTTTTAGGAAAACAAAACGGTGAAAATTGTTTTTTTCTTACCCAAATGTTTTATAGCTCTTTGGGTTATTTAGACGGTATAATGGTTTGAATGCCCCGCCAATATTTCTATTCAGTATTCGTCTACCTTAAAAGTACAGACGATAACTCGATGCATGTTTTATTCAATCGTTAAATGTAACAGCTGTATTTAAAATCTTGTTCGAAAGATGATATGTATGAATTTTCATCAGAACAGGCCCCGAGGCTATAAAACTTTTTTCGTTCTCAACTCAACTGAGCATGAAATTTTCTCTGCTGATGAATCTGAAAATGCCAACTTATTTTGGCATTTTCATATTCATAAACAGAGAAAATTTCATAGTCAGCTAAACTGAGCAAGAAAACAACTGTACTTATCAATAATTTGCTATTTACTAGCAGGTAAAATTTCGTGCTCAGCTGAGTTGAGCATGAAAATAGTTTTATAATCTCGGGGCCAGGCTTCTATTGCAAACTTTTTTTAATTTTTATAGCTGAAATATGGGAACACAGAATCACAAAACATCGATTTTCAGGTTTATGAAGCACAACAGGTTCCAAGGTTATAAAGTTTTTTACATGGTCAACTCAGCTGAGCACAGTATTTTACCTGCTAACAAACAGCAAATTAGTGATAAGTGCATTTCTTCTCTTGCTTAGTTTAGTTGAGTATGAAATTTTCTCTAATTATGAATATGAAAAGGCCATTATTAGTTGGCATTTTCATATAAATCAGTAGAGAAAATTTCATGCTCAGCTGAGCACGAAAAAAGTTCAGTAACTTCGGGGACACGATACTACACAAGTTTCATTACGCGCCCGACCCCCCGCTTCTCCGGTCGTTCGGATGAGACTTTAAACCGAGGTCCCGTCTCCATATGACCTCGTTGTTGGTGGGACGTTAAACCCGAGTTCACTCACTCACTCATTACGCGCTGGTACTAAGTAATTGTGTTGTCTTTCCTTCTAAAAGTGTCTAGCTGCATTTGTACTTGTGTTTATATAGAATGTTCAATATTCTGTTACTGAGAGTCGATATAATCCGCGATATGACAAAACCATCGAAGTGGCATGTGCGCCCAGTGAAGACTCAAATCAGCCTGGGAATCCGCCCATTGTGACCGGAGAATTCGCTGTGCGCTTAAAAGGTAGATACGGCTCTAAGTACAAACATGCGGACTGCGAAGACTCCGATTAGATTTGGCTGGTGCCAGGCTGACCTGGGTCTTCGCTGGGCGCACATGCCAATAGGTTGGTATTGTCGTGTCAAGGGTTATATATCTTTGTTTGCGTATGCACTTAAAATGCGCCAACATGTAAATTATAAAACGTCCTTCGTTACTTCGCCATAGTGCAGATTTTATTTTTACTCCTCTTGAGGCTATTGAACCCATTGCAGTAACAACTGCTTAAGGCGAGGCGGGCCTTTCAAACGACCTTGCTATTACACAAAGAGTATTGAAACAATATCTAGACTCTATTTTTCCTTCCTATATACCAGAATCAACTTCTAACCGACCACTTAACTACGAGGGATGATCCAGAAGTTCGTGGACACCTAAATTACTAAGGAATCTGAAAAGACCCATCAATTAAATGTTACATGCCCATTGCCACACCATTTGGTAAACACACGTGTGAATTTTCATTCAGATATCTCAACAGGCTCATATATAACAATGTATTTTGTTTTAGTGTCCCTAGGTTGCGTGGCGCACGCCACAACGTCACGTTGACTCTGGTATATTCTAGTGCTCTAAATGCGAAGCTGATAAGATTCACTAAAGAAATCATGACACTAAAATCACAGTTTCAGCATTCATATAATACGAGGAATAGAGCAATAAGACAGTCACAGGTTTTCCATCAGGTTATATAAAGAACAACTTCTGATATCGCCGAAACATTTCTTGGACTCGGTTTTGAGGTGTGGAATCTGCTATTTCATCGAATAAGTGCATCATTGCCATCCTGAGGATCGAAAATATGGCTCGAAAGTTATTTTAGCACTCTTTTACACAATATCTTGAAACGTTTTTGTCTCGTGATGCTTCGTGAAAACATATGATTTGTTTCCATTGGTTTTATGTTTTTATGTCGACCTTTAGACAACTTGCTTGCGTGCAGACGTTGGAAAAACGTCATTTTCCTCTTGCCTGTCAGAGGGTGGTGTTCTGTTTTGTTTGTACAGAATGTCATGTCAAATGCCGATAACGAATATTCATATCGTTTGAAATTGGGAAATGCTACGTTAGTTCTTGACTGAAATTTTATATCGAAATTTTAAGGATAAAAAAATTATTTCATTATTTTAAAGGCAAAATTTTGTATTTTTCTGCAAAAATCTGGAGTGCGCCACACAGACAACCCCTGGTATATTCAAACGTAGATGCTAAACCCAATATTCATTGAATTTACCTGATATTGTGAGAAATTATCAAGTCATATATAGAGGTGCATTGGTAAGGTTTTGAAAGAAATAACTTATTGCATGGATTTTACGGACTGTGTCGACGAATTTCAGGATTATCCCTCGTATGTCCCTTTCTCCGTAAAATAATAAGTACTATCGACCATATGTTTTCATTTTTAATTATGTCCCGGCGTCAGCGTCGGCGTCAGCGTAGCTTCTTGTCTGCACTCTATCTCCTGAAGGGATGCATAGATTCTGGCCAAACTGACACAAATACATTACTGGGAGGAAGTGTGTGTTGGGGGGTGGGGGGGGGGGGGCGCCTGATTAGATTTTGATGACCTTGACGTTATTTTCAAGGTCACAAGAGGTCAAAGAAGGATGAAAATAGCTTGTCTGCAACCATATCTCCTGAAGAAGTTAATAGATATTGACCAAACTGTCATATAAACATCACTGGGAGATGGCAAAGAACTGATTAGATTTTCGTAACCTTGACACCATTTTCAAGGCCACAGGAGGTCAAAGAGTTTTGAAAAATGCCTTGTCTGCATCATATCTCTTGAATGGATGGCTGGATTTGAAATAAACTTGCATAGATATATCACTGGGAGATGGAAAAAAAGAGATTTTGGTGATCTTGACCCTATTTTCAAGTTCACAGGTGGTCTAAGAGTGTTGAAAAATGCCTTGTCTGCACCATATTTCCTAGATGGATGGATGGATTCGACCCAAACTGTCACAGATACATCACTGGGAGATGGAAAAAAGTGATTAAATTTTGGTGACCTTGACCTCATTTTCAAGGTCACAGGAGGTCTTAACTTGACAGCATTTAGAGAAAATGATACTGCTGGGAAAGCGCAGGTAGGGGGGACATCTGTTTTTGTCAAAAACATTTCCAGTTAACTTGATGCACTGTTAAAATAATATAGGTAACACTTAAATAAACATCACATTAGGTATACAATTGAATAAGAGAAAGATAATGCTACCCCCGTTCCGAAAATCACAACAATTTAGCAGTTTGTCATGATTCGGATAGAACCACATTTCGGAATCTCATCAGCATCTGCTTATCTTTACGTGAATATTAAGAAAATAATTTTCTAAACTTGAGAATGCATAATATAAAACATTGATCATAGTGATAAAGAATTTGAAATTTCATACACAATAACAAAACCTTCCCCACCAGAGTCCCAATTCTTGCGAAGTTTGAAAATGGGGTACATGTGCATCTCTTGCTGCCAGGTAAAAATGTAATAACGGTATTGATCTCAAATCTTTAAAACATTTACATGACTAACTGGATTTACTAAATATAAGAAAAATATGTCTATCTGCTAATGAAAGGGTTCAAATAAAAGCATTGGTCGGCTAGGAGCTGTGCTTAATATATGTTCTTTTTTCCAAAGCAAATTTGTAAAGGTATATATTTGATTTCATTTCAGCTCTCTGTGTCTTCGTGCGTTCCCACAGTACTGTAGTATTTTTTAGGATCCATATCTGATTTACGTCACTTCTCGCGTATTTGGTTAAATCTAAGAATATATTGAGGATTGTTACGGCAGTCTATATATATTTTCCTTTGGTTTTTAGGTATTTGCGATCATGGTCCCGGAAGCACTTTTTTATGCGTTAAGCAATC
This sequence comes from Ctena decussata, assembly GCA_963989385.1. Lineage (NCBI taxonomy): Eukaryota > Metazoa > Mollusca > Bivalvia > Lucinida > Lucinidae > Ctena > Ctena decussata. The sequence goes on from OZ022499.1 coordinate 94,904,522, forward strand.
TACTCTATTCTATTCTATTCCATTCTATTCTATTCTATCCCATAACCTTACTACGTCGTTGGGGCACCACAGATGACTTCGAAACAATCCCTTTCCACCTTGTCCTGTCTTCAGGTGCCCTAGTTGAGCTAGCAAAAGCCATTCCTGTCCACTCCTTGATATTGTCTTCCCGTCCCTTCTTCTGTCTACCTCTTCTTCTTTTTCCTTGCACTGTGCCCTGAAGAATCGTCTTTGCTAAACCAGAAGACCTTGAGACGTGGCCAAACCACCTTAGTTTCCGTTTCTTGACCGGCGTCAGGAATTCATCATATTCTCCAATGGCTGCATGGATCGTCCTGCGAACCTCCTCATTGGTTATATGGTCCTTGTACAAACTGTTCAGTAACCTTCGTTAGCATCTCATCTCAAAGGCCTGCGTTCTTTTCTCTAACTCTGCTGTCAAGGTCCACGATTCACAGGCATACAGAAATATTGAAATGACAAGGGAGTGCATAAGTTTCACCTTTGATCCAAGAGATATGTTGTTATCTCTCCAAATTAGTTTTAGCTTGGTAAGAGCTTTAGCAATTAAGATGCTATATTCTATGTCAAAAAAGTAAAGATAAATAAAGAATAGTAAAATATTATAACGTCAAAATAGATAAAAATAATAGCTGACGTACTGAAACTTCTACCAATGGGCACTTCAAAATTAATAATCTTGCAGTTTGGCAAAGATTGCATTTTGGAACTGGTAATGTAACTGGCTATAAGAATTAATATAATTTATTGTATTTTTAAACATTTGATCCACCTTGTAACGTATGAGATATGGTTAAGTTTCTTTGCTGTACAATGTTTGTGTTGACTTTCGAAGTCTTTCTTATTAAAATAGGAATTTCACGTGATCATGGCGTAGTTTTCTACGGTAAGTATCATGTATGCTGCTGTGTAGTTTTATCTAGTCAGATGTTTAAATATCTCCTGCTCAATCAAGGACTAGACTGGCAGCCGTCACTGGTGAGGACTCTTGTTAAGCTGACCGGAGGGTGCGATCTGTTCCTCTTTTGATTTTTTTGTGTTTCGTACTCTCAAAGCACAATCCACTCAAACTACCCGTGGGAGAATAAATGCATAAGCATTATTCTCCTACGGGCATCATGCGTGGGATGGTGGGATGTGCTTTTTGAGTACAAAACTCGAAAAGTAGTTATAAAAATCGAATCATCTGTATAAGCAAAGTATATAATTGAAGAACACGTATGTCGAATAAGAGTATATTCTAATATCAATGCCATTATTCTTTGTATATTTTCTCATTGTCTTTTACACACAGTAACTATTTTATTTTAAATGCACACACGTTCTTTTTTCATGAAAACGGAGAAGTCTTTATTCAGTTTATGTCCAGGCAGCTGCTTCAGGTGTTTCATTCCCGTGTTTCGTTTTGTTTAGATGCTATTAAAGTATGTTATGATGCATGATCTAATAAGTCCGTCGAAGAATGCAGTGTCGTTGCAGATGTTGATGTCTTTTGGTCTTCTTCTTTCTTCTACAACAAAATTGTGATAAAGAAGTATTTTTAAACTATCATCTTGTAAAGAAGTATTTTTAAACTATCATCTTGTGACAGTAGCGAGGCGGCAGTCGTTGTTAAAAACTGAAATTGACGCTTCATGTTTATTCATTTTATTTTTCGACCAACAATTTGATCACCCAGATCCAGTTTTCCCCTAGGATAAAATTAGTCCCTGTACCTGAGATGAAATTAATCCTTGTAAATATTGGCTGCACTTTTCGACAGTAGGAAATGCTAAATCTTAGAGTTACTGCCCCTGAGATTGAAAACATTCATCTTTGCTGACACCACTGCATTCAATATACCGAGAATGTTTAAAACACACGAGTTTAATTTTTCATTTCATTTCAGTTATTCAGTTTCTTATTAACATCGTTAAAGAGGCAGATTTGCAATATTAATGAAAAAAGTAGGCAATATATGGCAGAATTAATATCTCAAACAGTTCCTTTAAGAGCAGAAAACACATTCAAAAGCAGGAACATGGGCTATACTTCGAATTTTTGGCTATTCAAGCCTCATCATTGGAACGTCATTTTATCGATTTGATTATCTACATCTTTGACGCCAGATGACATCAAGCATGACCTGCAAAGACTTTTCAGCTTTTCATGAGAAAAAGCAAAATATCATTCTCATGAAGTCATCTGAGATTTATCCCGTTTGTATAAATTGCTTGAAGGAGGGAAGCTACTCACTCAGAAACTGTTGAAGCAGGGTTATCATAAAGCAAAGCTTGTGTCGACAGTTAAAAAGTTTTATGGGAGACACCATGCCCTTGTTGATCCCTACAATGTGGCCGTTTCTAAACTAATCTCCGATTTGATGGCCTCAGCCGAAGCTTAGTTAAGCTTTCAAATACCGGACTTTCATTTTCACTGACTTTTTCCACAGATACATAGATATGGCGGGTGTATTATAATAGGCAGGTGATGCTTATTATCCCGCGGGCACCTGATCACACCTCTGTTTTGGGGCCCATGTCTGTGTATCTAAAATATTTCGGAATTGTATATGTTTAAATGACCTACGAGTTCGGACTTACGATTTGGGTACCTTGACCACTATCATTTATATATGTTTTTATAGTTTGTATTTGGCAAACTGGGATTTAGATCAAAGACTTTTTATATGATGTTTTTTTAAACAATAGTTCTGAGTAAAGAAAAAAAAACAAGGACAAATACATGTTAATTTACAATCTGATCTGCTGCCTGCTACCTGTATGCAAGCCTAAATTGGTGTAGGATGCCTGATCTCAAAGCTTAATAATTCAGTAATCGGTCTGAGGGTGTTATGCAATCCAAAAAACGTCCTTAACGGCACAATGATAACAACAAAAACAGACACAAACACATTCCACATTTCACTATGAAAGATAAAGAAAACGGAAATACCATGAGTAGATTACAATATCAGTGATAAGGCAACACAAGAGGAAATCATTGTGAATTCATCTGTTCTAAAGAAGGTCGTTATTAAACTATACAAGAAGCCTGAATCATTTACCTATTTTTTTTTTCAAATATTCTTTACATAAAACACACATGAAAATGAATAAGAATTCCGTTACTTGTCCTGGAAAGTTGCGATTCGTCCCTATTTCTCTGAAGTTAGATTTTTTACCAGCTGATATGCTCTCTTTTTGTTTTTGTTCAAGGAAGTTTCATTCTCCTTGCACTGAGTACCTATTAAGTCCTCCTCTGCTTTCTCAAGGGTATTCTGAACCCTCTTGTTAGCTTTTCGGTATTATTCCGCTCCTTCTGTTTTATACCGTCTGTATAAAACTGTATTTTATTTTTGTACTTTGAGATCAGAGGATGTATTCTGAGAAATCAAGGGGTTTTGATTGATTAAGACTCTTATTCTAGATCATTGCATTTGAATCATTTGGACACTTTTGATACTGTTTTGAAACTAGTCTTTGAATCGGCTGCGTTATTACAAATAAAAAATTTTACAGTATAATTTCTCTGACTTTTGTCACCAGATATCATCAGGGTCACTGATGAGGCTTACATAGCCGAATCTTCGAGGTATGGCCCATGTTCCTTCTTTTGGATATGTTTTCTGCTCTTGAAGGAAATCTTTGAAATTGACCGGACTCTTTGAAATTTTGATTCGAAGTTCATCATCACCGGGTCATGGTCACTCCAGGAAAGTTCCTTGTCCTATGGATGTTTAACAATTCTATGGATGTTGAACAATTTCTTTCCAACATGTAGTAAATCTGGTTGTGATGCTTCCTGTTTTGGGTGTGTCATGTCTACCCTCTGGATGATTTGTAATGTCCCAGAAAAGCATTACAGAAAACAACTAGTTGTAGCTAATACAAAAATCATTACATACAAATTAGGAACTATTACTATGATGAAAACAACATGCAATATCGACCAAAATGCAGCAAATACAGCGGGAACGGAGGGTGGAGATCTAAATCAATGAAACAGAAGGATCCACGGGAAGGATTTTAGAATCGATTACTGTCTTCCTCTCCTCAAGAATGCTTGATTTTTTTCAGTCAATAATGATTTATATTTGTTTATTATTTCATGCTTTTCACATTTAAAGTGAAGGTTTGGGCCCAGTAAAACCGGTTTAAACCCCCCAGTAGTTATTACTGATCGTCACAAGGCGGTACTTTCGTTGCGGTTGCATTTGTTTTATGTTCGGTGCTGTTTATTTTATTGTGTTCTCATTTTAACCCTTCTGTAATAAAAATAGAAAATAGGTAAAAATAGTTGTTAAATGTTTTTCGTATAATTTGCTTAGTCTGTTGTAACTTTTCTGTTGGTCTAAATTATTTAGTTCAATAAAGATAACTGAGTTGCCACCTATTTGGGAAAGAGCTGCTGACTCGGCTTATCACTTGTAATTTATTGTTTGTTGGGATGTCTTTGTCAATCTGTCCCTTTGATGTTGGGGATAGGGTTTGGGATCTGATTCAGTCAGTTCCTGAAGTGTAGTTACTCTTTAAATTTGCAAAATGAATACATAAATTTCATGGCTTGCATTTTCATCATCTAAGGCATAACTATCTTGATTCTCAGTCAGTGTAATAAGTTTCCAGAGTCGTCAATGTCGTCTTATCAGTTGATCAACTGACTTTCATCGGCTCAGGCAGTACTTAGCTTAAAATAAGAGACAACAATTTCAAGAGTTGATATTAAAGAAAAGCGAAACACGCCGATAAACATCAATAAACTAAAGAGAGAAATGGGAGACAGAGACAGACAGACAGAGAAAGGGCAAAAGAGTAAAATAAGGGACTCATGTGGATCCGTCGCCTATAAGGCGCGGAATCCACAAACGATGCTCATTTCTATGTACAACAGATATTATTTTATAAATCAAGTGTTATAAAATAGTGATATAAAGTAACAATTACTTGTAATGGCCCTCCAAATACGATAGGTCAAGCAGTGTTTTCCATAGTTTTACGCCATTTTGTTCCAATTTCCTTCCGTCTACCTTCTGTAAACTTGACACAAATGGCCTTAATACTCGTCAATTTAAGCATTGCAAGACTTCTTTCACATGCATGTAGTATCATGCTCTTTAGATGGTGTGGATGCCTTCTACTATTTTCACCATATTTCAGGTAAAACTGTTTGTTTTCGAAGCGACAGTTTTAGAACATACTAACGTCGCCATTTTGACATAACGCACGCTCGTGTGTAATTGTCTTTTAGAAACCAGTCCACATCATTTGCATATTGTTTTCCCACGCTTTATCATTTCGGGATATCTCGGCTTCATTTTTGTGAACGAAAAAGACCGAATCTACCCAAATGAACAGTCCTGAGCCTATCAAAATTGAGGTCAATTTTACTATAACAAACAAATGTTTACTACCGGCTTAAAAAAAGGGGGGAGGGGGGACTATCGATTCATTCTAGATAACTTCCCTTCCAGCAACCTTGTTTTCCACGTTTTTAGTCAAATATTCACATGTGGATACCTCTCCTTATAAGGGAGGAATCCACATTTGATTAAAAATCAGAAATGAACCAAATATCATCAATGTGGATCCCACTTTGAACATTCTTAAGCCTTGGCCCAAAAAGTTAAGAAAATGGAAGGGAAGTAATCAAGATTCCTCTTATATGGGAGGGATCCACATTTGATAAAAATCAGAAATTAAGCACATATCATCAATGTGGATCCCAAGTTGATTTACAGTCAATACACCAAACAATACCAACATTCTTAAGCCTTGGCCAAAAATGTAAGATGAAATTGGAAGAGAAGTAATTAAGAATGCAAAAAACATTGGAAGGTAAGTATTTTAGAATGTCCGAGGGCAACATCCAATCACAGGTCATTGACTTTTACAACCAAGCAAGTGCAGGCAATCCCGGTCTATAAATAAATTTATCTCGTGACCTCGTGCACATTCCCGCAGTTTTTGGACTGGTACATCGTCTAATTACTTCATCAAATTTTAATGCACGCGGCATATTTCGTTAAACCGGTCTATTTTTCGGACTGGTTTGCCATTGTTTTATCTTTCAATAAGGTAGTTCGGAATAGGTCAAAATGGCGGACGTTCACCATGTGAAAGAAGCCACGGAAACATACTACACTGCTCGATTTCTTATGACATTATATGGGAGTTCATGATAGATATTTTACTATTTTTGGAAAGTTAGACTGTTTTTCTTTCTTCAGACGTCTTTTCCCGCTATATTTACCCTTATAGGCGACGGATCCACATCAGTCCCTTATTTTACTCTTTTGCCAGAGAAAGAGAGACAGACAGACAGAGAGAGAGAGAGAGATTAAAATTAATCTTATTTAGTGCGTGGTAAAAAAAACAATGTTTTGCTTTGGACTCATATTCAAGATGGGTTCTCTTTTCAGTTGAGTTATTTTCAAGGTTCAAGATTGTAATTCTTATCCTTAATATTTGAACCCCCCATTCACGTGAAAAGTAAAGGCGGTCCTGTCCCAGTACGCTCTTAGAATGTTACAACTACCAAGCGGTTTGGTTAGAGTCCATAAAAAAGACATATCTGTTGATCGGACCATTGATGATTTGGTTGAACCTAAATTATAACATAAGTGTAGAGGCAATATAAATGTGTGTATTGTGTCGCTTGTCTTGTGTTTTTTAATGTGCCGTCTTTCTTGTTTTGTTTCATATTTGGTAATTGGGGCAGGATGTGGAAATTGATTGTGTCAGTCCTTGAACAATGCCTTCTCATCTACAGACTTGTTAGAAAATGAGCCGCGACACGGGAAAACCAACAAAGTGGCATGTGCGTCCATCGAAGACTCAGATCAGCCTGGGCATCCGCCCAGTCTGATCGGAGCCTTCGCTTTCCGCTTAGAGGGTAACTAAGGGTCTAAGCTAGCACCATGCACACAGCCAAAACTTTGATCAGACTGGGCGGATGCCCAGGCTGATCTGTCTTCGCCGGGCGCACATGCCATTTTTATTGGTTTTCTCGTGTCGTGGCTCAAATATTCTTACTCTCGGGTGTAATTTGTAGTTCTGATGGTTGAGGTATGTCTCTTTGGATCTAAGGCGTCGTCTCCAAACACTTCTCAGACATGGAAATATATACTGAGGCTCTGTTGCATGTTCATCCGAACCTAGAAGACAAGGCTTAAAGCACACAATATGAGCAATCGTGTACTACTATATCGTAAATAACTGCCAGACTTGTCGGCAGAGTAAATATGATTCTTAAGTACTTTTAACTTCTTATAAGGGACCCTGCAAATATCAATTTGATAAAAACAACATGTATAATCAATAGTTTAACATGTTATATCATGATTTCATGGAAAAACTCTTTAGAATGTCCGTAAAATCATATAACAATTCGTAATTCATTGTGATTTGTGTATCGTGACGCCACTCTGCAAACAAACGCTAACAAATTGAAAAAAAATAATGCATATTCAAGGATAGCAAAGTAAGATTAGATAACGACATGTTAACAAGTTTCGGCCCGGGCTGCGAATATGCCAGCCCTGCACGACGTTCGAAAACTATGAAAATTCCTTGATGAACACATGGAATTGTTTCATTCGAACATGGCCTCTAACAGCAATAAGCATATATACCCATGTAAAAATAGTCATTTAAAATTACCGTTTATCATAGAGCTAATGATGTTCAACGTATTTTTAAATTATACCGTTTCTTACTTGTAATGACGCTAGCAGTCAAACCAATCACCATGGTCACAAGGAAACCGATAAAACCAAAATACTGGTAGGAAATGTCGTAGAGTACTAAATGCTCTGTGTAACTGAAAATAAAGTCATAGAACATTTTTCACCATAAGTCTACCAACCATTTACAAGTATAGGGTTACCATAATCAGAATTAAACCACAATAGTCACACGCCGTTGAAAATGTTGTTGACTCAGCGATATGAAAATATTGTGTCAATGTCGTGTACTTTATGGGCACCACTTTACATAATTAATTATTCCATCAAATACACTGGACACTTCTGGGGATAGTTTATAAAAGCGTTGGCTGAATGGCTGTCCAATGAGAAGAAATCTGATCAAATTGGTTGAATGGAACAGATCAAAATACTTCCGGATCAAATATACTTCCTTGCTGTAGAACCTGAGAGGTGTTACACATTGCATAACTTCAGTTTAGTTCACTATTTCCCTTTCTTTCGTATCGTCCTTGTTTCCAACTGACTCATGAGAGCGAGAAGATGATTATCTGATGGTAATTTTGACAAAGGTTTTCTTGTTTCTCCATAAAACATACATTGTGATCTCTTATTCGAACCGACTAAGCTAGACAGTTCAATTGAATAGTCACCAAATTTAAAGAGTAAAACTACACTTCAGGAACTGACTGAATCAGATCCCAAACCCTATCCCCAACATCAAAGGGAAAGATTGACAAAGACATCCCAACAAACAATAAATAACAAGTGATGAGCCGAGTCAGCAGCTCTTTCCCAAATAGATGGCAACTCAGCTATCTTTATTGAACTAAATAATTTAGACCAACAGACGGGTTACAACAGACTAAGCAAATTATATGAAAAACATTTAACAATTATTTTTACCTATTTTCTATTTTTAAGATAGAAGGGTTAAATTAAACAGTACCGAACATAAAACAAATGCAACCGCAACAAAAGTACCGCCTTGGGACAGTCAGTAATAACTACTGGGGGGGCGTGGGGGTGCTGGGGGGTTAAACCGGTTTTACTGGGCCCAAGCCCTCACCCTCACCCTCCGCTGCGGTGCACACAATTAGTTGGTAGTTCAGTTCGTATGGAGGTCCCCTAACTCATCAGAGAGTCATCACGGTCAACAATTAAGATCAAGAAAAGACAGTGATGAAGCAAGGATGAGGACTCGACAGCCAAAACGTGTTGAGACACCTGGAGGTCCCTGGGGCGTCAGCAACACCACTGGAGTACTGGAGCAAAAGAAGACCACCAGTTGAACCCCGGTGGGCCAAGACGTTTTGACAGAAATGACACAAATGTAACTCCAGAATAATCACTAATTAATTCCCAATCTCCAACTCTGATGAAATGTGATGTTTGGAGAGCATATCTGGTTTAAACATTATTATTATTTATTTTAAGTAGATCGAATACTAAGAGCTTGCAGTTGACCAGTACTTACGCTGAAGACGTGTCTTTCGGGAAGTGAGTGTATAACGGTGATTCTGAAGATACAGCAACCGTATAAAATATGTCAGTACTATTGTTAACCACTGTTTGATTATAATAGCAATCGTCAATTCCGACTGACGGTGAGGTAGGCGCTGAATTGCCATACAGAGCAGAGCCGATCGACACCCAGGCATCAATAAGTATTCCCGCTAGGCCGCCAACCAGAGCACCCTATATTTCAAAATGTGAGAAAAAGGCTTTTAAGACTTATCAAAAGCGAAGATTAATTTCACCGTCATCATGCAGTACCTTAACAGCTGAGTTATTCATTTGGTGAAAGAATTATTTCTTTTATCTGCACGTGCACATTTTCATTATTATAACGAAATGTACACATGCAGATGAAGGAATTGCATTACTATTACTTTGTTTATGGTTAATCATTTCAGTAACAGATCATTATAATAATAACAGATGCTTTCGATTACCAAATACTCGGCGAAGAAAAAATCTTAATCAAATGTTAACGCCGGCCAGTCAACCTGTTCATTTATGTGACGCAGCTTGTGTGATAAAATATCTGATACATGAAAGCACTTACGATCCAGTTAGCTTGGGGAAATAGTCCACCAAGAAAAATCATCCCGGCTACTGGACCTCCAACTGCACCCATTGCTGAATTAGCTATCTGAAATTGAATTTATTCCTCGGCTTTATGGGCAAGGTGTCGAGAAAAAAGACTTTAGATAATGTGAAACTTTTAGATACTCAACCAAGCGTGCTCAACCGAAAGTCGGTATTTTTTCAAGTTTCACTTTGCATATCATTTATTTGATCAGACTTCGCAGATGCAAGGGGTAATCTGAGTCCTCATGTATGCAGATCTTTAGGTGACGCCGATCATATGCCCCTTGAGCTTCCTGGGGAACGTGGACAATATCCGTTTTAATCACCCTGCATTTACGCCTACTCTGAATGAGAGACTTTAATTTTTCAATGGTAGATCACATACGAAAGTGGCTTTGCACACCAGAAATTTAACGCCTACTTGCCCCTTCTACTAAAACAGCCTGGGTTCTAAAATATCGAATGTCTGATTCAATTTCTTTATCAGAGATTCCCCAGTCGAAGAGCAATTCAATTTCTTTATCAGAGATTCCCCAGTCGAAGAGCAATACTGAAGGCATTGATCCTATGGAGTTTGACTAATATCTATAGGGTTTCCCAAATCCTTTCTATAAGATGCCTTTGATGGTATGTATGTATAAGTAAAAGAAAAAAAGCAGTGACACGCGTACTACTACCACTTCTACTAAAAATAATAGTAAATAAATAAATAAGAAGAAGAAGGAGAAGAAGAAGAAAAAAATCGACCTCAGTTGGTCGAATAAAGATCGCCGAATTCTGTCAAACATTTTTATATGTTTTCCAGCAAAAATGCGTCAAGTTTTGTCCGTTTACCTGTGTAACGGGTCCAGTAAAACCTTTGACTAAGTAAGCAAGACCAATAGCCAAGCAACCATATACCACTACTGAAATGTGTAGATGGAAAGATACTTTAACCTTTGGTAGTAAGTCTGCCTAACTTTAAAAAAAGATATAAAGTTTTTTTTCGTCTGTGTTTCGATGGAGTCCCTAGTATTCGTAGAACGCTTAGATTCTCATCAGACTGCATATACGCGCAAACTGATCTGAATCTCCCAAAGCCGAAAGGTAAACTTATCTGAGTCATCCCATTTTGCACATGTCTTAAGGTAACTTTATCATGGGTATGTAAATTTCTAATGAGAAGACCGTTTATCATACATTTCTCCGGATTTTAAATGACCATAATATATTGAATAAGGCGTATTGCTGGACAGGATAGTCCCCAAAAGTCGAATAAAAACATTTACTACAAAAGTTGACTTCATGTTCTGTTTCATATCGAGTTGATGTGCCAAGATCACAGGATCGTATGAGACGCTTGCTATACTATATACTATCATAATAGAGATATTCCGGCCCAAAAGCATTCATTTCTGATGCAAGTACATCTATGGAAGGTATAAAAGGACGAAATACAGATGGATTGAGTGGGCGACTAGGATTCAAAATCATGCAGGCTGCAGCCACCATGCCTAGCTATACAGAGATACCAGAATAGCAAATAGAAGTAAACTGAGGGTGAGGTTGGGCCTGTAAAATCGATTTAAGCCCCCCCAGTAATTCATTACTGACCGTTCCAAGGCGGTAGTTCTGTTGTGGTTCTCTGTTGCCTGTTTTTGGTGTCAGAGTTTCTGTGATGTTTTACCTCATGTATGTTCTTATTATTTTTGGTTCGGTTTGGGTTGCTGAGTGGCCACCTTTTGGGAACAAGCTGCTCACTCGGTTGGCCATATGTTCTCTGTATCTTGATTATTTGTAATCTTAGTTGTTTCCAACTATGGTTTGAGGGCTGGATTTGGATTTTGATTGTTTCAGTTCCTGGTCTTTGCATACTTTTTACTTTTCTCATATCATAATATTAAGCTCGAATTCGCTGCATGACCCAAAAGCACTTTATGGGGACATATTTCGTGCCTTGCAAGTTAAAGTGGTCGACGTACTAAAAACGTAAGTCCAAACTCATAAATAATATAAACATTGACAATTCCAAGATATTTTAGATACATAGACATGGGCCCCCAAACAATATGCTCGATGTTCTAGTGTCAGTTCCTGATTTTTTTGCCTTTTGACACCAGTTTATAACAGTTGTGTCAATGAGTAATTCTAAACCTAAAACTCTAGAAGCATCCTTTGTTATCAATGTAAATTCTTACCAGAGATTTTAGCGACAAGCGTTTGTGTCCGTGCACGTGCTTTTTTCAGATAGTTTACCAGCAGATCTTCTATGGTGTTGGCAGACATGGAGTTGATACCAGACGACAGGGTGCTTAAGATATAAAATTTAATTTCATGAGCTTTATGAATATAAAACTCTACTACATGTATATTACTTTACCACTAGGTTTATGACAATAGGGACGGCTTCAATTTTTCCCGTAGTTAAGTTGCAGTATTCCTTCGGGAACTGCACGCGAAGTTTATGTGTTTCAGTTAGTTCTCTATGCTAGTAGACTATAGATCCTGTTTTAAATATCAAATTTAAAGAGTAACTATACTTCAGGAACTGACTGAATCAGATCCCAAACCCTATCCCCAACACCAAAGGGAAAGATTGACAAAGACATCCCAACAAACAATAAATTACAAGTGATAAGCCGAGTCAGCAGCTCTTTCCCAAATAGGTGGAAACTCAGCTATCTTTGTTGAACTAAATGATTTAGACCAACAGAAGGGTTACAACAGATTAAGCAAATTATACGAAAAACATTTAACAACTATTTTTACCTATATTCTATTTTTATTATAGAAGGGTTAAAATGAGAACACAATAAATTAAACAGCACCGAACATAAAACAAATGCAACCGCAACGAAAGTATCGCCTCGGGACGGTCAGTACTAACTACTGGGGGGGGGGGTTTAAACCGGTTTTACTGGGACCAAACCTTCACTCTCACCCTCCGCCGCGGTGCACACAATTAGTTGGTAGTTCGGTTCTTATGGAGGTCCCCTAACTCATCAGAGAGTCATCACGGTCAACAATTAAAATCAAGAAAAGACCGTGATGAAGCAAGGATGAGGACTCGACAGCCAAAACGTGTTGAGACACTTGGAGATCCCTGGGGCGTCAGCAACACCACTGGAGCAATGGAGCAAAAGAAGACCACCAGATGAACCCCGGTGGGCCAAGACGTTTTTTGAACGGAAGCTGCTCACAAGAGAAGTGTTGTCAAGGGGTTATCAAAGTGAAGCTGGAACGTTATATGGGAGACACCATTACCTCGTTTATCCCTATAGTGTCGGCGTTTCTAAACTTATTTCGTATTTCATGGACTAAGCCGAAATACACTAAGGCAGTCACAGACCTGACTTTCAATTGCACTGACTTATTCAGCAGATACTTAGAAATGGCAAGTGTATTATCAAAGACAGGTGATGCTTACTACTCTTGAGCACCTGATCACACATCTGTTTTTAGGTTTATGACTGCGTATCTAAACTCATTTCCGGAATAGTCAATGTTTCAACGGTTTACGAGTTCGGACTTGGATTTGGGTACTTACAGCCAAGTGTCAAAAGTCTTCCCAAAATTGTATTTTCCATAGACTTTAATCATTTTAAAGTGTGCGGCGAATCTTGCTGTAGCAATACTGTTTATCATATGGTAAGATAGACCAATACTTTTGGCACCATCTAGTAATTTCGATTCGACTTTAGATCAATTGTTTTTTCAGAAATATGAATTAAAACACAACACTGGTAATTTTTTAGCAACTTTAGGACGACGTTACCCATTGACGTCAATTGAAAACTGCATTTGTGAAATTTTTATTGTATTTTAAACAGTTGTAAATTTATTATGAGTAGTTTTAGGGAAAGCTTAGAATTATTTTATATTGCAGAAATATTTTAGAGTTTACTGCATGCAAACATTATAATGAATTGTTGAATACAAGCCTTACAGTAAAATTTCTTGCACACTTGCAAATTCACTAAGGTCAACGGAAAATAAATTTTGAGGAAAGACTTTTGACACTTGGCTGTACTTTTACCACTTTAACTTTATTATAGATTCCATCAATATCGACAAAAGCAGCTACAATCAGGCTGTCGATTGGTCTAGCGTATTGTACGCGTCTGTTATGCGCCTCGCGGCCGTCTATGTGAAACGAGGTTTGAAATTCGTGGACCGTCATGTCTAATATTGCCAAAAGCCAATTACTTGCATTATTATTTATGCAGTGTCCAACTACTTGAAAAATCATTAAGATTTATATATTAAGTCTTTTTAGTCAAATAGAAACGTTTCTTTAGGCCTCACTCTGTGTATTAAATACTTTTGTATATCATGGTGGAAAAATACTTTCTAGTAATTTCCAAGTTTAACTGGTACTCGAGGTACATCAACAGTATTAATCGATTCTTGGCACTAGCCTGTAAGAGCTCGAGACACGTTTGGAAAACATATTTTTCATCGGTCTTTACAGCGAACTCTTGTGCATGCGTAGCAACAAAGAGACTCAACTAGAATCTTAGTTCTTATAGGTTGAATGATTTTCGAAAAATTACGCGATGTTTCGCAATTTTATTGAGGAATCTTGCTGATTCGTGATAAAGCTCGTCCCTTAATTGCAACCACTCGCTCGGCTGTCCAAAATTGTTCGCGCTCGGGTCACGAATTTCGTTTTTGTATTACACTAAACTCCTGACAGTCGTTGCAAGCGTTATGGACATAGCGTTTAATATGGATATCTATGTTTTTAGTCACAGTAGCTGAAGTGGTCAGGAATTATAATTTATGGCTTGTCAGAACGTGTGTGAAGATCTCAACTTTCATTTGGACAATATTTATATCAGATTTGGCTCTAAATTATATAGACAAATTGTAGGTATTCCTATGGACACTAATTGTGCCCCTCTTGTAGCTGATCTAGTTTTGTTCTGTTATGAAGGGTCTTCATGCTGTCTCTTTTAGAGGATACCATATCTGAAATTATTGAAGCTTTTACTTCTTTTTCTCGGTATCTTGATGACCTATTGTAAATTGACAATAACTTCTTTGGTAACATGGTCAATCAAATTTACCCAGGGCTTCTGAACTTCAATAAGATAAGGCCAGCGTCTCAGAAACCAGACCTTTTTTATCTACATTTATCTATATCTGATGGTTTTGTTACAACTAATAATCCTACATACAACATAGGCATAGAAAAATGAGTTGCTTTTTCCTAGGCCTCAAAGCTAATCACATTAAAGTTTAGCATTTAACACACAACACATCTATTTTTACCTGTTTTCTAGTACGTATAACATACATCAAAACGATAAAAAGAGGAACGAGGACAAACAGACAATGCCAAAAAATATTGATAGTCTACAGATAAGCGGCCACAGTAAACAATAACAAAAATAACCACAATGAAAGCCTTGGCTTGGAGCAATCAGTAAACGCATTGGGGGTGGGGCGGAGGGCTTATAAATTTTACGGAGTGTCAAAGTGCATTTCAGTAGTTTGAATACTGACTGACTGTTACGCATAATTAATGAATTGTCGAATACTTTACCTCAACGATCCACTGAAAAGTACAGCAATGAAGAGCCCCGCTAAACCAGGAAGATTTGTCAAGATGTGCATCACAAAGTAAGGTGCAATCTGCAATGATAGCCAGATTTTGTTAATCACCAGAAACAATTCAAAAGTTCACAGTGGAGACATTCAGAAAAGGTAAAAAAAGACGGACGAATAGACAAGGTTTGGAACTTGGCAGCAAAGCTAGAGCTGAAAACAGAGTTGTTGCAAAGTCAAAAGTGGAAACAACTTTGCAAGGCTATGTGGTAGTCAAGCGTAGAAACAGATAAACATTCTTAAATAAACAAGCTGTTTTGAAAACATGTAACGCAGTTTGTGTTTATCATGCACGCAACAGTGGCAAATTAAAAACCATATTAGATGTACATAAAAAACATTGTTCGTGAATATAAATCTGTTTTAAAGATGGTAAACCAGGACTCTAAAACAGTTTCCTTTCGTCGTATGCAAAGTGTGATGTATATGATAGTTATTTCCCAAAATGCGCCTGCCTGTCCTATTCTTAACATAGAGGATCTCACATGAGTGCTCATTTATTATTGAGTTTATTAAACGAGTTGAGGAAAAAGATCAGATGCGGGCTATGCCGAGCATCTTATCAGTTTTCCCCAACGAGTTTAACAAATTCAATAATAAAGAAGCACGAATACAAGATTCTGTTTATCATATGCCACTAAAATCGCATTTATTAGCAAATTTTGCACTAAAACGTCACGATTTCACCATTAGGAAACGCGACGTATTTATGGACGTCAACGCATAATGTTACGACGTAATTTGCATGTTTAATCAACTAGTTGATTATCGTTTTAAATGCATGGCTTTATTACACTCTCGGAAGAAATGTCCTATGATAAATCTACTTTAACACACATGGGACATGAGCTTCGTTTCATGTTTATTTGTAATGCAAATAGGTCATAATAAGAACGTTAATAACTTGCTGGGCAATTTAGTGATGGTAATTCTTAAATCGACATATACTTTTGATGGTAATCATTTCATGCATAATGTATTGCTTCTAACAAATATTAGAACTGAATATTACCTGGTTAGCGTTGCTAAGTTCTCCAGTCTCCAATGGATCACAGCGGGTATCAGCAAAGTAGGCGTATATTACTAACCCAAGAAGGGAAAGTATCAGAATAAAAATAATTCCAAACGGTATAGGCAGCAAGACAGCTCTAGTAAAGTATATTATTGACAAAGTGACATAGACCGCATCACAGAAAGTATGCATAACGGCAATTGCATAAAAAGACAAATCTTTAGAATTGTTCTGCTAATAATTCGCGGATTTCCGCTAAACTGATCGAATTCTTAGATCACCAAAATCTACATTTTGTATGATAATACATTAACTTTTAAATTATATATATCAAGAGTAACGCTCTCTTCAGAAAAAAGCGTCTGTCAATGACTATGCTGACTGCAACTGCCGAAAGGCACTTTTCTTATGGTGCGGCTAAGACAGGTATAAGCTAAAAACAAATCTTTGGTTTATTTTACCTTCAAACATTCGCTATTTACAATAAATCATATGCATTTTGGGACGTTTCATAATACAAAAGGCGTTATTCATTTATGTCAATGTCGAGCCTACTATGTATTTTCGTGTTAAAATAACAGGCATATTATAACGATACAATATATATGTACCTTCACCAAATTCAGTGCATGAGATGCGCAGAGGTTTTGGCAATTCATAATTTGGAAACTGCATGATATATATTATAATTACTACTAAAACGTTAAAATATTTTAAAATAATGATATTTCTTAGTAGAGAATTACATAAATGTAGAGCAACTTAGAAAGCAGAGATTGAAAAAGGAGAGATCCTCTGAAAATAAAGAGACTAAATAAAGTTTGAAAAGAGAGACTTGGTTTCACTGGAATTATAAATTAATGCGAAAAGCCAGGTGGCAGACAGTGACGGAATATTTGGGGGATTTATGTGTATTTGGTCTAGCGACGTGATAAAAATGACTCTGAACTATGTTTTGCTATGTTTTTTTAGCTAAGAAACAAACGGACCTACAGTCAAACCTGCGTTAAAGACCAAATATCTGTCTACAGCGACCACTTTAACAGCTACCAAAAAGTGAAAATATCACATTCCAACCTGTAAGCAGAGACCACCTGCTTACAAAGACCTCTAGTTTGGGGCTTCCTACAGGCTCACCTGTAAATACTGTGTTACCCTTGCAGTGTTTTAAACTTTAATGACACTTTTCAGATAACAGTATAGCTGTTTTGCTTTTTTTTTGTTTAAGACAGTGAAAAGGATTTAACATCGCTTACATTCTTGACTGTCTTATATTCTTCATTGCACATATTCTTTGTACTGCCGGCTGGTTACAAATATTTGGCAGCCAGTTGAAAAATCCACCAACTATACAGCCCCAAACTGTGTGACGTACTCGAGGATCAGCGCTAATTCTGCAATGAAAATTGAATAGTGATATGGAACCCAGTGAGAGGTTGTCTGCTTCATGTATTACAAGTAAAGTATTAATATGGGCACTGTAAACAATTGACTATGCACCATAATTGGGATATACATATACGAGATAAATAAAGTCAATAGTGTCCGTTTATTTGGCGCATTACCCACTCGTCATTCGAAAAATAAGAAAGGTAGGCCTACTTCTCGGGCTCACCGCTTCCTCGATCAACGCTAGATTCAACAAAGTTTGGCAGCATCTCCGACGCCATCGATATTTACAACAAAGGACCAAAAGTTAATATTTACATTCTTGGTGTATTTACTGAAAAGCCCTCTAGTAAACCATTGGAACCTAATGTAGTTTACATTCCAATAATTACATTGAGACACGCGACGTCAATGACGTCAAAATAAACAATGTCTCTCGTCAATCTGATTGGGCGTCAGCAACGTCATGACGTCATGCATGCCGTTCTGCTGTTTGCCGAAAAACTGCGTGTACAAGATTTACTGCTTCAATTTTAGCAATTGTATAAGATTTTTCATGAAAGGTTTGATTGAAACGAATGTAAATATAAGCAAAATGAACTTAATTTTTCTGATGTTTATCGAAGTGTAAACTACATTGGGTCACTAGCAAAGTTTACATGAACCCCTTCGGGGTTCATTCACTTTGCACGTGACCCAATGTAGTTTACACTTCGATAAACCTCAGAAAAATGAAATTCATTCCTTAATTACACAAAAATATTTTCCCATAAACTTTAGTGCATTTACACGTTTACAAGAAAATTATTTTTGATAGTTCTCGTAAGTCAAGTATAAAATAGTAACTATTGTTGAGAAGCTAAATTAATAATGCAATAAATACTGTTTACGGAACTAATTTCTGCAGCCTCAGTATTACGATACAGCTTGTCAAACTTTGTATTACGAGTACATTTGAAAACAACAAGTTTCCATTGACGTGAATGGCGACGTCGTGTAAAAAGTGACCATAAACTCGAACGTAAAATTTAAATTAAATCTATAAGAGTTCCTTCGAGAGCAGAGAACACTTGCAAACGAAGGAGCATGCTAGTTAGGTATAAGTCATGCTATTTAGGTGTAAGATGAATAACCGACATGAAACAAATATATAGCTTGCTTTATTCATCTAGCTTTCTACCAGTACCAAAATTATAAGAAACCGTTTAACAAGGAAGCCATAAAATAATTTCAAGTGAACATTAAAATTAACTGAAGTCAATTGGAAAACTGGTTTTGTGGAAGTACTTTTGGTCGTTGACTGAAGATGTGATGCTAATGGAAATAAATTAAATTTATTAAAACTTTCTTTACATTCAAAAAATTGATATTGTCATGGTTATTGTTTAACTACTTCATTTACTAGCGTATGAAAATAAAATATTTTACTTACATATCAAAGACTATGCGATCGCCTTTCTCAGCTAAACTCCAGATATTCCTGAAACTTCCTAGCTTCGTGGTACCCTGTAAGAATATTTAATTTAGCCGATGTTAGTTATTGTCCATATGCTCGATTTGGTTTAAAGCAGGGAAATACCAAAAATATGTCACATTACTATGAATTCTGAAGGAAGTCTTCGGCGACGAATATAGCAGACTTGGTATAATTGAGTCTGTCATGTGCAATAGTAATTTGTCGCAATACTTCCCGTGCCCCTTATCACCGGCTTCAGCGGAGCAAAGTACGACCAAACTGGAACCATACATACAGATGTCAAGAAAATTCTGAAATATTTGAGCCGCGGCACGAGAAAACCAACAATGTGGTTGTGCGCCCAATGCAGACTCAGATCAGTCTGGGTATTTGCCCAGTCTGATCAGACTCTTTGCTAAGCGCTTAAAGGGTAGCCAAGGGACTAAGCTACCTTCATGCGGACAGCGAAGACTCTGATCAGACTGGGCGGATGCCCAGGCTGATCTGAGTCTGCGCTGGGCGCACAACCACATTGTTGATTTTGTCGTGTCGCGGCTCATTTGTTTTAATAGCTCCTTTTTATCTCGCGTTCTACTAGCATTTTTTATATCTTTTTATTATTTTTACTTTTTTCAGTTTATTGTTTTATTTTTGTTGGAGCAAAACATGTTCACAGTTATTCTTCTTTCGATGTCTTTGGCACCCCTGTGCCTACAGCTTCGCTTTACTCTTTAGAGACAGATTTCCTATTAACGGCTATATTGCATAGAATTCTTGCTCCTTTTGACTGTCTTGTGCGTATAGTCGAACTTACTATACTTCTTTGGCAGTTCCAATTTATGCGACTGTATTTTTATCGCATCTATGTTGTTCCGTTTTGTCGTTTTTCATCTTCAAAACTAAGCCGCGACACGACAAAACCAACAAAATGACATGAGCGCCACGCGAAGACTTAAATCCGCCTGGGCGTCAGCCTAGTCTGACAAGAGTCTTCGATTAAAGGGTAGCTAGGGGTGTGAGCTACTTCCATGCAAACAGCGAAGACATTGATCAGACTTGGCGGATGCCCAGGCTGATTTGAGTCTTCGTGTGGCGCCAATGCCAATTTGTTTGTTTTGTCATGTCCCGGCTCAAATCTTCTTTGTTCGACGTCTTCTGTGAGCTTGGTGATTATGGCTTTACCTGAATATCTTCATTAAGGTGGCGTAACTTCCCAGCTAACAAGAAACGTTTCCGCAACGTTTGTGTTTGGTTGTATGAAGGTTTGTTTGAGACCAACGTTTAGTAAACGTTATTTTAACGTTTGAACATGTTCCACGCTCTATGGTATAGTTGCAGTCAACGTTTTATGAACGTTGCTCCAACTTTATATTTTTCCGTCCTAATAATCGTATCCCATTGGCGATATCATGAATATGTGATGTAATGTGTGGACCACATTTCATGCCATAATTAATGCCCCTTTTTATTCTGAAATGTGTATTTCCTTGATTTCGATGGGTACTAACTTATTCCAAATAAGCTGCAAGAGCCTTCTTAATTATGCAAATATAGGTAATCTAAAGGTGTCTGGTTAAGATAACAAAAGTCTTGAAAGAGACAGAGAGGGGAAAGGACAGCTCTTATCCGTGATTTTATTTGAATACGATCTCTCTGGACACAACGTTTTCGTAACGTTTTTTAAACATTGGCTAAATCTTTTAGAGCACGTGGCTAAATCCTCTAGAGCACGTGGTATATATTCACCACAGTTTCGTATTTCAAAACTTTCTCAATTCCAAATTGAATTTTAATTAATCGAATTTAATTACTAAGATAAATCAAGTGCGTTTAATAATGCTTATTTTAACGCAAGCGTACCAAGAAAATCTACTTTTGAAGCCGAAATTAATAATACAAAACTACCGACTTCCTTCTTTCCAAATTTCAAATTTTGAAATTGGAATTCAAATCAGGTACACAATTAGCTATTTTATGCGAGTATTCTTTCCAGTAGCATGTACTCTAATAGATTGTAGGTTATGAATAAGCATATTTCCCGATCGACCTGTTTGCTTGTAAGGTAATTTTAGCTGCGACGCCGATTTTAAAGTTTTCATCTTGTATTAGTTAATATTGTCACACATTTCCGCGACCCTTTGTTGCGTGCATGCCTGCATTCCAAAAACACGGGATACAGAGGATCCTCATCATCGGAAGTTCCACTCATTTTCTTTTCTTCATTTTCAAAAAAGATCTGAAAATTAAAATTGTTTATTGCCAGTTATATTATTAATTAAAGTTAATAACTAAGATTTAGACTGAAGAAACGTTTCCTAAACCTTTCTGCAACGTTACTGCAAAACTTATTTCTAATGGAGAAACGTTTATCACATACTTTTACTAGTATTGCCCTTGATACGAGATATTTGGCTAAACCAATATAGCTCTGTCAGAAAGCGCTGTCCAGCCCTGTAGTCCAAAGACCACGTGTAGGGCCGAGATCACATCACGTGTATGGCGAGACAGAAATTTCTTGCACAGTGGATAAGGATATCCGCGTGTTTCCCCTGTACCTACAAATCTTATCTCACCCATGTTATCTCACCCAGGGCCGGATAAAAATCACAAGCATTCAATGCACGGGTTTTGTAATGGAAGTCACGTTTATGCGTCAAGTGACGTTGGCTTTTTACATGATGACGTAACGAAGACGACAGAAATGACGTCAGTTTATGCACGCCAGACGTTGACATAAAGAACCGAATGGCGATCGTTGAAAGCGGCGCCTTCTTTCAAAAGCAAATAGAAAACTTCTCAAGCAATAGAATTAGGCATTTTAACAAGTTCTAAAGTTAAAACAAAACGTGATGTGCAAGAAAAAGTATCTGTCATGGATGGGTGTGAGGTGCGGATAGAAAAATCCGTCACTCGGGATTACTGTTCGGCATCACTCGGCATGCTTCGTGATGCCGATCAGTGACCCTCGTGACAGATTTTTCTAGCCACACCTCACACCCATGAAAGATACTTATAATCTCAGCCGTCATATCAGCCCTCAAATTTGGAGCTAACTTCAAGTGTTGTCGCTGACGTCATCAAAACAACTCAGCGGGCCAAAGGACTTCTGCCGCCCTGTTTTATTGCCGCGCGTCGACTGGTTGGAAGGGGACACACAGAGGCTGTGTAGCTTCTTCAACTTCCAGAAAATCATTCTCGGTAAGTTTTATTTTGTAATTTGAGCCATTTACGATTAAAATACCTAACGGTTGTGTTGTGTTTTCTTGATTTTATACTCAGTTGTTTTTCCAGCTGAAAGAAAAATGGTGCTAACCAACCATGATCTTCCGACTTGATCATCTCCATGTTATTTCATCCAATAAAAAGGGGTGGACGGGTGGTGCGATGGTGCTGCGTGTAACTTCCAGCGCCGGGGCGTCCTACTGATTTGGATAATAGTAGGGCAAGGGCCTACTGTACTTGCAGTAGGTGCGGGTGGAGTTGTTTGGACATATTTTCTCTCGTCTAACATTTCTCTCTTCTTTCTCCCTCTGTCTGGGAGACGGCCCGATATAGACTGAAATACTGTCTCAAAGGGCCGTTAAACCCAAAACAATCAATCAGTCAATCAATGAATGAATGAATCAATCAATCATCCAATAAAAAAGAGAAAACAGACATATTTTATTGGAACAAAATATGCACTTTTTCTTACAAAAGTTTAATTCTATAAAAAAAGTATATGATAAAAAGAGCATTACACGGTTGTTTTGATCCCAGCCCTGATCTCAGCCCGAGTTGACGGTATCAGCCCTCGCCCTTCGGGCTCGGGCCGATACAGTCAACTCGGGCTGAGATTCGGACTCGGGCCGATACCGTCAACTCTAGCTGTGATCAGGACTGGGATCAAAACAACCGGGTAATAATCTCTATTTCTTACCTACGAGACAAAGTTTGTTCTATTTTTAGCGGTGCTGGAAAATTCTATCTTGCCCATGGGCTGGGACTGCTCACACGCGCTTGAATTCCGTGTATCACTACTCGCTCAATGAAATGCGATAAGCCCGGCTCGGCGATTCTACATTTTTTAAAACATTGAATTTCCTCAATAAAATCCCAAGAAAGAAATTCATTCTTTATAATTCCATCATTATCTGTTTCTATGTCTTAACGTCGACTAAAAATCCGAAATAGGCACTGTTTCACACAAACGATGTCGAGGGTGTCGTCATTTTGAAGACGTTACCAACTGACATTTGAAATAACGTTGACGTTACGTCACAATTAGCGTCATACATGCGCTTGCTGTAGTCGTCACAATACAAATTTTGCTCTTTATCATGAATTTCAATTAGAACTTCCCAAAATGCAGATTTGTCAAAGATTAAGTCGGAAGAGAAAACGCTGTTAAGCAGTTATTACTTGTTTGTTCACACCAGGAGCCATGTTGCTGGCAGGGTTGTACTACTTACAGTTGTACACGTTCGCATGAAATAATAGTTCTCCGTTCATTTTGAAATAATTATTATCGCGGGTAAGAAAAATGATAATAAAAAGTCAGGATGCGAAGACATCTTTTCGTTTTAAAGCTTGCACTGCAAACCTTCGACAATCTAACGGCGCACGCTGAAACCAGTCGGCGCCGCGACCTATCAAAAGAAACCATCCAAATAAGTCTACATAAAACCTCAAATCAAAATGTTTTCTTTATAATCAAAACACCACGTTTAGCTAACGTTGCAACAACGTTTTTGCAACGTTTTTTGAAAACGTTTAGCTAACGTTGCAACAACGTTTTTTTGCAACGTTTTATGAAAACGTTTAGAAATCCCAAATAAAACCATCCAAAAAACCCTGCATAAAACCAAAAATTCAAACGTTTTCACAACCAAAATATAACGTTGCACAAACGTTGCAACAACGTTATTTTGTTAGCTGGGTTTACACCTTATGCCCTCATGCGTTTCTCTGGAAGCTTCGGTAGCGCAATTGTTTGAGCGCTGACTACATGATATTTCAAATTACGAAAGTACATGTAACTATAAATGTCATTTAAATACAGCAAGTGTAGGCCTTGATAGGACCACTCGTTATGGAACAGTTTCTCCTGGATCAATACGGAATTGACTGCTGTTGTCTTTGTTATATTTGTACAGAGATTTTCTAATTATTAATGATTAATTAAATGCCCCATTGCCCCATCCCCATCCCCCACCCCCAGTGAAATGGTTTCAAGCAATATTTTATCAGCAAGCTTTCGTCATTATAAACGACTGTGTTTTGCCAACTATAAATAAATAAAGGGTCCTTAGGTTTCTCAAAAAAAAAAAGAAAAAAAAAGAGGTTGAAAAATGATTCGGGTTGTATTAGTTGGCAACCAAACTGACTTACTTTTGTTATAAAAAACGTTAATATTACACTATGTAAAGGCATATGTTCTCATTCATTGCCTCACTTTTTTTATTTTTTTTTTTTTTTTTTTTTTTTTTTGTTTGTTTGTTTTGGTTTAAATTGTAATTATCGACCCTGAATCATATCAAACATGGTTTGTGTAAAGCGTTGTGTTACTTATTCAAAATCATGTTTGTCCTACTTTTGCTAGTGATATGACACAAACGTTAAGACTGACCCGCTTGTCATAAACCTTTCTATACAGTCACCTTTACCACTGGGTGGACTATGTAGACTTGAAAAAGTAAAACTGTAAAGCTGTATATTGTAATTGAACTCACAAGGATTAATATTGTGATAAGACCAGCATACAGTATAATAAACTGGAAGACATCCGTCCATATCACACTTTTGATACCACCCTGAAAAGAAAATCAAAGAGATTTATGAATATCAGTTGCACAATTTAGCCGCAGTTCATGAACACAAATGCCAAATTCCATTTCTTAGGTTGTGTATACTGGATAGTTAAACTGCGTTTAGGAAGCACCTAAGGGAAAGCCAAAAATTGTGGTTATTTGTCTATTACAGTTAGATTTACATTTTATTTTGTCTTCGAAAGATATGGAAAATGACTTTTGATATAGTTGACTGCTTAATGGAAGTTTATTACTTAGCAAAATATTTATATTTAAGTAAAAAACATTTACATTTTACAAATAAAATAACAAAACGTTGTATCAAGTCAGTCAGTCGTTTGTGTCAGATATCAGTTAAAATCCTTATCTTACACTATCGTAACAAAGATATGGGGCCGTATTCATAAAGCCACTTAAGTCGTTGCTATGCTGTTGCTAAGGCTAAATATCTATAAAGGAGATTCCCTACAACTATGAAATTTGGTCTGGAGGAACAGTCTGACAAAGACTGTTCCTCCAGACCAAATTTCATAGTTGTAGGGAATCTCCTTCAAAGAAATTTAGCCTTAGCAACAGCATAGCAACCACTTAAGTCGATTTATGAATACGGCCCATGGTTACTTACTATTGAGGTATAAAAGGTTCCTATCAAACCAACAATTAAAATTTAGAGCCACAGAGGTAGACCGGAGACTGAAATAAACAAGTAAAACGCACCATGCAGGTCAAGCGGAATACCGCTCGGCCAATTCCGTGAATTCACGGAATTGGCCGAGCGGTGTTCCGATTGCAAGTTCAAATTTATTTTATTTTGAAAACCTCTGTTAGCAAGGTATAATTCGAAACGACAGAAACAAGAAGAATTATAAAAAGAAGTGTCAAGGCAATACCAGTTCTAAAACTAGCAGTTACGCATTAAGTCATCTATATTTAAGATTTCTAGCCATTAAATTCGTATGGAGACAGTGAAATACGCTGGCACTACATGTAAGTCACGACCACACGATAAAGTTAGAACAAAGGTTCATCACAAAATGAAGGTTGACAAATATTTAGTCATTTGTTTATTATTTGTATGTACGCTTCGTTTGAAGTTATATGTGTACTCCAGACCCCGATCTCCTAGACTCAGCCTTTATTTATTCTTCTGCAAAGAAGACCGTATATCTCATTTCTGACTTACCTACAAGAATGCTGTTATCAGCTTGAATCAAACCGAAGAATGCATAAACGATATACATTGGTCTGGCGGTTGGGAAGCCCCCACGGCATACCCAGTGCCTTTGACGCTAGACAGGAAAACGTAAGGCGTGTGGTGACGTATCTTTCCATGTTTTCCCCGCCTTTTTTTTTGTCCAGTTGCTTTTCATTACACCGCACACTTACAAAAATAGGGTCTAATCTTAAAGGAAAGAATTGGCTCCTAAAATGAGTTGATCCCCAGTAAGAAAGATGACAAAAATAAAAGGTGGCAAAGTTACTGGATCTGAAAGTATTACTAATCCCCGCCTTAAAAAATAGACATAGCATGAAAAGGGTACATTACGGTATATGCCAACAAAGAGGTCTCAGATCAGCCTATGCAATTTAGCAGTCTGAGCAAGGGCGTAGCTACCTATACGGCAAATACGCTGGTGCGTATTGAAATTTTGTCAATTTTGACAAAATTTCAAAACGCACCTGCATATTTGCATGCTGATTTTTTTTATAAATCAGGCAAGCTTTCAATACCAACTGCCAAAGGGGCTGAAATAATACCTCCTCCCTTCAAGGAGTAGAGTATAAAACACGATTGTGCGTATCATGAAATTGCTGCTTGTTACGCCCCTGCTGTGCATAGTATTAAATCTTCTCGCATCCTATCTTCAAGTAAAGCCTGACAAATCATTCAACACTGATGGCTTTGTAAACCTTAGGCTGATTAGAGTAGTTGATGGCTTGCGGTTACCTTAAACTCAATGCTGTTCAGATAAATACGTACCAGCTTCCAAAGACAGGGCTGGCGCCAGTAAAACAAAGCTCATGTAAAATAACTGGAAAATAAACGCAAAAATTCGAACAAAACACAATGCATCAAGATAGTTCTAAACAATACATGTACGTGTTTTTCATTTATTTGTTTATTTATTTATTTTGTTTTCTTGGCTTTTCTTTTTCGTTTGATAATTTATTCTCACCGAGATACGCATCACTTTCCCGATTCTAAAAGCACATAGATGGAACCGCAGATATTCACACTACTGACAAGGGCTCTGTAGTTTTGTGGTTCCCTCAAAGTGTCGTTAGAATAGGAAAGATGTTGACTGAAAAGTGATGCATGTCTGCATCAGTGTAGAATATTCGAACGAGATAACTTTTGCACAAACAAAGATTCAATCACAGCGTCACCATTTTTCCATTCAGCATATCAAAACAAATATCACGTGATACACCACTCTGGTATATATATGGCCGTTGTACGCTGATACATGTCACGTGTGCAACTATGGCTACGTACCGCTGAGCCACTTGGGGAACGTCGTTAGGAGAATTGAACTGAACTAAACTGATACATGTCATGTTTTACAGTCAATACTGTCTTAAGGGGTCACCCGAGGGAAACAAAATTTGGCTGCTTAAGGCAAGTGATCCCTTAATAGAGGTGACCACATAAGCAAGTTTGACTGTACCGGAAAAATCATTTTCACGTCTCTCTAGTGGATCAAACAAATAACTACCTGTTTTGAACAATTACATATACAGCCAAAGCCAATGACTGATTCCCGTAAAACCGGCTCAAGCGCCCCCCCCCCCCCCCCACACACACACACACACCCTGTCAGTTATTACTGATCGTTCCAAGGCGTTGTAGCTCCTTACTCTTCTCTTTCTCTTCGCTTATATGTAGTCCTCTAGTAATATGTTCAGCATTACGGCTGCCCACTTTGCTTTCTGATTTGTTTTTATAATTTAAAAGTGTAAATGTGTACTAAAATAAATGTTTCATGCCTTTTTTGGCTAGTAAGAAAGGCAGGCGCACGAAACGGATAACTAAATGTTTTGAACATTTCGGTAGTAGAACGGTCAAGGTAACAAAATCACAAGTCTGAACTCATATAAACCATATAAACATCGACAAATCCGAAGATTTTAGATATACAGAGATGGACACCCCTACCCTACCCTCCCCCTATAAAATAGAATCTGTTGCTCGAGAGCAGTTAGCATCACCTGTTAATTATAATACACCCGCCATGACTATATATATGATGAAAAAGTCAGTGAAAAGGAAAGTCCGGTAATTAAATGCCATACTATATTTCGGTCGTAACCATCAGGTCGGAGATAAGCTTAGAAACGGCCGCCACATTGTAGGGCCCATCCAGGTCATTCTGTCTCCCTTAGAACTTTTTGAGAGTTGACACAAAGTTCAATCTGCAATAACCTTGGGGCTCTAGTATGGAGGACTTACTGAGACACACAAATTGCATATTCAGGTGCCGATTGAATATCGCTACTCAGAAATGGATAGTAAACTATGGGAAAATGGAAGACGGTCCTCGTTTCATTGATCCTAGTAACGCGCCTTACATTGTCAGTTTAGAGATAACCATGTATGTATGAGGCAGATGAACTGAACTCTGTAGTATTCTCAGTTTCAATTTCACATGGGTAGATGATATCAATAAACTCCGAAATCTTTGAATTATTCAGAGAGAAACATCTCCTTTGTACCTTTATCATACGACGTCGCATCTGAGAGTGTAATAAAGCCATCGCCTCAGCCAAGATCAGATGACATTTTTGAATTGAACGTATGTTATGTACTTGCCTATCAAATTTTACAGGACTGAGATACATAAACTACATTTCAGAATGTCAGAAATAAGCATCTCTCACTGGCCTAAAAATTTCATGTTGATCGGAACAGCCATTTCTTTACAATAATGATTTAAATAGCCCAAAATAGCCACAAAACAGGTGTTATGCTGTTTCACTTGAAAAAATCTACATTTTATGACAGAAATAGTTTAAACCCATCCGTCATGTACAGTCAAATAAAGTTTTGTTAGAAAGCACATTCTTTTCCCTTTATAACATAGTTTATTTGAATGGGCTATGACATATAGTCTTGGAGTTATAGCAAAAATACTTCAGCTGCTGAAGTGTGACGCTTTGAGGTATTTGGAAATATCAACAGGAGCTGATCTGCCAGATAGTTAAAACTGCTGTCCCCAGTACTTATAATGTGTTATAAACAATCCACAGACATTCTTTAAGTGTAGATTTGACCAATGATATGAATAAAATTGTCATTAAGTGAAAATTTCAATTTCAAATAACCATGCGAAATGTCACGCAAAAAGTGTCCTGTCCGTAGACACACTTTTCTCTGTGAGGTAGCATATCTCTGGAAAAAAAATCTCATTAAAGAATAGACTCTTTACTACCATTGATTGTTCCATATAAAACATAATACCACCACTGAAGACAGAGAAGCAATAAGGAAAAAAGTATAATTTTGTCTAGTCCGTAGATTTTTGTCCTGTCCGTAGATCAACAGTATTTGGATAAACTGTGACTGGTAACCATCATGTTTCCAACTGCTATCCATTTTGGTTGTGAAAACGTTTCTATAGTCGACTATTTATGTAAAACTAAACCATTTCTTTGATGATAAGTGCATTTTCTTACATCCTAGATGTCCAGTTTGTCAAAAACAGAGAAGGCAAAGTCCTGTTACTGAAAATATTTAAAAAAGCAATCTACGTAAAATGTCTAAAATGGCCTTAAAATCCATCTGCTTATTTTTTCACAACTATAAAAAGTTAAACATTTAATGGCTTTATAGATTGCACTATACCTGCATTCCAAGTATGATGTTGATCTACGGACAAGACACAGTGGACAGGGTGCATCATTTATGGTTTTATGGTATAGTACGGAAAAGCCTTATTATCTCTTTCTGAATGCTATCTTAGGCATCATACCTCCCACATTATCATCCACCATCATATCCCTCCCCCCATCAGCCATTTATATTCGACACCTTAATTGTTAGATAAACCAGGATGTGGAGAATCTTGTCTGTACAGGATTTTAACGGTTGTTTTTGATATTTATATGGAGGTGCCTAATTCCTCGGAAGAAGATTCTTGAATTCTTGTCAGGTAGGTGACCAACGACCGAGTAAGGTTATCGGATAAAATAGAAATATAATAGGGGTAGATGAGCCATTAAAGGCTGGATTCATTGGTCAACCCTTCAAAAATAGTTTGAAGAAATTTGATATCATTAAAACCTCTGCAGCGGAGGCTATTTGATTTCATCTGACTCGAAGTGCTTTCCCTATTATGATAATTACAAATGTTGACGCAAAAATGTCTTGTCCATAAGCGTGTATGGCGGTCTGTTCGGGTTTAAACCCATTTAATACAAATAGGTACATTTCAGATGCAGATGTCTGCATTTAAATAGAGATGTCTTCAACTTAAAACAGATATCTATATTTAAATGCAGAATCTGTATTTCCAATACAGATATCTGTATTAGAAATGCAAATATCTCTTCTTAATTATTTAATAGAGATATCTCAATTTGAATAAAATATACCTATATTTAAATGACAGATATCAGCATTTCAAATGCAGATATCGCTACTTACACAGATATCAGTATTTTAGAAACTCAGATATCTGTATTTGAAATACTGATATCTCTAATCGAAAAACAGATATATCTTATTGAAAAACAGATATCGCTTATCAGAAAGGATATCTCGAATTGAAATGCAGATATCTATATTTATGTTTTAAATAAAGATATCTGCAGTTTAAATGAAGATACCTGTATTTCAAATGCAGATATCTGTGTTTTAAAAGTATCTTTATATATGGAAAATACAGATATCTCTAATTTTAATAGAGATATCTGTATTTGAAATGTAGATATCTCTAATTTTGAACCCGATTATTTTTAACTTTTGTTTTCAAAAAGATAATTTATACAGCCTTGCTCAAGTTTTTTTTTTTTTTCATGTTTGATGTTGTCTGACCGGAACAGGATCAAACCCACTTTCTCCTGATCTATAGTCAAAACACGCAGTCGAATGTGCTTTCACACCCTGTTGGTTTGTTGTTTAAGTGTTTAACAACCCCGTAAAACAACTATGCTCAACACCGTCATGGCAAGACACCCAGTGAATCTAACCACACCTTTTCCGGGGCAGGCCCATCATTCCACCATTCACTGACACCTGCTCTACTTTAATCAGAGGCAGGGGGAAAGTTCCTATAGAAGGATGTTGCCTGACTGGTTTTGATTTGTAGCTTTACGTCAACGGTAAACAACTATGGTCGGGACGGTCAGTTAACCCAACCAGACTATTCCTGGGCATGCTTAGACCTCCTAAGCGGTTAACCAGTACTAAGTGCACATACTTTCGCCAGTAACTGACAATTGCCCTTCTTGAATCAGCGGAAGGAGAAACGAAAGTATGTGGCCAGACGGTGAAGCGAACCCAGGACCTCTGACTTATGAGTCAGGTGCCCTATTGATAGCGCTACGCGGCCCGGCGTTGCCTGGCTGGACTCTGATCTAAACAGCGTCCTCGTTGCTAGTCGAACATGCATCCAACTGAACTACCAGGCCCAACCTATTTGGCCTGGCTTTTTAATAGAACTGGATAAAATCATTCATGTACGGTGCAGTAAATAAAGATTGATCTGTTTTCGAACATTAACACAGATATCTGTACTGAAATGTATTTAAAATTCAGACATCTGTTCTTAGTAAAAAACTCAGATATCTGAATTTCAAATACAGATTTCTGCATATCAATTACAGATTTCTGTATTTCAAGTGCAGATATATGTGTTACAGCTTCATTAGAGTATCTCTAATTGAAATGCAGACATCTGTATTCGAAATGCAGATATCTCTAACTGAAATAATTATATTATGATCAAAAATACAAATATCTGCATTTTACAGCTAGGTATAATCCTCTTTCAATTAAATATATCTGGTTTTCAATTAGAGTTATCTTTGATTTCAAAACTACATATATATGTTTTATATTAATAGAGATATCTGTATTTGAAATGCAGATATCTGCATTACATGGGTAAATACCCAAAAGGGTTGTCGTAGATATGCTGTGCTTTTAGAAATTATTTATTTACATTAATGTTCACATTTTATGAGTATTTTGACCATTATTTATTAATTAAAGCTTGGTTAAAGTTAAAAAAAATGGAATTCACAGAGTTATTGCAATTACAAATTTTGCTTCAATTGATGTCTTGTCCGTAGACACGCTGGGATATCAGAACTGTGTCATCGTTTAAATTTTTGAGTGTATTTTGACCAGTGGCACAGTTGTTTTTGTCAGTTTGATAAGGTTTTTGGTACAACAGTATTCTCTGTTGGCATTGCTATTCAATTTTCTTATTATGGAAAAGTGGGTTCAGAACACGTAACGAGATACAACAAAATACAATATTGTGATTTGTTTTTCTTATTCAACAAACAGGTTTTTTGGTGACTATATCAAGTAAATAAAACTAACTTTTCGCCTATTGATCTCTTCTACAGCAATTTTATGATATAAGCATAGATATCTTGCAGTGTTTCACGTACGAGTCAGAAATGTCCTGTCCGTAGATGTTTTAAGTTAATTTGGGCAAATTTGTTTCCTCGCATTTATCTTGCATTTCATTTTACAAACATATATAAATGGCACACCACCTGAAAGGCCATTGACTTTACTTTTCAAAATGTAAATCATTTGAAAATCAGGTGACCCACAGAGAAACTGGACAAAACAATACGAGCTATATCCCTAATTATGAAGGAGTTTTCATTAAATGAAACAAAAAATGAAATGAAAAAAATGTTATATTTAGTTTTTTTGCGCATAAAAATTTCAATGTTGATATGTTGTTGTTATTCATAATCAATCATCAAACTTTATTCTCATTTAAGTTGAAAATAAAAAAAATAAAAAAATGGGGTCTGTATTCTTTTTATGAGTCAAATACAGCCTGTTCAACAAAAATGAATACCAGAATATAAAATGTTATAGGTGACATTTACGTTTTCTAAAACTGCTACATCTATAGAATTCAGAAATAAAAGAATGAAGTCCCTCAGAAAACCTTAAAAAATCACCTCTTGTGAAACATAAAATTCCATCTGATCTTGGCTGAGGCGCATGCATTAAAACGATAATCAACTAGTGGATTAAATATGCAAATTACGTCGTAACGTTGTGTGTTACGTCCATTAAAAACGTTGCGTTTTCTTATGGCGAAATCGTGACGTTTTAGTGCAAACTTTGCTGATTAAATGCGATTTAAGTGTCATATGATAAAAATAATCTTGCATTCGTGCTCCTGTATTACTGAATTTATTAAACTCGTTGGGGAAAACCGATAAGATGCTCGGCATAGCCTCGCATCTTATCTTTTTCCTCAACTCGTTTAATAAATTCACTAATACATGAGCACTCATGTAAGATCCTCTATGTATGTGAAGCATAGATGATGGTTTGGGTCTCGTACTAGTAATTTACTACTGACCGTTCCAAGGCGGTACTGATGTTTGATTCCACAAACTTAACGGTTCTTGTCGTCCATCTTCATACTTTTCCTTCACCTATTATGTGAGCGACATTTTACTTGACGATCTTTCCCGCTCCCTTTTTTAGGGTAGTGAATGGGGTGTAATTATTATTGCTTATCCTATTCATTTTCAAACCGAGGTCTTTTTTTCCGTATCAGATGATGTAACCTTAATTGATAGAGCCCGTGAAGAAAGAATGAAAGCATTCATTTATACTGAGAAAAATATTGTAAAACTGTTCTGTTAAGATTCATAATTTCAAAGAAAACACTTACGGTTTGTAGCATTCCTAGGACTGTTCCCATTAACTGTACTGCACGGGATTGATAACGAAGGCCTAAATACTGTAGAAATTAGAATATAATTATAAAAGATATATTTCAGTTTAATATTACACTCAGTATCACCCCTGAGACCAAGGTATTCGGTCTGATCTCGGGCAGATACGGGCATGTCATGAAACTTTCCATTGTCCTTTATCTTTCATATTATTCTTCTTCTTTCTCCTGGTCAAGCATGCCTATATACTTAACGTAAGAAAAACTAACTGAATAAATTTCGTAAGGTTCTGTAGTATATGTGATGCGCCATCTTAACGTCGCCCTAGTGCCAAGATGAAAAAGTCATTTCCGTAGCCATTAAATAAGTATGTTCTGGAAGGTTACGCTAATACTAGCATGCTGTAATATTTTCGAAAAAAAAAATAAATAAATAAATAGAAATGTGTTCATAGTACACGGACGCCCCGCTTGATTAAATCGGTGCCTTGGAAGAAAAATAACATTTTATAGGTATGTAAACATTACTGAGTTACATATTTGCCATAATTCTAAAAGTATAAACTCTCGTCTTAAAACCGAAAACAACGGTAATACATACTTCATAGGCGCTAGACAGTCGTAGAGGATACACCAGTGGGACAATCATAAAACACTGAACCACGTACGACAGTATAGTACCAAGAAAAATATACAAGTACAATGTATGGTACATGTATAGCTCTGCCGGGTAGCTTATTACGGAAATTGCCGACTGGAAGGTAACGATCAGAGAAATAGCCACAGGCAACAGTTGCATCTGACGATTTCCAAGCAAATATTCTTCGGGTGTCCGTTGTTTTCTAATTATTCCAAAGAACACGCCAATGCCGAGAGAAATAAGCAGCACCGTTCCCATTATAATGTAATCAGCAACTTGAAAACGTACTTCCACCATTGTGATTTATTTGAGACACTCTTTGAATTGATTGTCAAAATGTAACAAAATGATTTATAAAATATTCGTCCCATATAGCACAAGTTGTAAATAAAGCAAACTGGCACGTTCGGCGTACCTACGTTGGTACACCCTAGCCATACCCAGGAATTCATTGGGCCACTCGAAGGTATGTATATATACATATGAGCCGCGACAAGAGAACAAAGTGGTTGTGCGCCCAGCGCAGACCCAGATCAGCCTGGGCTTCCGCCCAGTCTGATCAGAGTCTTCGCTGTGCGCAGAAAGGGTAGCTAAGGGTCTAAGCTAGCTACATGCGGAGCGCGGAAACTCTGATCAGACTGGGCGGATGCCCAGGCTGATCTGAGGCTTCGCTGGGCGCACATGTCAATGTGTTGGTTATGTCGTGTCGCGGATCATGTACATATCTTCGAGTAGCCCCAGATGTACCTTGGTATTGCTCGAGTTTATCATAGTCATTATGCCAAATGTGCCCAATATATGACGAATGAGATCAACCTAGGTATGTCCGAGTTCATGCATGGTTTCTGCTCTATGGTCGATATCAATACTATGTCAAACTTTTCAAATTAATTCAGGCCTCAAGTTTACACCAAATTTGTCCAATAAATAAGTGTTCGGTCGATCGGAGCGATCAGGTAAACTTAAAAGTACATTTCACAAATTGTCCTTACATCTACTCAGGTGCTGAAAAAAAAGATAAAAATTGTCCTGCAAAGGCATACTGATGTTAAATTGTTAGACTAGATTCAAATAAAGATGGCATCAAAAGTATAGCCTCC
Organism: Ctena decussata; assembly: GCA_963989385.1. Taxonomy (NCBI): domain Eukaryota; kingdom Metazoa; phylum Mollusca; class Bivalvia; order Lucinida; family Lucinidae; genus Ctena; species Ctena decussata. The sequence continues at coordinate 94,940,178 of OZ022499.1, forward strand.
GCCGGATTTGTTTAAAAAATTAAGGCACTAATAATAACGAAACACATTTGGCAAAACCATCCACCCTTCATTATAATTCACAAACACTAATGCAGTTACGTCCACCAAGATTTCAAGTCCCATATCTTTGACCATTGTAAAATATTATACACTGTCACGACTGGCACAATCATCTATCAACAATAAGAAAAAACCTCTGCAAACATTGTTTTTCCTCGCACACAAAAATTGACAAGAGAATATAGAGAATCTTACACGAATGGTCATTTCATATGAAATTTATGAAACGAGCCTTCAGCGAGTTTCATAAATTTCATACGAAATGACCACGAGTGTAAGATTCTGTTTATCATATGACCCTTTTATATGGGATTTTAACGCCTTCAAACTTAACACGATTTCAATACAAAAACGCATTGTTGACATGGACGTTTTTAATGACGTACGTGTACGCGCCAAAGTGTTATTACATGTGTGGTCATACGATTTTTATGACGTGACTTAATCAACTGAATAACAGCGACGTCATATGATAAATATATGATAAATGGTGTTTCGTCTACTTGTGTCCGTATGTATGTTCACCTTGCGTCATCGTTCTAGCAACTTCACCTGTTGTCGGATTTCGATGTAACTTCACACAAGTATTGCTATGATGACACTTTCACTTAAAAGGTCAGCATCAAGGGCGTCATTAAATTTTTGACAAACACGTCATTACTGATTCCACTTCATTTGAACAGTTCGTTTATGCGGTTAGATTTATAGAGTTTTAACATAACCTTATGCTGGTGTTGGTATAATTTACAATGGTGTGGTCAAAGTCACTTTATCTATTGCTTTAATGTTCATCACTCTGATCATTACATTTATGGATAGATTTGCATATAATCTAATATATTTACATTCTTGGTCTATTTACTGAAAAACCCTAGAGTAAACCATCGGAATGTAATGTAGTTTACATTCTAATAATTCCAACAGCCTCTCTTGAACAAATTCCGAACAAATAATTTGCTGACACCATCTTCAGAGAGGAGTTTAAACCTCGATAAATCCTGTTGACGTTGTGTCCATACGCGGCATTCTTTTCCGATTAAAGTTTTCCAACTCTTTCCAAAATAAATCTCCAATTCTAAAATGTCTAATTGAAGAACAAATTACGCCTTGAGACGACTAAAGCAAGCGCGTGTACGACGTAACGTAAGCGTCATATCAAACGTCGGCTGGTAACGGTTTCAAAATGGTGGCGACCTCGCCTGTGTTTTTGTTTAAATACTTGACTGGTTTGGGATGTAACCAACTTTTCAGGTATAGGAACGGGTTAAAAATGGAAACGTAAGGCAAAGACATCTGTAATTTCAAATGTTATTGTAATTTCATCAGGAACTATGATTTCAATTCTTACAGGTCTCTGATTTTATCAAACGCTGTAGGCCTACACCCGGCAGTGTAGCAAACCGATGGATAATGCAACCAGATAAAAACTTTAGGAAATACAACGTTAGAAGTAGAAGAAATGGATTCTCTTTTTGGGAATTCATCGATGTGTAAACGCCGGCGAATCCCTCACCGAATCCATCACAAACTTAACATATTATTAAAATCTTAAACAGTTCCATCAAGAGCAGAGAACACATTAAAAATGAATATGGGCCCTACTTCGAAGTTTCGGCTATTCAAGCCTCATCAGTTACCATGACAATATCTGGCGACAAAAGCCAGAATACAGCATACTGTAATTTCTACATTTTAATAAGGCAGTCAATTCAAAGACTGATTAGTATCGAAAGTATCTAAATGATTAAAAAGATCTTATCTAAAAAAAAGACGATACTAATCTAAATGTTCTGATTTCTCAAAATATATCCACAGATCTCAAAGGACAAAAAGTATATATAATCTGCACTATGGATGATGTACGAGGAGAAGTTAAAGCCCGAATTTGGGGATTTTATCGATATTTAAACGCCGGTGAATCCCTCACAAACTTAACATAAAGCCCTTTGGGCGGCTTTATGTTAAGTTTGTGAGGGATTCGCCGACGTTAACACATCGCTAAGATATACCCCCCCCCCCCACACACACACACACACAAAAGAAAATTCGTTCCAAACATAATTACATGTGTTGATGTGCTGACGTAAAGAACGTTGATAGCGTTTATAGCGTCAGCTTCTTTCAAACGCTAATGGAAACTCCTCAAATGTTAAATTATATGCTTTAACAGGTTCCAACGTATAAATTAAACCTTGCTTATCAAAAGGTATGCAAGAAAAAATATCTGTCATGGATGTGAGGTGCTGATAGAAAAAAAACGTCACTCCGGATAACTGTTTGGCATCATCGGCAAGCCTCGTGATGCCGAACAGTGATCCTTTTGACGAATTTTTCCATCCGCTCCTGACACCCATGGAAGATACTTATAATCTTATCGCGACATTGTGGCAAAAACCAGGAAGAAAAATATTGCCGTTGTAGTTTTTGAGTTATCTTTCCTTGCCAGAATTCCGTGTCCGAACCTTAACTCCTATACTTTATGGACTTTTTCGTGAAATTTCACAGATGGGTTTATCTTATTCTTACGATGTTTGCAAACTCTCTGTTAGCATCGGGCGGAGGCATCCGTGTCTATGGAAACTTTTTCTAGTAGATTCAGAAAATAATTGAAGATGTGGATGTTTACATCGTAACAACTCTATCATGAAAAATTGCACTGGTATTTTGCAGTTAATGCCCTTCCATTTATCATACAAAAAGCAGGAGTTGAATTGATGGATGGGCGCAACTACGCCAACTCAAGTTTGCTGCATTTTAGAACAAGGTAGCAACTCTTAAGGAAAAGATCTTGCACCTGGGACATCTCAGTGTAAAAAAATCCCATCTCTGTAACTGCGGTTATCTGTTTTTTATTGTCCATAATATCCGGGGCCGTATTCATAAAACGACTTAAGTCGTTGCTATGCTGTTGCTAAGGCTAAATTTCTTGGAAGGAGATTCCCTACAACTATGAAATTTGGTCTGGAGGAACAGTCTTACAAAGACTGTTCCTCCAGACCAAATTTCATAGTTGTAGGGAATCTCCTTTATAGATATTTAACCTTAGCAACCGCATAGCAACGACTTAAGTGGCTTTATGATACGGTCCCGGGTCTGAATTTACGAAAGGCGGTGTATCCAATCCATGTTATCTTCCTTTACTACTTGGAATGCACTGACCAAGTATTTATATTTGCAACACTAAACCAGGCTAAAGAAGTAAACTAGCACTTTATCCAAAATACATGGATCCCCCTTTACACATACGTCATATATTCATTTCATATAACGTATCAGTAGGCTCAGCGTTCACGGGGATAATACCATTTTGGCTACCTGTGCTTTTGACCGGATCTGTACTATGCAAAGTGGCTTTCGACCGAGAAAACGTTCGTAAGAATTACCAATAACGGTAAATGGTACTATTGTAAATGGCAGTCGACCGAGTTGATACTGCTGTCGATTGTCTCGGTCGACAGCCCTTTTTGCATGTATGGTATTTGACTGACTTGGTCGAAAGCACAGATAGCCAAACTGGTATTTTCACCTGGCGTTGGCCTGCTGATGTGGTGTCCTGGTTTCCAGACCCACTGGCGGCAGAATTTTTTCCGACCATAAACTGGATTCCGCAGAACATAGCCTCTCAGTTCATCGTACTGATATGACGGAAATACTGTTAAGAAAGACGTAAATTCAAAAGTAATCCAGCTACCATACAATGTATACCGGCGTTACTGGACAGCATATCCTGTGCTGGAAACAAAACGGAGGAAAAAGTAATGCTGAACCTTTAAACCACGTGCACTGTTACTCTGACCAATCATGTATAACGACTATATAGGAGAAAGCCCGAGTATCTGACCGTTCCTGAAAAAAATACTGAAGATAAACAGAGATACAATAGTAATAGAACATTGATAGATACTAACTGACAATACGGATATAATAATAAACATATAAAATAATAGAATATAAAAAATACGAATATTGCATATTCCAACATGAGTAGCCTATAAAGTCAGTGGTAGAATCTAGTGATATATCGCATGACAAATCACTGGGCGGACAAGCGTGACATTATTAAGTGTCATTTGGACGTCCTTTTGATTTGTTTGGTAACGTCAATTTTCATTTTCATGTCGTAAGACGGTGTAACGTCGTTTAATCATATCAAGAACTTACGAAATACATGTAAACGGCTCTATTACAGTCAAAGTTGTTGGCGGTATTTTTTTAACGTATTGCCGGAAATTGGACAACTCTGAAGGATACACTTGCATTTTCGTTGTTTCAAGTGTGATAGAATCGAAAAAGGTTCTGGCTAACAAGTGATTTGTTGCCTAACACATCACTGGATGTCGGTCAGTTGTCAGTGAATATATCACTCTCGCTTTGCACTCGTGATACATCCACTTCACGACTGACCTCCACCTAGTGGTATATTGGGAAACAAACACTGTTAGCAAGATTATATTAAGGTTTACATACCATACATATTTCATTTCATGATTAAGGAGCCCCTGTAGATTAGAAGTTGAAGCGCCGGCATGTTGAATTCTAGCGGTCATAGGTTTGAGACCCGCTGGAGACAGGACATCTTTCAAACGGGGTTCCATTGCTTGCACACAGCCTATCGTTATCACCCTCCCATCGTCCATGTATGACAGAAGTACTATTAAAAGGAAAAACTGAAAGTTTTCCAGACATCCTTTCATTCTATTTAACTTTAAGGAGAACTTTTAACTTTTATCGATTTTACTGAGGTGCAACTCGTCTTGACTCATGTGACAGTTGGTCCGATCCGCATTGGGGTCTTCTACACTGGATATAAATCAGTCCGCCAATTTTCGCTTCCTGCAGAGACTGTTCTTCATATTTTGCTTCCGCCGAGACTGTCTGCGATCTCTTGCTTCCTTCAGGAGCTACTGTCCTCGAAAAATGGCTTCCTGCCGAGACAGTCCGCCTGACTCTGCTTCCTGCCGAGAGCCTCGGCAGGAAGCAGAATGACGCGGACAGTCTCTGACGGAAGCCATTTATCCTGTACAGAAGTCTCAGCAGGAAGCAAGTGCTCGCGGACAGTCTCGGCGGAAGCCAAAAATGACGAACAGTCTTTGCAGGAAGCGAAAATTGGCGGACTGGTTTATACCCAGTGTTCTAACTCCTTAGTGAATTATTACATTTTAGTAGGCATATAAATCAAGAAATAACATAAGATAAAACAAAGATGAGGTCAACCAATTTCAATGTTTCCGTTTTCGTCCATGCGTTTCGTCAACAGTGTAAAACATACCTGATATCGGCTGGTACATGTAAGAGAGACCCATGTATTGAACGCGTTGTTGTGGTTGTTTTGTTGCTTTACGTAAAAAAAGCAAGCGTATAATATATTGTTTTATTTGCTTTTTCCGTCACTATGAGTGAGGGTCCAAGATTTGAATCAACCAAATTTTAAATATGAACCAAGTTTTTCTATTTTATTTTAAAACACAAAACAAAGCAATAAGCGAAGTAGACATCACACGGGTACCCTAAATTACAACACACAGTATTTTTAAAACTGTTAGAGTCCAAACATAATAAATCAACGATTCACTTTTAGGACTGATATATTTGTTAAATATAGTTTGGTTTGATCTGAAGTTTATTTGAAATTTGCCAGTGATCTTGAGTTGACTGAAAGCCGATGATATGAATAAAGCATCTGGAAATCGTTAAGGAACATTTAAAATTCCACAGGTAATAGATGCTTTGAAGATCTATATAAATATGTGAGAATGAATTAGTATCCCATACCTGCAACTACTTCAGCTAGCACACTCAAATATTTCAATATCAGAGCTTTAGCTCAAAATGCGGTTCACAATGGGCCATCTTACCCCAGCAGGCAGATGACGTCGAAATGACGTAGTACTGACGTCGATGCGACGTCTTTACGTCGCATCGACATCAAGGCACATGACGTCGAAACTACGTCATACTGACGTCGATGCGACGTCTTTACGTCGCATCGACGTCGATACGACGTCATTTCAACGTCATGTGCCTGCTGGGACGTTTCTTTTCTGCTTGTAAACTTTCATCATCCCCAGTGCAAGAGGAAAACTATTGAGCCGCGACTGACAGCACCAACAAAGTGGCATATGCGCACAGCCGCCCAGTCTGATCAGAGTCTTCGCTGTGCGCTTAAAGGGTAGCTAAGGGTCTAAGCTAGCACCATGCGAACAGCGAAGACTCCAATTAGACTGGGCGGATGCCCAGGCTGATCTGAGTGTTCGCTGGGCGCACGTTCCACTGTGTTGGTTTTCTCGTGTCGCGGCTCATATAGTTACTTTTGTTTTCTGCACAGACCTATGAGACCACAGACAAGCAGGCATAAGAACAAATAACACTGAGGACCTTCAAGAGAAGTATCTGTAATAGAAATGTTGGGGGTCTGATGTTTTCGTGTGTTTGGTTCGTTAGTGACTTTCTAATTCTGTTGTTTCGTGGGCACTTTTTCATCACAGCGTTGTAGTTTATTTGTTTGTCTACTGTTATAATTCATTGATCAGCTAAAATGATCAGCTAAAACCTCTGCCCGGACAGTAGCCTAATGTCACATCATGCTTATCGGTATCTCGGTGGAAAAGGCTGATCTGAGTCTGCGCTGGGCGCACAACCACATTGTTGGTTTTCTCGTGTCGCGGCTCATTTTACTATTGAGAACGCATTGCTCACACAGAGACAATTTCTTCCCTTCAAAAGTAGACCTTTCTTTCGAAAAAACATCTTTCGCCAGGAAATCACAAGATTACTCTCTCATAGTGGAAATCATCGAAAGCACAAGACCATGTATCATCCCTGCTTCTTTAATCCTCCCATGTTTTCTTTTTCTTGTAACTCCTCGGAATGGTGGTCAGCTCTTGAAGTAAAGAATTTCCTTTTTGGGAGCGAATCGCTCCTCTAGCAGCAAATTCTGTTCTTAAAGAGAAAGACTCCGTTCAGAGGTCCTTTCATCGCCTCAGGAAGCAAAGCTGAAGTAACATAACTTGTTTCCTTTTAACCCTTTTTAGACCGTTTGTATATATGAAGTTAATAGGTACATATTTGTGTTTGTCCGTAATTGTTTTAAACCTTTTCGACCAGTAGACTTGTCCATCCTTATCATCGAATCGAATCATTCGAATCTGAACATGAGCATTTTACTTTTACAGTACGCCTCAGGATGGATTGTCCTACGATTTGTCTATGTTTTGTCTACTGTCCAGTTACATTTAGCGTGTCTTGTTTACCTAATAAAGTTCAACGACAGGAAGAAACCATCGATTCATTAAACATGGTAACGACTACGAAAAGTAATTTCCGTGTCACGCTGACACGTGTCTTTGTGATTTCGACTGCAATGAAACTTATCAGTCTAGACATATTTTAATCAAATTCTTTCCTTCAGGAGAGCTTTCCGTTGTTCCTTGATTAACATTAATTACCAGGGCCCAGTTGTTCAAAGCACCGTTAGCCTAACGAGCTCGTTAAGAGGTCAACTTGTTAAATGTTTTATGACTTTATGGCCAAATACACCAATATTTTTTGTTGAAAAAAGTGAGAAACTCTCACATTTTTTTAATAAAAATATTGGCATATTTGAGATATTAATTTTTGAAATTTTAACGAAACGTTAACTAACGACATCGTTAGTTTTGAACAACCGGGCCCAGCAGTATTACCATAATTACTAGAGATTTCATCGTTATGGGAACACAAACTTTCTACCCTGTATCAGTAACCGACACAGAAACTGTCTAAGTTCAAAAGGCCATAATTTTGTCAAAAAATATTTCTTCACCTTTATAAATCTTCCTGCTCAATCTTCAATATGTATGCTATATGTGTGCAAGGTGTCAAATTGGCCCATCAATGTAGAAGGAGTTGATTACACAAACATGCTACCCTATATCAGTAACCAACACTGAAAAAGTCTAAGTTCGAAAGCCCTTAATTTTGTCAAAAATATTTTTTTGATAATAAAGATCTTCATGCACATCTTCAATGTATCTGCAACATGTGTGCAAAGTTTCAAATCGATCCATCATAAGCTTTCGGAGGAGTTGATTATACAAACTTGGTACTAAAATGTGTGACAGACAGACGGACAGGGGTAAACCATAATGTCCCCTGACTATGTCGCAGGGGCATGAAAATAAATGAGTAAATAAAAACCAAATAAATAAAAACAAAATAATACAATGATACAAGCTATCATAAAGTGGTCCATGATAAGGATTACAAACGCAATTCGTTCCTTACAGTTGGTTTTTTTTTTTTTTGTTTTTGTTTTTTTTTTTGTTATATCTCCTTGTCAGCTTTTGTACAAATTTTGCTTTTTAATGGATCTTGTGCCGCTTTCATAAAATCAGATACTAACGTTTCGATATAGAGGATCTTACACGAGCGGTCACTTCATATGAAGGCTCGTTTCATAAAATTCGTATGAAATGACCACGAGTGTAAGATTCTGTTTATCGTGTGACTCACTAAATGGGATTTGATGGCCTCAAAATGAGCATTATTTCAATAAGAAAACGCTTTGTTTACTGGACGTTGTCAATGACGATACCTGAACGCGCCAAAGTGTTATTACACGTGTAGTCATGCGATTTTTATGACACGACGTTATCCACTTAATAACAGCGACGTCATATGATAAAAATGAATCTGCAAATGGGAATGTGTTTGTTTTTTATTTTGCAGGAAGTGTCGACCATCTCACACCGAGATCCATTTCTTTCTCTCTTTGCTTTTATCAGGGCATTCAAAATCATTTTCTTAGTTTTCTCTGTATCATGTTACGATTTCTGTTGCTTTTTCTTCAAATCTTGTCTCTCATTAGAAAGGTCAAGGATCTTTCATATCACCCACCCATAATGATTTTGCCACGTCCTTTCCCGAGTATCTCACCAATTATGTTAGTTCCTGGAGATAGTAATAGTAGTACCTGTGTTCATGTCACTAGGGGCCCGTAGTTCATCAAAGTCGAACCTCAGTTTTGGCTGGATCGACTTTCTCGCCTTGCCAGACGACTGAAGAGTAATAAATTGCCAGGTCAAGGTCACTTTCCATGAACGCTCTAAGTAAGCTTCTTAGCACAGGACCGAGACCCATATCCCACCAAGATGTAATTTATTTGTTTGTAGTGCTTCCTGTCTCAACTGTGCCGTATCCCTCTCTCAGTAGGTTCTGAAGAGAGTCTACATCGTCTCCGCAACTCTCATGACAGTATAAATCTGAGCAATATTCTGTTCGTCCGCTCAGAATCTCCGTTCTTCTATAACATATTTATAGACTTGTTCTAGATACTTGTTAATCAACATAATTCTTCGTTGTTGTTTTTTGCTGTCAGTTTTTTTGAGGCTTGAATAGCCGAAAATTCGAAGTATGGCCCATGTTCCTTCTTTCGAATATGTTTTCTGCTCTTGAAGGAATTCTTATAGGTTTTAATTTTTAGGGACCAAGTGTACTTGTCAGTACTAGATCGTTAAAAACTGCGAATTCCAGGGGCCGTATTCATAAAGCCACTTAAGTCGTTGCTATGCTGTTGATGAAATTTGGTCTGGAGGAACAGTCTTTGTAACACTGTTCCTCCAGAGCAAATTTCATAATTGTAGGGAATCTCCTTCAAAGAAATTTAGCCTTAGCAACAGCATAGCAACCACTTAAGTCGTTTTATGAATACGGCCCCAGGAGTCTGAGACCTCGCTCATTAGTGTTGGCATTGCAGTAGGGACTGTAAATAGTTTCCAAATCTTCCTGTGCACCCCTTCAAATTAAGTATTATAATACTCTTGCAAACATAGAATGTTCTGCTGAGAGGTCTCTGATTTTTCCTGAGTTGTTGGTAGAAGTCGACCTGGTTGTCAGTATATCCAAACGGCGATGCTATTGCCTTCTGTATCTAAGACAGGTGGTAGCATAAACGCACGTATTAAGACACATAAACTCCGTATACAGGTGCCGAAGAAAAATTGCTCAAAAATGGAAGGTTAAACATTGTAAAATCGACGTAGTTCCTCTTGTCATGAATCCCAGTAACAAGGTCAAATAAATTCTGAAAAATGATCGTCTGGAAGCAAGAAACACATCTGAAAAATAAATGAGCCGCGACACGACAAAACCAACAATGTGGTTGTGCGCCCAGCGCAGACTCAGATCAGCCTGGGCATCCGCCCAGTCTGATCAGAGTCTTCTCTGTCCGCATGGAGGTAGCTTAGATCCTTAGCTACCCTTTGAGCGTTTAACGAAGAATCTGGTTGAACTGGGCGGATGCACAGGGTGATCTGAGTCTGCGCTGGGTGCACAACCACATTGTTGGTTTTGTCGTGTCGCGGCTCAAATATAGTGGAATAGTTTCAACTGAGTCTGTTCATCATTTGCCGAACTGTAATGCTGCAAAACAATACATGGCTCCTGTCATCGGCTTTAGTTGGGGTTTTATCAAAGGTTAGAGGAAGCAAGTTACGTTTTAGACAATTAAATTGGCTCTTCAGTGTCATAGTAAGTTCAACTGAACAGATGAAGATACCCGGAAAATGAGACAATCACAAACCACAGCCTTTCAATTCAAAGATATAAAATCCCGACAAACCCAGGCTGATTGGATAACGAGGAGCTGCAACTGCGTTAAACAGCACATGAGGTAAAGCATGCCCCCTGAAGAAGGAAAATTCGACTGTTTGATTTAATCAACCTTTGATATTAGCATAGAAAAAAGTATTTCCTTTCTCATAACTTTGTCGAAACTAAAGCAGTATATTATTTGATTACAGTAGTTAAATTTTACAGAGATACCTGTCGTGAAGTATAAAGGGTAGTGGTAATTTCTCATATGTTTAGGCGTTTCCATATTGCTTTCGGTACCAACGTTTACAACCGAATAAAACTGTCAGCCATATGTTCAGGGCGATATGACGACATAAACTGTTTTCTCGAAGAAAAGCTTTATGGGATAACAATACTAAGTAAAAGTAAAAGCAGGTTTAAATTAGGAATAAAATATGTCTTAGTGGTCAACTTCTAGACCAATGCTGTTTTCAGAAATAATTAAACTCGATATTTGAAATTGAATTGTTTGTCGATTTCTCAGTCAGAGACAATTGACTTTAAAGAACAAAATCCAGAGTCCGCTAAGCCAGAAAAATAAACGTCTCTAAGAGCAGAAAAAACAAACTAAAAATATTAATTGAAACAAGTCTAGACTGTAATCAATTTGTTTTAGTCGACATGGCGGATACAGGAGCCGACGTGACTCGGAAATTGCTTTTCATCGCCATGCTAACGGCTAATGAATCGATGTTTTATTGTACGTCTGAATTCGTTTAAACACACAATCCACGTTGATAGTGTACAATAATATCTGCAATAACTCAAATAGATTCATTCTCTATTCAAATATGGTAAAATCTGAATTTACAGACACTGTTTTGTTTTGGCGTCTACCGTCATTAAAATACTGATGAGGCGAACCTCTGTAATAAAGTAGACTTGCCAAAGTACCAAAACCATAAGTCCAAACATATAAATCATTTTAAAATCGACATATCCTAAATATTTTAGATCCACAGATCTAAACTGAAAAAGGAAGTGTCAGTACTTTAATATCGACCTAAGGTAACCAAACTAAATTAGCTAAAATGTCTAAAATGTTCTAAGATTAAAACTAACTTGTCAAACTAAATTGTGGCGGATATTGGCTTTCCTTCTTTCGGCCTATTTTGTAATGTTGAAGGTTCTTCAACATTACAAAATAGTCCGAAAGAAGGGAAGCCAAACTTCGCTGTATAAAAAATCCCCTTCCGATTTTCATTGTGTATCGTCTTTCTCGGACCACGTGACTGCGGTGGAGAGGGTCTACTTTCAGTTGCAACCTACGCAGACGTGTCAATTCCAACGTCTGCGGCTGCTAAGGCTATCGCGGATAACGCCTGTTAGTGTGGCCAGGAAAAGGATGCTTATCATTTTTGATTGTTTCAAACATTTGGGGGTTAACGACGCTATTGTAGTTGAATACAGACATGTGCATCATTTTTAAAGGTAAAATTATATTTACTGAATGCTTCGTGCCTGCATTGGATTAAGTATCTTTATAATGACTGTTTTTATTTGTAAATGTAACACTTTTTGAGCCGCGACTCAACAAAACAAACACGTGGCATGTTCGTCCAGCGAAGACTTAAATTAGCATGGCAGCGGCACAGTTTGATCAGAGTCTTTGTTGTGCATCCAAATGTGGACTGGGCGGATGCCAAGGCTAACCGGATTCTTCGCTAGGCGGACATGCCACTTTGTTGGTTTTGTCGTCTCGCAGCTTAATTATTTTGTTTAAAGCATTTTAAGTAATAGAGCGTGATTTTGTTCGTGCGTGGGCGTTGAAATGTCTGACCGTCACACTGAGTGAGTTACAGTTATTACAGACTTCCTGAAGCAGTCAGAATAAAGCAATCAATAGGATCTACACCGACAAGTAAAAAGAATAATTGCAACCTCAAGCGACTGTAACTTTGGCATTTTTCCAGCTCGTCCCAATTCTATGCCTTTGCACTCTAACAGTGTGCCTTTGAATGTCAACTTAGGAAATTCTGCAGTTGACTTGGGAAATTCTTTAGAAGCTCCGGAACCAAATTCCAGTTTTATAATTGTCGTAATGATCTTATCGGTTTCTGAATATGAGGAGAAAATCAAGCTTTGAGTGTCCACAATCTTTTGTCTAACAGACAGCATAGGGCGAGTATCGCTGCTTTCCTATGAGGGTTGATTATCACGATAAAAAATAAAAATGAGCCGCGACACGAGAAAACCAACAAAGTGGTTGTGCGCACAGCGCAGACTCAGATCAGTCTGGGCATCCACCCAGTCTGATGAGAGTCTTCGCAGTGCGCTTAAAGGGTAGCCAAGTGTCTAATTAAAATCTTAAAGAGTTCCTTCAAGAGCAGATAATATATTCAGAAGAAGGAACATGGGCCAGACTACGTAGTTTCGGCTAAAAAAAGCCTCTTCAGTGACCCTGACAATATCTTGTGACGAAACCAGAGAAAAGCATACTGTGATTTTTAATCTTAATTGGACAGTCGATTCAAAGACTGATTAGTATCAAAAAGGGTCCAAATAATATATAAAACAATGGTTTAGAAAATGAGTATAAACCAATCCAAAATTTCTACCTTCATGCGAACAATCCAGACTCTGATCAGACTGGGCGGATGCCCAGGCTGATTTGAGTCTGCGCTGGGAGCACATGCCACTTTGTTGGTTTTCTCGTGTCGCGGCTCTAATACAGATGTCACAAAACAAAGCCCAGTATTTCGCGAGGCAGTGTAGATGCATACATAAGGTACGAGTCGCAAACATATTAACTGGCGAGCGCAGGCCGCCCTCTATCGAGGAAATTCAACACAAATGGTCCAAGAATGACGTCGGGCAATGGTTGGCATCTGTACTCAGAAAGAGCCTGTAACAATCCAAACTAATTTAAAGAAGAAAAGAAGTCAAACTCCGTATATGGCAAGTTAGTCTTACTTTTAGACTTACATGTATCAAGACAAGTTTACCAGACAAGAGATAATATTATTAATTTAACGCTATTTTAAATCAAATTTTTCATATAACCAAAATCAGTACATAAGCACCGACTCCAATATTAAGGAACCGGAATCAGCGCTGATGCAAAAGTAACTAATTTTTAATGTCTTCGGGGGAGGGGGTGCAAATTAGCAGTGATATCAATATAGTGGTTTCAGTATTAATGCACCTTTACCGAATGTTTAGCGAAAACAGCGCCTTTTCTGTAGTTCTTCATCGTCGCTTAACCCTTAATATTTGAGCGACAAAATGCGATTGGCAGGTCTTTGCAGGCAACGGGCACCCCTCTCCGACCCAAACGAATTGATGCCATTCAAAAGTATTTATCTGTGCTAATTAGTGCTTACTGCAAACTGAACAATTATCGTCAGCAGTCAACGCCAGCTACATGCAATTACTAATGATTCTGATTATGAATAACCTGCTAGCATTGACCGTAGCATGAGATTTACCAGTGCTTACACTGAGCAGCGACGGCCGGCTCTGAAAAATATAGCTTGGTTATTTACTACTGGTTGGTCTGGTTCCTATCCTAGCTTCGTCCACAGAGACATCTGGCCCCAAGGTTATAAAACTTTTTTTCCATGCTCATCTCAGCTGAGCATGAAATTTTATCTGCTAATAGATAGCAAATTACTAATAAGTATTGTTTTTTTTTCTCAGTTTAGCTGAGTATGAAATTTTCTGTCCTTATGAATATGAAAATGCCAACATTGCATATTTATCAGCTGAGAAAATTTCATGCTCAGCTCAGAGCACGAAAAAGTTTTATGACCTCGGGGCCTGGTCGGATGAAACAAATTACGTAATATACACTTCATAGGGAATCCAATTTCATTCTGGAAAGAAAATGGAATCAACATGAACTATATATCGCGTATTTTATTTTTGTTGACAACGACAAAATCATACCAAAAGATAAATAGCGACAACGGAATAACACAAAATGAATTAAGTCTAGATCCGATGCGGCGAATACCACGTAAATGAATGAAGATCCAAGATTTAGTTTAGTTATGTTTTCGAACCTGCTCATTCAAACCAGTTTTCGCTTTCCACAGTAGATATTATACTGATCCATAGATCGTCTGGCCACAACGTGTTTACGTTGGTCGGTATTTGGAATACGAGTACAATGCTGTTTGAATATAAACACTTTTCGTAAGGCGAAATTTAGACCAGTACAAATTGCTTGCTAATGCCCCTATTCCACATAGACCACGAACCCCACGAATCGCCACGAACTGATACATTTTAGGATTCGTGGTACTGTAAATTTTCTGGTCCAGTTGGTGACGCTCTACGATTCAGTTACGATGCATGTACGATAGTGTTACGAATATTCGTGGGATTCGACTTGATTCGGCTAGAATTGCACGAATATTGCCAGGAATTCAGTACGATTTACAAGAATCTGTTGGAAAATACTGCAAGAACGTTAAGAATCAGTTACAAATCAGTTAAGAATACACCGAACGCATGTACTAATACGATGCGAATAAAAATGAATTCGTGACTATTCCTGACAATCCATGAGATGTTCTCTCCAGATATGTATAAAAAGGCCCCAATAATACAGCCTTTGCTGTACGCACATATAAAGTATGAAGCATAAGAAATATATGGCCACAAAATGAAGTCTCTACCCTCCAGGCACATAGCGTCTAACCAACGTCAGTATGGCGTCATTTTGACATCACATGCCAGCTAGAGATATAAACTGTATGCGTCTAGAGACTGGTTGGAGTCTTTACTGTGCGCAAATGCGTCAAGACATAAATTCACGAATCCCCGAATAAGTTAAGAATACCTACAAATGCCTCAGAATCGATTAGGATTCAGTTACGATGCCGAAGAATTTATTACGATTTTGTTACGAATTAACTACGATTTTTTGGAATCGGGAGTTCGAGGACAAAATTTTGAACAGCTCAAAACTTTTGCCACGAATTCCCGATCGCTCAAGAACTGCAAGAACTGACTACGAATATATACGATTCAGTTGAGAACTTCACGAACTGATTACAATTCAGCTACGATTCATAAAAGTTATCATTTCATGGCGATTCGTGGGATTCGCGGTCTATGTGGAATAGGGGCATTATGCCCCTATTCCACACAGACCACGAATCCCACGAAAATGCCCCTATTCCACATAGACCGCGAATCCCACGAATCGTCACGAATTGATAAATTTTGAAATTCGTGGCGATTGTTAATTTTCTGGTCAAATTCGTGATGTTCTACGATTCAGATACGATACAAGTACGATAGGGCTACGAATATTCGTGGGATTCGACTGGATTCGGCTAATTCGTGGCGATTGTTAATTTTCTGGTCAAATTCGTGATGTTCTACGATTCAGATACGATACAAGTACGATAGGGCTACGAATATTCGTGGGATTCGACTGGATTCGGCTGGACTCGCACGAATATTGTCAAGAATTCAGTAGGATTTACAAGAATCTCTTTGGACATACTGCACGAACGTGTAGAATTAGTTACGAATCAGTTAAGAATATGCCGAATACAGTTACGAATCCGTTACGAATAAAACTGAATTCGTGACTATTTTTTAAGATCCGTGGGATTTTCTCTCAAGATATGTATAAAAAGGCCCAAATCCTGATCAGACCCTTTGCTGTACGCACATATTAAGTATGAGTCATCAGCAAACTATGGCCACAAAATGAAGTCTGTACCCACCAGGCACATGACCTCGTAACGACGTCGTTCTAAGGTCACTGCAACGTAGTGACGTCTCGTCGACGTCAGTAAAACGTCAGTTGCCCGCTGGGTAGATACATGCATGCGTCCAGAGTCTTCACTGTGCGCAAATGCATCAAGGTACACATTCACGAATCCCCGAATGAGCTGAGAACACCTAAAAACGCCTCCGAATCGATTTCGATTCAGTTACGATGCAATGCATCACAAGTAACACGATATGGCGAAATTTTCTCATCTGTTCTTGGCTGCTAAAAGGCTTGACCTTTTAGAAACAACAAGTACATGGAGTCAGAGCTATGTCTCCCCCTGTGACTTTTTACAAGATGAAACCAATAATTCAGTCTCCTGTAGCCAAGCGAAGTTAATAACAAAACCTGACATTTATTTTCTTTTTTTTTTTTTTTTTTTGTTTCAAGTACTTTATTTGACAATAAACGAAATTCAAAACATCACTAGTTGTTAAGTGGAGGCTACTTTATAAGCAAAGTGACTCGGATTACTTTTTGTAGGTCTGCAAAGAAGTGTCCTGTGGTTCAGGGGCCATATTTATAAAACGACTTAAGGGGTTGCTATGCTGTTGCTAAGGCTAAATTTCTTTGAAGGAGATTCCCTACAACTATGAAATTTGCTGTGGAGGAACAGTCTTGGTAGGAGATTCCCTACAACTATGAAATTTGCTCTGGAGGAACAGTCTTACCAAGACTGTTCCTCCACAGCAAATTTCATAGTTGTAGGGAATCTCCTTTATAGATATTTAGCCTTAGCAACCGCATAGCGACGACTAAAGTGGCTTTATGAATACGGCCCCTGATTTAGTTATCGGTATGTACTTTTGTCAACTTGACATTTCTATAGCATTGCTTGCAGCACTCGAAATATGGATATACGAAAATAACATATTTGTTAGTTGCGATACAGGATTCGCCATAGGCATTTTGCTCTTAATAGATCAGTTCAGAAAAGTATACCTTTTCGAAGCAAAGAGACAAAATCGGCGCACTCTGTTTGATTGGTTCTGCTTATTCCCTGGATTTGGTTATGCACTACTTTCCAAACGCCTCTAGCACCGGATAAAGTACTTATATATTTTTTCCCTTTGCAAAACATCTGGTAATGAACGCACTATCTATAATCTTCACTTTCACGAAGAATCGGGGTCATGTTACAGCCGTCACACTAGCTGGTATTTATTAACACATACAACAAGTTTTAATCCAGATGTCTTGATTTTAAGCTTTTACTTGGAATTGTAAAATTTATTTAGATTTGAAATTCCAGGCTAGCAGGTCACCTTGAGGACAAGAATAAGGGTTTAGCCCCACGTACATGTATCTTTCAATACGGTAGCCGCGTGTGTTTGGATAACTATTGAAATCTTGTCCAATTTACAAACTTTCAACGTTATCAAATATGCAGATGCGTTTTCAAATTTTGTCACAAAATTTCAATACGCACCTGCGTATTTGCGTGTAGGCAGTTACGCCCTTCTGTTGCCAATGGTAAATTCTAGCGATATATTGCGTGACAAATCACTGGACGGACTAGCCTGACGTTATTTAGCGCCATTCTTACGTCATTTTGATTCATTTGCTGACGTCAATTTTCATTCCCATGAGGACAGTCGATGAAACGTCGTTTTCTCCAATCAAAAACCTACGGAAAACGACTCTGTTACAGTCAAAGTTGTTGCCCAATATATCACTGGTTATCGGTCAGTCGTCAGTGATATATCACGAGCGCTTCCCGCTCGTGATATTTCCACTTCACGACTGACCTCCAACCAGTGATATATTGGGCAACAAATCACTGTAAGCAAGAATCTATTTCTTATATAAAGTAGGTTCAATACTGCTTCAACGTTGTGTGTTTGCTTACAGTATTGTTTGGCAAAACATCGTCAGAGTCGGATAAAGTACTTATATTTTTTTCCTTTTGCAAAATATCTGGTAATGAACGCACTGATCTCAACCAGAAAAATATAATCTTCACTTTCACGAAGAATCGGGGCCATGTTACAGCCGTCACACTAGCTGGTATTTATTAACACATACAACAAGTTTTAATCCAGATGTCTTGATTTTAAGCTTTTACTTGGAATTGTAAAATTTATTTAGATTTGAAATTCCAGGCTAGCAGGTCACCTTGAGGACAAGAATAAGGGTTTAGCCCCACGTACATGTATCTTTCAATACGGTAGCCGCGTGTGTTTGGATAACTATTGAAATCTTGTCAAATTTACAAACTTTCAACGTTATCAAATATGCAGATGCGTTTTCAAATTTTGTCACAAAATTTCAATACGCACCTGCGTATTTGCGTGCAGGCAGTTACGCCCTTCTGTTGCCAAGATTTTGCCTAAAGTGGATAATATCTAATGCGAATCATATTTGTTGTATTTGAAGTATGTTATTACCTGTACACATGTCTACTTCAAGTTACCTGGTAAAATATGTTTTGAAGGCTGTTTTGATATGAATAAGAGTTGTTACGAAACGAAAAAGAGTCATATTACCGTTTGGTAACTATGACTCTTTTCGCTTCATAACAGCTCTTTTTCGTTTCGTAACAGCCCTTATATATACATAGTTTCCTCGCTATCTTAAGTGATTTGTTACATAGAGAATGTCTCCTTTCTACGTTGTTAGATAAATACTTTTTATTCGGCTGTGACCTGGAATTCGAAGCTGATCAGAGAACTGCTGCTTCGTTTCAAAAAGGTTAGTTTCAGCAACTGACACAGTCAAATTCAAAATAACATCAACGACACCAAATAACAGGCGACAGGACATGTAGTAAACAGTACAAGCAGATAGCAAAATCAATATTTCTTTCCCTACTAGGTGGTCGTTTGGCTACTCTAAACCTTAATAAATATTACTGGTACAAAACATTGATTTTGTCCGTATATATGTAAAAAGTAAACCAAAATATAAAAGGACGATTTTTAATACTACGTTTTTATCAGCGGACACAACAATAATAGCATGATTAAAACACAGCGGAAGCACTGCCTTGGAATGGTCAGTAATACATTACTAAAGAGCTTTACTCGATTTTTACACAGCTTCAACCATCGCCCTAGATTCCGTCGTGGTTTATCTGAGTCATTTGTCAAGGGACTCCAGCGAGTTTGTAATGATATTTATTTGCAGCGGCAAATGACAAATCCAACAGGCACACAAACTTGAATCAACCTTGAATCAACGTCATGACGTTTGGCGAGAAACTCATTTGCTTTTGTTGTATTAGTGGTGTAAAGAGTACGCTGTTCAAACTTTGTTACCTCAATATTCTATGCAAACTCCAGGAAATGACTTTCATATTATAATCGTTTCGCTACCGTCAAGTCCGGTACCATGTTGTTTATTGTACTTTCTTGTAACCATGTAGAGTTTTTACTGAATAAAATATTGTTTGAACCAAACTGCATTTGTTCGCGCTGGTATTACATGTATGACATACAATTAGTATTTACCCTGGTTTTCTATCACTGTAGGAAAGTTTGGTTTAGACAAAATATCGCAACAACTGTTTAGCATCTCAAAGCGTTTAGTCTTGCTATTTACAGTAAAGCCTTCCACAGATAATGAATTCTTTGAACTTTTAATGTAGAAAAATATACAAAATTGATTTCACAGGCACGTTCACTTTGAACATAATGATTGTTTACAAATTGCTAAGCTGTAGAAAATGTCAGACTAGGAAGGAAGATAAGAAAAGTTGATGCAAGTGTAAATTATAGCCCACTTGGCGTACACGTTGATTCAACGTCATTACGTTGAATTCTAACACTAGTCACCTGTTTAGCCAATGGTCAATTCTAGCGATATATTGCGTGACAAATCACTGGACGGACTAGCCTGACGTTATTTAGCGCCATTCTTACGTCATTTTGATTCATTTGCTGACGTCAATTTTCATTTCTATGAGGACAGACGATGAAACGTCGTTTTCTCCCATCAAAAAATTACGGAAAACGACTGTGTTACAGTCAAAGTTGTTGGCGTATTTTCTTCATGTAATCATGGCGGAAAAAGCAATATCTGAAGGAAACCCTTGCATTTTCGTCGCTTCTTGTGTGTTACAATCGAAACAGATTTTTGCTCACAAGTGATTTAATGCCCAATATATCACTGGTTATCGGTCAGTCGTCAGTGATATATCACGAGCGCGAATTTCCACTTCACGACTGACCTCCAACCAGTGATATATTGGGCAAAAAATCACTGTAAGCAAAAATCTATTTCTTAAACAAAGTAGGTTCAATACTGCTCCTACGTTGTGTGTTTGCTTACAGTATTGTTTGGCAAAACCTCGTCAGAGTCCCTTGTAAGTACCCTGACGATGATTGTTTTCAGAGTTTGAGAGGTTATATCAAAGACTAAAAATTAAAACATGTGGTGAAGTATAGGCAGCCCTTTTGCTGTCACCACAGTACTCTTAACACCAGCCATAGCATAGATAGATAAGTTCTGAATTGATCTAGGTTATAGAGCAGTGAACACATTCATAAAAGTGACAACAGGAGTTTCGGTTTCATTTGATGGGTAATACAAGCGAAATGACAACAAACGAGGATGCACTAGATGAAGTAAAATGAAAAACAATTTGGACACCTTAAATAGTAGCGTAACTTTCTTAAAATGGAACATTATGATTCCATTTTAAGAAAGTTACGGTACTATTTTAGGTGTCCAAATTGTTGTTTATTTTACTTTGTAATAATGTTCCATTTTACAAAAGGTACGGTACTATTTTAGGTGTCCGAATTGTTTTTCATTTTACTTTGTAACTTTGTTAAAAGGAACATTATGTTTTCACAATGTATTTATGAGTCCAAACGTTGCATATAAAATAGCAGTGTTGAGACCCCTGGGATTAGTCTACCCTTGGTCTTCACTATTTGATCAAACCTGTCTGTCCCAACGCTTAGAATTTTAGGGGGTTAGTCGTTTCATGACTCTAAGCCATTAATTGTATGCAACAATAAAAATCTGATTTAAAAATTCTCAAAATAGGCTCATTGTGTTCAGCTGACAAAAGAATAAAACATTGTGGTGAAACTTTTCTTCATTCCTTATATTATAATGAACATATATTGTACCTGTAAAATTTAAGTTATACCGAAAGGAAAAAAAAACAGGCAATTATCAGGAATTAATACAATCAAATTCCACGTCCTGCCTTCATAACCAAACAGGAAAAAAGCACATACACACACACACACACACACACAAACACACACACACACACACAAATTGTCCCACATCCTGCCCTCAAAACCAAAAGAGAAAGAAGCACACGCACAAACTGACAAAAGTTCACGCAAGACATGCATGGTAAAACTGAACAGATCTTACCCAAACTAGATGGACATTCAGCTACCCTAATTGAAAACAGTAGAGGCATCTATTTTTATCTATTTTCTATTTTTAAATAATTAAACAAAACATAACAGAGTGCCATTAGGAAACTATTCAGATGACCATTTTGAAAGAGACCATCGACAAGCGGACACAACAACATGTAACATTGAGGTACCACAAAAGCAGTATTGCCTTTGAACGGTCAGTAATAGACTACTAGGGATAGGACCTTAATCTATTTATAATGGATCCAAACCTCGGCTTGAGCCTCCATAATGGTCCAGCCAAAATAAAAGGATGACAATCCACTGAACAGACCAAGAAAACCACTAATTTGAACAAGAAGAACAAAAGAAATTGAAAACATATATCATCAAATTTTACCAATTTTCAATTCAAAATTCAAAACACAACTGAAAGCAAAGTGGGCAGCTGTATAGGTGGTCATATTGCTAGCAGACTACATACAAACAGACACAAGAACATCAGTAAAACACCACAACAGACGTACCACCTGGGAACGGTCAGTATAAACTTGGGAGAAGTGATTGGGGAGAGGGGAGGGGGTAAACTAGTTAACCGGAATCAAACACTCGCCCTGTGCGAGTGGTTATAGTGGTTACCTGTTTGGTCAGCATAAAGGTTTCCTTACCCATCAATGAATTATCGCAGGAAACAAACAAATCACGGATAAGACCTATGATGAATCAGAGATGGGTACTGGACAGAAACGACGTATTGCCACACCTGTAGATCCCTTGGGTGTCAAACAACACCACACCACTGAAATAATGAAGCACGCTAACGAGGAGCAAATGAACTCCATCAGTCGAACTTCGAATGACCAAGCAACAGACAAGACAAGCTCCGGCCCAAAACAACTTTATGTAGGGTTCATCAAAGATTCTGATACCCAACCAACCGGTGTGTATATAAAGAAGGAAGTAGAGTTGTAACCATTGATGGGATTAACAACTAAAAATGAGCCGCGACACGAGAAAACCAACAACGTGGTTGTGCGCCCAGTGCATACTCAGATCAGCCTGGGCATCCGCCTAGTCTGATCAGACTCTTCGCTAAGCGCTTAAAGGTTAGCCAAGGGTCTAAGCTACCTTCATGCGGACAGCGAAGACTCTGATCAGACTGGGCGGATGCCCAGGCTGATCTGAGTCTGCGCTGGACGCACGACCACATTGTTGGTTTTCTCGTGTCGCGGCTCAAATGCACATTGCAACATTACATCTATGTAATATCCAGTGCGTTTGTAACGTACGATAAGTTTTCTGAAATGAACAGAAAAATCAGCTCTTCTTACACGTTTTTCAATTTATAGACTAAAAAGACAGAAATTCTGGTTCCATTAGGCTCTGTTTTACGAACCAGTTCATAGTGTCATAGTATAGGCGATAAAATTGGGAAGTTTATGATACCGATAGCTGTATTGGAAAATTTTAGGAGTTCAAATTTTATAACGGTTATTGAAATAAGTCACTTTACTGGATACTCAAGCAAACCGAATAAATTGAGAAATGTGCCCCCTCCAGCCCCCCCCCCCCCCCCCCCCACACACACACTCGTCTTCGACCTAGAACAGGGAACGTGTTACCACCAACAATGTCTTACTCAAAGTCATTGTGTCTATTATAATATTTTGATGAAACAAATCCGTTTGAAATAGATAAATGTAAATAAAAAAAAAGAGGTTCGGTATCACATGTAGTAGCTTTGTTTAACTGCAGCTCAGGTGAACACTTTCAATTTACTATGCCTTCAAAGTAAGGATTGTATATATTCAAAATATCATCTAGATATCCAGATGTAGAGCAAAATGCTTCTCCATTTTATTATAGAAGTAAAAAGTATGCAAAGACCAGGAACTGAAACAATCAAAATCCAAATCCAGCCCTCAAACCATAGTTGGAAACAACTAAGATTACAAATAATCAAGATACAGAGAACATATGGCCAACCGAGTGAGCAGCTTGTTCCCAAAAGGTGGCCACTCAGCAACCCAAACCGAACCAAAAATAATAAGAACATACATAAGATAAAACATCACAGAAACTCTGACACCAAAAACAGGCAACAGAGAACCACAACAGAACTACCGCCTTGGAACGGTCAGTAATGAATTACTGGGGGGCTTAAATCGATTTTACAGGCCCAACCTCACCCTCAGTTACTGAAGTGGTACAAAACATTTAGTTGGTTGTTCGGTTCGCATGATAACCCTCTAACTCGTCAATGAATCATCACGGTAAACACATAAATCAAATTTCAACACCATGAAGAAGCAAAGACGAGGACTCAACAGATACAACAGAGTTTCATGCTTTAACCAGAAATTGGGAATAGCTGTGGAGGCTTATTTTGAGCTTTTCTCTCTAGATATTTTTTCTTTGATAATCCAGCAGACGCACATCGTTCAAAACGATACTGAATCAGCGTTGATACAACGCATTGACATGGTATCAACGTTGATGTGTTTCAACATTTGCGCGGCCATTGGAAAGGATCTTGTAGATGTTTTGTAGATCAAGGTAACAAACTTATCATAGAACAATCTGCACAACAGAAATATTATCATAGTTGTATAATACATGTTTCACATCAATCAAACCTCGTATGATCAGATCAGACTTAGGCGTTCCATATTAATTATTTAATGAAGTACCGCAACTGACAGTTATTACAATTGTAATAGACGTATGTTTTAGCATGTGAGATACTTGGGAAGGAACGTTGCAAGAAAAAGCCCTGGGTCACAAGAGGTGTTCTTGACCTCTGGGATGAGAGGGGGGATTTGAAGAAGAGGCGGTATGAAGAAGAAGGAGCGAAAGAATACGGAAAAGCTAATTAGAAAGTTAAGAAGGTATTGAAAAAAGCAAAGGAAGACTGGATAGGTACTCAGTGCGAGGAGATTAAAATTTCCCAGAAGAAAAACAACAGCAAGAAAGCATACCAGCTAGTAAAGGCTCTAACTTCAGAGAAGCAGAGTAGATACACAGCTATCAAGGACAAGCCACAGAAGAACGACATTTTCAGCAGATGGACAGAATATTGCTCGGAGTTATAAAACCATAAGAGTTATCGTGACAATACAAATCTGGACTGCACTCAGCATCCGGAAGAAGATCTACAACCGAGCCTTCGGGAAGTTGAGATTGCTGTAGCTGCACTGAAGAAGGGTAAGGCCGCTGGAGTTGATGATACACCAGCAGAACTTGTTCTAGCAGGTGGGTAGACCATGATTGACGTTTTGACAAAGATCTGGAACAAGATCTGATGAACAGGAAAATGGCCAACCCCATGGACTCAGTCACTGATTATTACCCTCCCGAAAAACGACAACCTTCAGCTCTGCAAAAACTACAGAACCATCAGCTTTGTCAGTCATCCGAGTAAAGTCGTGCTGAAAGTCATCTTGAACAGGCTAAAACTCCAAGCTAAAGATATCATCGCTGCAGATCAGGCGGGGTTCAGAGCTGTAAGAAGCTCCACAGAACATATCTTCAACCTCAGAATCCTGCGTGAAAAGTACCTTTAACATCAGCAGAATCTGTACCATGTCTTCATAGATTTCAAAATAGCATTTGACAGGGTATGGCATGCAGCCTTATGGCCCACCATGCGGAAATACAATATCAATGCAATTCTAGTTCGTGCCATTGAGCACCTCTATGACAAGGCTATAAGTGCAGTTCAGATGAATGGCAGCACAGGAGAATGGCTCATAACAACAGTTGGAGTTAGGCAAGGATGCCTTCTCTCACCCACGCTCTTCAACATTTTTCTCGAAGGTATCATGTCTGCTGTTCTGGAAGAACATGATGGAAAGGTTATTATAGGTGGCAGAAATATTACCAATCTGCGGATTGCCGGTGACATTAATGCACTTGCTGTGGAAGAGCAGGAACTAGAAGCCCTTGACAAAAGTCTTGACAAAAGCTGCACAAGGTATAAAATGGAGATCGGTGCTGAGAAGACCAAGTCAATGACAAAGAGCGCGGCATCCAGAAGGAGACCAAGGTTAAAGGGCAGAAGCTTGGAACAGTTACAAGCTTCAAGTACCTTGGAGCAATTGTCATAGATGAAGGCTCAAAACCAGCGATTCTCTCAAGGATTGTACAAGCCACTGCAGCTCAGCAAAAACTGAAGCCTGTATAGAGTGATAGCAACATATCTCTTGGATCCAACATGCAACTGATGCGCCCCCTTGTCTTATCCATTTTTCTGTATGTCTGTAATTCATGAACTTTGACAGCAGAGTTAGAGAAAAGAACGCAGACCTGTGAGATGAGATGCTACCGAAGGTTACTGAACAGTTCGTACAAGGACCATATAACCAATGAGGAGGTTCACAGGAAGATCTAAGCAGCTAATGGAGATTATGTCGAACTCCTGACCTTGGTCAAGAAATGGAAATTGAGGTGGTTCGGCCACGTCTCAAGGTCTTCTGGTTTAGCAAAGACAATTCTGTAGGGCACAGTGAAAGGAAAGAGAAAGAGAGGAAGACAGAAGAAGAGGTGGGAAGACAATATTAAGGAGTGGGCAGGGATGGATATTCCTAGCTCAACTAGGGCAGCTGAAAAGAGGACTAGGTGGAAAGAGATTGTTGTAGAGTCATCTGTAGTGCCCCAACGAGGTTATGGGATAGACTATATTAGACTAGACTAAACCGAGCACGAACATAAAAGTGTAACAACATTAAAGCAACATTGAGCTGGGAGACGGCGCGATACAGACTAAAATAATGCTTTGCAAATGGCCGTTATGGCCCAAAACAATGTCAGTCAATGCTGCATTGTAGTAGTAATCGAGGTATCTATGTCCGTGTATACACCCACAATTCTATGGGTGATGTAAACTGCTCACCTATTTTGCTTGAGTTTTGAATGCGACATCCGGGCTCCTTAGCCTCTAATTGACAAGCTTCAGTCTTTGCAGGGTTGACTTTCATCCTGTCGGGTGTTGGTAATGTTAATCGAACACATTGATTAGGGACTGATACGAAGGAATTCAATGCACCAAACAGAAATAAACACCAATAAAGACGACAAAAAAAAGCAAGGGAACTGCTAAGCGGAGGACTGTGATAAGTTTGCTAAGGTCTGGTCGACAATGCATGACGGCACTTACTACGTATTGATATACGCCATCCTCATTTCTGACCTCTTCTCATGGCAGTGTTCGGGTCGGGTGATGGTGCTTTGTAACTTTAAGTACCGGGACATTCTACTAATTTGGATGATAGATATGCAAGGGCCTACTTTGCTTCAGTAGGAGCCGGTGGTGGTTGTTCGGATGTTTTTTCTCTCGCCTTTCTTTTCTTCCTCCCTCTCTCTCTGGGTAATAGCCCGATATAGACCGAAAAACTGTCTCAAAGGACCGTTTAACTAAGAAGAAAAAAACTTATTTCCTCTGAATTAAAAACGCCTGGCTGTCATCTATTGAGAGAGCAAAATCTGTTCTGTAAGAGCGCCACCCCAAATCAGTGGAATGAACTGGAGGAGAATATTCCAAACTTCATTTCTAAACAATCTTTTAACTATGCCTGACTGAGCTAGGCTGTGTGATTGAAATGAACATATCCTGGAATAATTTCTACTAAAATTATGCGATAAAAACACGATCATGGAGCAAAGGTGTTCAAAATTGTTCTCACTCCAAGTTATTTGTACGGGTGATTTCTTGTACTGATCGTTGTTTTTTTTCTTTCCCGAAGAAAGTTCATCTCGCCCACTAAGTAAGCAGTTGAACTCGCAATTTATAAATATACTCAGCGTCAATGAAAACGCACCAGTCTTAAAATGTAATTTTTTTGCTTTAATTCAATGATCATTCTGTATCAACAGGGTACAGCTATCATATCGGACCATCTTATTACGCCAATGGTGTCATTCTGTCTGAAGGTACGCTGTGAGTGTGTGACGTAACATAAGCTCTGAAATCAAGAAAAACGGAATTCTACCATTATTTCATTTGGCGGCAATTCCTCAATGATTGATTTTGCTAGAGAAAAGATACCCTATCAAAACGCCATAGAAAAGAAATCCAGACCATCGAATGCAAAAAAGTGATTTGGATTCGAACGTCACTTTATTGAAATGTTCATCAAACAAGGACAGACAAAAGTAACTAAAGGTAAATTTGATATTTTTTTGCAACCCAAAATGCTGAGATAAGTAGTAGAAACAGAATTTCAGAAGTTCTGTGGGGCTAACGTCAACCATTACCCAGTAAGAGCATGACGTTACAGGGATAACGGCACCCTTATTTGCCGAACCGCGTCATAATTCGATGGAGGAAAAGTGGGTTTTATGTGAAGAGACCTTCCCATAAACGATTCATTTGTAATCAAGAGTCTGGCAGAGCACGAAATATTGATTTATTACGCTTTAAATGTGTCTTTTTATATCGACAGTTTTCAAATACGTCAGTATTGACGTCTCGCTTGATAGCACCCACTGATGAACGAAAATTTAATTTGCAAACATATTATCTCAATGCAAGAAAATAAAGATTAAACAAATTGTCAATTTCATAAAACCAAACATTAAACGAACATAAATGTGCCATAAGTTCCAAACTGGTGCGTTTTCACTGACGCTGAGTATAGTTTCACCAGACTTAACTGCAGCTGCTGTGAAGTGCCGTATCGAGGCTGTTAAAGTCACCCGGTACCTCATCATTAAATGAGCCGTGACACGACAAAACCGACAAAGTGACTGTGCGCCCAGCGCAGACTCAGATCAGCCTGGGCATCCTAATCAGAGTCTTCGCTGTCCGCATGAAGATAGCTTAGACCCTTAGCTACTCTTTAAGCAATTAGGTAAGACTCTGCTCATACTATTTTTATTTTATTTATACAATGTTTATAGAGGTGACACAATTAGCTATAAATACCCATTCTATCTTGTGGTTCTCTTAAATAAAATAAATACAAATATATACATATATATGTACAATGAGACAAGATAAAACATTCTACAAGAAAGAATATCTAGTGATGGTTTCTCTTGTTTTTACCAAGTAAATGCTAAGATCTTTAAAAGTTTGATATTTATTTGGCACTTAATTCCATTGGATGCCCAGGCTGATATGAGTCTGCGCTGGGCGCACAACGACTTTGTCGGTTTCTCGCGTCGCGGCTTATTTCTATTTTCTTTGGGATCATTGTGCCTGTTTTGGTTAATTTGAAAATCAGCGTTGCACATGACCTTGCTGTTATACGAAGAGTTTCGGTAAATAGAGAATCCGACTGTCGTATATATGATCTTTGTTGGCAGGGACAAGCTTTCTAAGGACAGACTATGTTTAGAATCTAGTACAATTTATTGACAAGATTTTTGACTGTGTCAAACAATACCCTTTAACCCTTGTGATGCTGATCCAGAATCGTCTGCCTCTGTAAATGGCGTATATCCTGGAAGGGCTAGGTAATTATGTTCCAGTCATGACTTTATACAAGTTAAGATCCTTTCTCGCATTGGTAATGACATAACAGGGTAATAAAAAACACTTTCAACATACTCCACAAAATAAAGAATAAATATCTCTAAACCACAAGGTGAAGTGGACAGCTATACTGGAGACGGCAATGCTCGAAACACAATAACCAAGATATGCATTTGAGGCCGGTTGTTCATAGCATCGTTAGCTTAACGAAGCCGTAAGTCAAGGATTCATTTAATCTTCCAGTGCACATTAAGTCAAGTGTGTTTATATTTTTACTGAAAAAATCAGGGAAGCGTTTGCATTGCCAAAGTTTTTCACATTTTTTCACCTCAAAAAATGACATTAATTTGCCTACAACATATTTAAAATTTTAACGTCTCGTTAACTAACGACGTCCTTAGTTTTGAATAATCGGGTCCAGCAGTTTTCACCTGGGAACGGAGAACTGCATAAACTACTGTGTGAGTAATTAAACTACAGGGTGTCTAAAAAAACCGTTGACCTTTTTTGAAGATATGAAGGAAACTTCAAAATTTTGCATGGTTGTAGCAAACTGATACTGGTGAATTTTCTTTAAAGCAGTACTTCAACAAAATAGTGACGTCATAATGTATAAATGTTATCACGTTTTCCTCATCTGCATTGTTGGAAACAAAAAATAGCCGCGACAGGACAAAACCAACAATGTGGTTGTGCGCTCAGCGAAGACTCAGATCAACCTGGGCAGCCACCCAATACACAGTTCCGAAAATAGCCGCTAAGCTCCGCCTACTTAGTTACTGTTACTACGTCACACAAGCTTTGCACAAAGACGGCGGAAAAACAAATGACAAATGCAAGTGTCTGCTAAATATTGGCGACCTATGGCGAAGAATCAGCCTCTTCATGACCTACACATGGAAGTTGGCGCATCATGCATTTACGGTGTAATCTGTTCTTGCAAAGCAGCGTACGTTTATTGAAAGTGGTCTCAGTTTGTTTTCTTTAAACAGGTATACATCCCTCCATTAACTGTAAGGTAAAATCACGGACTTATGTGCAATATTGTCCACGTGCGATTTGTTTGTGAGACTATGTCACGTGCTAAGTTGTCGTTGCATTGGCCAGGTATACGCTATCACGTGATTTTGAGTGACATTCTGGGTGTGTTTCGGAACTGTGTATTTGATCAGACTCTTTGTTAAGTGTTCAAAGGGTAGCTAAGGGTGTAAGCTATCTCCATGCGGACAGCGAAGACTCTGATCAGCCTGGGCGGATGGCCAGGCTGATCTGAGTATGCGCTGGGCGCATAACCACAGTGTTGGTTTTGACATGTCGCGGCTCAAATGGCATTAACATTTAGTGATTAAGTCAAACAGAAATGATTTCAGAGCGCTACAAGGTCTGCATTATAAGGTAACAAGGGTTAAAAGATTATTAAATCAAGGAAGAAAGTCTGAAAAAAAAAACGCAGGTAAAATGGCCGTTATGTTGTGGTAGGAACTGGGTGGTGAAATAGGCTGTTCATGATTAAGCCGGAGAGCTTAGCAAGAAAAGGGAAGAGGCGGGCCAAGAAAGGCAGTATCATCAAAGATAAGCATTTTGTTCCTTTAAGTGTCCTACTAATTTTTTATATAGCTGAACGACTGCTAAAGATCTACTATGACCATTTTGGTTGATTTTTATAATGAATCTGAATATAATTTCGTGTTGACCTGCAACTATTCTTCAAAGCTATCCATTTTCACTACAAACGACCATTGCATTACCATTTTCTTTGCATTATTCAGAATACCCATTATCTGATAATTTCCGTAAGCTTTAGAATGCTCTTATTTCTCATTCATTTCACTTGAGACCAGTATGCAGTTTCAACAATGCAGAAAAAAAGAAATGACGTCATAATTGTAAACTTGAAACATTATGACGTCACTGCCTGTAAGCAATGCCACCCAGTGTAATCATCATAAATGCAAAGAAGCATCGAATTGCTACAAGCGTTTACAATTTTGAAAAGTGTCCTCGATAAATACAGGAGTTACAGCAATTTCAAAAAAAAGCTCCACGTTTTTTAGACACCCTGTAGTTATATATGACAGTGCCTGCGATTTTGAGCCTTGTGGAGGTGCAACGTTGACGTCACAAAACCTGAAATGAAAGTGATGTCATAAAATTTGCACGTAAAGTTTATTGCATTTCCGCGCACCGACTAATAAGTTTCAAAGCGTCACCTGAAAAGAGTTATTCAACATTTCTATCGGCGTGTTTAATTTTCTTTATCTACACTCTTTTAAGAATGTTCGCATTATAGATGTTTGAAAAGAGATGTCACGAACCAGAGTTATAAAGGTTTATCCAGCTAGTATGTAAATTGTATCCAATCAGTGAAACAAAAACAAGACGTCGGGTGGGTGTGAATTTCGTTTGCTTTTGCAGTAAACCTTGGCGCTATTTCTTAGGGCTTCTCAAAATCTATTCTGGAAGCACTAGTAAATATGAAAATTATAAAAACAAAATTTCCGATTTTCGCTCCATAAAGCTCAAAATGCCAGACACTGTCACATATGAGCACATTCAAACTTTCTTTTGATGCAAAAAAACTACTTATGAAAGAAAAGCATCGTTTTAGTTGACGTAAGATCGAGCAGCGCTGAGTCTAGACAACATTTGTTATTTCATTTGTTCAGTTACTGTTGATGTCTGTAGATTATGCCGATTTTATGGTGTTATGACGAACAGGAAACAAACTGATTGTTAAGTCACTGAAAGATGAATTATCAAATGAGCCGCGACACGAAAAAAAATCAAAGTGATCGTGCGCCCAGCGCAGACTCAGATCAGCCTGGGCATCCGCTTAGTCTGATCAGACTCTTCACTAAGCGCTTAAAGGGGAACTAAGGATCTAAGCTACCTCCATGCGGACAGCGGAGACTAATCAGACTGGGCGATCTGAGTCTTTGCTGGGCGCACATGCCACTTTGTTGTTTTCTCGTGTCGCAGCTCATATAATTGTGTTTGCAAATATAACATTTCCTGCGTTTTATTTACAAACCCCTTATACAGACTAGTGTATACATTCTCGTACTAGTATTGCAAGATGCAACACTTTTATATTATTCTACTTTGACCTTACTGTAGCTCAGAGGGTTAAGCGCTATCCTGCTGATCAAGTGGTTCCGGGCTCGAGCTGAGCCGGAGGCGGGACTTATTTCAATCGTAAACGGGCCTCCATTCCACAGAGACTTTCAGTATCACCCACCCATCGTCCTGATACATGTATGACTGAAATACTGTTGAAAAGAAGGTAAATCGCAAGTCATGCGTCCATCTATTTTGACCTTTTTCGCATCCAGTTGTTTCTCAAGTTGCGA
Source organism: Ctena decussata (assembly GCA_963989385.1). NCBI lineage: Eukaryota > Metazoa > Mollusca > Bivalvia > Lucinida > Lucinidae > Ctena > Ctena decussata. The sequence continues at coordinate 94,972,731 of OZ022499.1, forward strand.
AACGTTGCTGTCTAGGATCGTGAAGGTCAAGAAATATCTCGGGGAACCAATAATTAAAAGTGGAAGAAACTGGCGTTTAGGTGAAGCGAACCCTTCTAATTTGAAGATACTTAGCGTATTTACGAAATTGAAAGTTTTCATATGAAACGAGTAGGCTGGTTTTCACTAAAATATCAATGAAACTGCCGGAAAATGACACAATCAACAAGCGCAGCCCAACCAACCTACAGAAAGATGACATATGGAGAAAGAAAACGATCAAATTCGACAGTACATCATCCCAGGCTAATCTAAGTCTTTGCTGGGCGCACATTCCACTTATTTGGTTTTGTCGTGTCGCGGATCATTTCTTCATGTTTATGTTTTGAGTGGTTTGTGTTATGTTACTTGGCATTTTGATACACCTTCACACAAATATTTAGTATAATAATACCTTAAATAGTTTGCATTTCAGGCCGGTAGGGTCAGGGTCAAGTTAATACAAAAAAACTTCGTCATAGCTCTGGCGTCTTTACTTATGGACTGATTTTAATTTAACTTTAAGGTCAAGGTCAATGGTGTTTTTTTTTCTTCATTTTTTTCATGTTTATGTTTTGGATGGTTTGTGTTATGTTACTTGGCATTTTGATACAACTTCACACAAATATTGAATATTATAATACCTTAAAAGAGTTTGCATTTCAGGCCGGTAGGGTCAGGGTTAAGTTTACAAAAAAAAAAACTTCGTCATAGCTCTGGCGTCCTTTCTTATGGACTGACTTTAATTAAACTTTAAGATCAAGGTCATAGGGTTTTTCTTTTCTTTTTTTTTTAGGAAAAAATTGTCATTGCTCTAGCACCTTCTTAAAGTTCTGTTTTTTGTTTAACTTCAGACAAATGTTTGGTGTGACATTGTCTTAGACAAGTTTGTGTTTCAATGTTGTAGGTGCAAGATCAAGGTCACAGCTGCTAGTTTTAACTTCTTAACTTCTTTAGGCCCTAGTTTCTTCCGTCTCCACGGTCGCACGGACTTACTCCATAGTGCCACTGCAAGACGTTTAAGTTACCAGTGCTTCCTGTGGGGGCTGCAAATATGGAGGATCTCAGCAAAATGTCACGCTGAGCCTCCCTGCCCAAGTGAGACACGACGCAGTCTGGATAATTCAAAGGCGGAAGCACTGTGAATTTAGAATTTAGAGCAGACGGTCTAAAAGTGAGTGTAGAACGATAGAAAACCTGTGCCAATTTGGCTGCGAATCGCGGTTGTTCTATCTTGCTCGAGAGCTAAGTGGGTCACGGGTGCGGTTGCCCTCTCTTAGGGCCGCGTCGAGTTAGATTGGCAGACGGAAATGCTAACTCTTGCGGCTGTAAGTTGTTTCGTGGTTCAGGAGGAGGCTGGCAGATGTGACCTTCTACGATGGCGTGGGTGGTGGTCTGATGACTTGAATCTGTTTCTGTCTGACCTCGCTGACTGCCTCTCGTAGAGCGCGAACCGGATGTGGTGGTAGTTGACCTTGGTGGAAGCCGTTCCGGAACACTTGGTACAGGTGTTCGTGGTGGTATTTGCTATCCGGGCCCTTGAGGACACATATGTGAGGCTCGTCGGGGTTGATGACCGCGTAGCAGATATCTTTCTTTTGGCCCTTGGTCTTCAGCTGCAGTATCCCGTCTCCTTTGGGGTTTAGCCTGACAGCCTCTATATGGTATTTGGAGAGGGCCCACGTTCCTGTGTTACGAACAACGTGCGCAGGTGCCCTGACTCGTGGTGCTGGTGGTGGCTCGGAAGATGCCATTTCTTGGTCTGTGGTCTGGCGCTGCGGCTGTACTGCTGGCTTTGGTGGAGATCTCTGCGGCGGTGGTTGTCTGGTAGGTTGCGCTGGTGGTCTTGAAGGCGCTGCTGGCATCGGCTTTGGCGGTGACGGCGGTGTTGGCGCTTGAACTGGTGACGACAGGAGATGGCTTCTCCGCAGGCTTGGGAACAGGCTGCTCCTTTGCCTTTGAGGGTGCAGGTGCAGGATTTGACTTCCTGCTGCTTGGTGCCCCCGACTGTCTAGGCTGACAAGTGCCCTTGTCAGCTGAGGGTGTGGGCTTGGAGGGACCGGATTTGCAACGATCCGTGGTCCCCCTCTTGGCCCCGCTTTCTGCCCTCTTGGCAGGCTTCGGCTGACTCTTTGGTGGACGCTTATCCCATGTCAGCTTTAGCTCGAAGATCCGCTTACCCTCGTGCCATCTTACTTCGGGGAATCCGGTGAGTCCCATAGTCATGACGGTAACTGCTGAGATTGGTAGACGGTAGTCTTCCATGATGATCTATCGATGTGGAGGTCGATGTTGACTGTTGTCTAGGACAGGAATGTGTAGGTGATCGGTGAAATGTGATAGGACACACAGCTGCTAGTTTTCAGAAAATCTTTGCTTATAAAATAAGTTTCTGTAAGGGAACATACCACTAAAAAGCGGATATGATTTCCTTCAAGGACAACGAAAACAATTATATGAACGAAGATGGATCTGACTACCCCAGAGGGCACACAACATCGTTTTGACATCATGTGCCTATTTCAGTAACACGCCTGTATATGCTATGTAGAGTATTATCATTGAGACGGCCGCAATTATTTGTGACAGTGTCTGGCATTTTGAGCCTTATGGAGCGAAAATTGGAAATTTTGTTTTTAACATTTTCATATTTATTAGTGCTTCCAGAATAGATTTTGAGAAGCACAGAGAAATAGGGCTAAGGTTTACCACAAAAGCAAACAAAATTCGCACCCACCCGATTTTTTGTTTTCGTTTCACTGATGGATACAATTTGCATACTAGCTGGATAAACCGTTCGTGACATCTCTTTACACAGATCTATAGTGCGAACATTCTTAAAGGAGTATCTGAAGAAAATTAAACACGCCAATAGAAATGTTGAATCTTTCTTTTCAGGTGACGTTTTGAAATTAATTAATCAGTGGGCGGAAATACAATTAACTTTATGTACAAATTTTATGACCTCACTTTCATTTCACGTTTGTGACATCAACGTCGCGCCTCCACAAAGCTCAAAATCGCAGGCACTGTCACATTTTTGTAGGACTTTGTAGTATGGCCCATTTGTCTGCAAAGTTTGGCAATAAAGTATATTAAAACTAACGCGCATGTAGGACTGGGTAAAGCGAGCCATCTGCTGTACTGCAATAGCATCACGCTTAAGAATGTTACCTTGGCATACTTAATATCAGAAGGTAAGACTGTTTCCAACTACAACGTTGATAGCCAAAATATGCCGAGCTGAGAGTGGAACACCAAGTAAAATCTGGAAACGCTTTCTCTAGATATCACAAGTTGTTGAGAACTATACTGCATTGCGCGATCCTCACATTCGCATATGCATATTGTGAGAAGTGCAAGCTGTTAATAGATTTAAAATAAAATCGATATACTTTGCAAATTTTGTACTTCTGCAACTGCAACTACTACTTATTTTCTGTTATATGCATTGACATTTTATTAGCGAACGTTAAGTGCATGCATATACCAAGAGCTAACTGTTTATACGTGGTCAGCATGCACATACTGGGCGTAATCGGCTGGGTGTTAAGTGCTTCACGATTCTTACCGTAAAGCACTTTTTCTATATGAAAAGTGCTTCTCGCTAAGAAAGGTGAAGCACGAAACATCCAGTGCTTCAAGGCTGTTAGCGTTAAATACTTTTATCATATGACGTCGCATCTGAGAGTGTAATAAAGCCATGCATTAAAAACGATAATCCACTGGTGGATTAAATATGCAAAATTACGTCGTAACGTTATGCGTTGACGTCCATAAAAACGTCGCGTTTTCTGATGGCGATATCGTGATGTTTTAGTGCAAAAATTAACAATAAAATGCGATTTTAGTGTCATATGATAAAAAGAGTCTTGCATTCGTGCTCCTGTTTTATTGAATTTATTAAACTCGTTGGGGAAAACCGATAAGATGCTCGGCAGAGCCTCGCATCTTATCTTTTTCCCCAACTCGTTTAATGAATTCGATAATACATGAGCACTCATGTAAGATCCTCTATATACTTTAGAAAAGTGCTTCACGCTAATATCGTGAAGCACAACACGCTATATCACATACGACACTGATTTTGTCAATTTGACAATATTCTAAACAATATTCTAACATGCACCTTGTAATAAATAAGGTGTACGGATGCACCGCCATATATTTTCTGCCATTCGTTTTCAAAGGAAGACATTTTGAATTTCTGCTCGCTTCCTTTGTTGACGAAACCCTGTAGGGGTTTACTCTTATTCAATCATGTTAAAATCATATTATTACACATAAAATACACTAAAGCAGAATTTACTCCGATTGCAATAAACTATTTGATGTAAGTGTTGCGCTCCACTAAGGAATGCAAAAATGAAAATGGCAGGGTATTCCCGTGAGTCTGTATCCATATATACGCTAATACCTAAATTTGTAAGTAAAGGCGAGGCAGCACGCCGACAGCATTTTATCACCTTTATACTACACCAAATGTTATGTCTCTTGTTTGATAGTTTCAAAGGTAGGGCACCAATCTGACAGCATTTGTATCACCTTTGCATTAAATTATACTATGCAATATATATTTAGCAAATTTTTATACTTTGCAATTTTTCTCATTACTAAAGTGAAATTTTGAGCGAAATTAAATTGCATTGAAAGGAACCGTATTTGGTGCTTAAGATACCATGGGATTACAGAGGACATCTTTAAATACGATATTGGGGAAAAGCGATAAGCGCGGAAGGGGTCATTAGCCGAAATTCGCACCCATTGAAAAGCAACATAAAAATGGCAAGCATGTGATTTTTTGTATGGTCTTTCTCATCATTTTTATGTCCAGTTTTTTTGTCAACGCTACTGAATGTGTAAAAGATAGGGTTAAGCTTAACAACTGACGAATCTTAGCCTGCGCAATTGACGTTAAAACGTTATAATTCGGTCCAATGTGCACGGGTTTACGGGTGCCTCAGTTCAATGCAGAATCAAAACCCGAGAAAAACCAATAGGCTAAAATTAAAGGTCACACCATGACTAGTTTAACTGTGAAGTTTCTTCGTTCAAGTGTAGCGTAACTGTGAGAAAATAATGACGTTAGTCTGAGCCTTTTGACTTATGCTCAGTAACCGGGAAAATTTTTCTTTCTGAATGGTTTACGTTATCATATTGGTAGATACCAAACAATCATTCAGTCGAAAGGGATTCAAGAAATACCAATTAGAAACAATCTTTTAAGACGATAACGTAAAAACTAGGGAAAACGTCAAATTTTGGAACTCTGTAAACCAAATACTCGTAGCATATTCAAATGTTTTAGAGCGTTTTCCTTTATTCTAACAACAAACCAGCCGCCTCATTATGGTTTTGGATTTTGTACATGATCAAAAATGTCCTTCAGATACAACGGTCTCAAAAACTGACGTCACGGTAGTTCAAACGCTACAACTGAGCAATCTTGAATCTTTTACCTGCCAGTCTATCTCGAATGATCGGCCTTTGTATCCTTATGCAGTAAAGTGACAATAAAATCCTAATATGGTGGATCCCACACATACAAAAAAAATTGCTATATTTACTGTGCATAGTATATATACCCTTTCAAGTGGTTCTTATGTTATGTCTCTTGTTTGACCGTTTGCTATTAAAAATAAGCACTCCATATAATACTCTTTTGGAGATGCTCGGAGTACCTGACAGATTCAGATTCCGAGCTGTTGTTTCTTTGTGTCATTAGGCACGTTCGGCGTTACTACTTGGGTAAACCCGAGCAGTACCCGGGGGCCGTATTCATAAAGCCACTTAAGTCGTTGCTATGCGGTTGCTAAGGCTAAATATCTATAAAGGAGATTCCCTACAACTATGAAATTTGGTCTGGAGGAACAGTCTTTGTAAGACTGTTCCTCCAGAGCAAATTTCATAGTTGTAGGGAATCTCCTTCAAAGAAATTTAGCCTTAGCAACAGCATAGCAACCACTGAAGAAATTTAGCCTTAGCAACAGCATAGCAACCACTTAAGTCGTTTTATGAATATGGCCCCAGGTATTCCCCGGGCTACTCAAAGATATGTTTTATACATAAATTCGAGTAGATCGAAGAATACTGGTATCACTCGGTTTTACCAAAATAGTTATGCCGAACGTGCAATACATATCTTCGAGCAGCCCGAGGAATACCGAGGCCCCAAGTAGCTATGCCGAACGTGCCCACTATACTTATACATTTCTTCTCCTTTCGATGCATTAGGTAAGCCATGTTTTATTATTATTCTTATTATTATTGTTGTCAATGAATCCTTGTCTACGCAGCCGCATAGTTTAGAGAAACATCTGCATTATCTTCCGGGCTGTTAAACGTTTCAAGTGAGCACGTTTAATTATGTCAAATCATGGGCTAGCTGTAATACTGTAAAACACTTATATTTGGCGGCAGCAAAATTTGGCGGTTTTTATAAATGGACCTTTTGGCGGATTTTTATTTTGGCGGTTTTGTGACTTACCATAAAAAAACGAAAGCAAAAGAAAAGAAAAACAAACTGAGATAGATGCCTTAGTATTATAGACCATTTGAGTCCCAGTTCTAAATTGTGATTACAGCTCTATTCTATCATTATAAACAAAACTGTTCAATTATACAGATTATTGTTTTGCTTCTGATTTAATTGAATTTAATTGGCTTAGGTACTAAGTAGAATGACATTAACAATGATACACTCCATTTCACGTGGTGCTTTACTTGGACTGCGTTTCTACTAATGCATATTATGCATATTTGCTTTGATATTAAAAGGGAAGGAATGCATCTCTCAATGGTAGATTTCTCCTTGGTCAGCAGTTTAATTGGCGGCATTTAAATTTGGCGATTTTCTTCTTTTCCGCCAATATCGCCAAAATAAAGTGACCGCCAAATATAAGTGTTTTACAGTAGTAAAATATTATGCTTTTAAGAAGCAATACTCATTGGATCTCAAGAGAGCTCATAAAATAGGAAGTACTCTCTTTTTCTAAATCTTATGGCCCTTGCAAGTATAAAGCAAAGTGGGAGAAAATCGGAGTTTCATGGAAAAAGATACCTGATCCCCCGTAGAAGAAATTAGCCTCCCCTGCCGGCCAAACACAACCAACAGCTGTGAAATATATGTTTAAGTCAGCGCTCTAAATCACAAGGTCACGGAGATCTGTTTTTAATTACTCTTCGAATAAAATTCGCTGATTCTTCTATATAATTGGATAAACCGAGTGCAAAAAAGTACTCTACGTAGGTGTATAGAGGTGAATGTTAAGGAACAGGCACAACAAATATGCTGAACAACAAAAGTTAAACACAATTTTATCACCGTATAATGACATACTCTAATGTAATTTCACAGTTTCGATGTATCAATTTGCTTGAAAAAAATGTTTATTTTTAATCAATTTCAAATCATTTTATATACATGTATGATTATATTAACAAATCTTGAAGTTACGCTCAGTACCAAGGAGCTGTCAAGGTTACAATATCATGGATATGGAAGCATTATGGATTTAGATGTGTTCCATGCTTTCATAGAATCCTCCTTCAGGATTTTTTTTTTAGCCGGGCCGGGTAGCGCAATCGGTAGGGCACCTGACTTGTAAGTCAGAGGCCCTGGGTTCGAATCCCGGTCTGGCCACATACTTTCGTTTCTCCTTCCGCTGATTCAAGAAGGGCAGTTGTCAGTTACTGGCGAAAGTATGTGCACTTAGTACTGGTTAACCGCTAAGGAGGTATAAGCCTGCCCAGGAATAGTGTGGTTAGGTTAACTGACCGTCCTGACATGACCTTAGTGTTTACCGTGGACGTTAAGCATCAAATCAATCAATCAATCAATCAATCAGGATTTGTTTTATCCTCACTGCAACTTGTTATTTGCCGCGTGTGGCAGCCGTAAATGTCTTCCCATACAACATCACAATGCAGATCATATATTTTCTGATGATATAAGATCACTAAATGCATTCTGGGTCAGTTTGAGAGTAGAATTTTTTATATATATTTGGTCCCTGCTTTTGATACAAGTAAGTCTTTGAATCGACTGCCTTATTTGAATCGACTGCCCATGTTAGTTTGACAGCCATTTAAAGGGTCATATGATAAGCAGATTCTTACACTCGTGGTCATTTCATATGTAATTTATGAAACTCGCCGAAGGCTCGTTTCATAAATTTCACATAAAATGACCACTCGTGGAAGATCCTCTATATCTGTGATACAGGTAAGTGCAAATCAAAGTCCGGTATTTAAAAGCATTATTCACATTTCAAAAACTTCGGCTCAGGTTATCAGATCGCAAATTAGTTAAGAAACGGCCAGACTGTAGGAATGAACAAGGTAATGGTGACCAACGGGGCATCAAAGAGGTCATGTAAAATGAGGCTCATCTTAATGGATATGTGCAAGGGTATATGTTAAAGTCCGGTGTCAGAAAAGAAGTGCTGGGAATGTGTTTTGCGCCCAAAAGTTTACATCTTTACCTAAAACTTTCTGCGTATACAAATCAAAAGCTGACAGACATTCTTACACCTATATAAAAGAGGCGTATAAAAGAGATTATCAAACAGGAAGAACAATATCGTAAGAGGAAAATACATTTGAGTTTCAGACACCATCGCATCTTTTAAAAACTTCCAGATCACTTGTCTTGGCATAGTGGAAAGACAGGCAATGATCAGGACTCAATACAATCCAATACCACATCCTGTCGATAAACCTCGAAATATACAACAACATTTCCATCAATTTTTAGTCCGAGCTACAACAAATTGAATATTTACTTCAGGCTCTGAAGGCCTTAAGTGTTCATAACACCTACTTTCAGCTACGATTGATTGATTGATTGATTGATTGATTGTTTTGGGCTTAACCGCCTTTTGAGACAGTATTTCAGTCTATATCGGTCCGTCTCCCAGAGAGAGGGAGAAGGAAGAGAGAACTGACAGACGAGAGAAAGACTGTCCAAACTATCCCCATCTGCAACTTCTGCAAGCAAAGTAGTCCCTTGCCCTACTACTATCCAAATCAGCAGGACGCCTCGGTACTGGAAGTTACTGGAAACAGCACCATCGCACCACCCGACCACCGTTTCAGCTTCGAGTAACATTCATGTTTGCAGCCAATCCTGTTGGATACTCACTTCACGTTATGGGTTCCTTTAGTAGTCACAACCCGTCTCGTAGGTAATATAAACGTATCCATATCAATTTTAGTGCCACAGACGCGCGTTTCTGTATTCAACGTCTTCAGATTCGCTTAACCCTGAAAGTTTGAAAGAAGAGAGATAATGGGCAGGTCTCGGCAGGCAACGAGCATCCCTCTCCATGCCACACTTAGGTAAATACTTCTGCCCAAGTGTGCCTTTAGTGTTCGGAAGTCCTCACTTTGGGACTTGTTTCAAACCAAAAAATACTCCATCAAAAGCTACGCACCTTGAACCGACATCAACAGTCTAAACATGCTACATTTTGTATTTACTTTACAATTGCAGTCCACTCAGACAAATCAGGCTATATTATAGTTTAATGATATAGAGTGTGTGCTACATTCTTTCCCTTTGCTCGTCCTTTCTTTCTGCTTTAGAAGGTCTTTTTCCACGAAATGGCAGTGGTCTCATCTTTTCTTGTAAATGTTTGTGACAAACAGGCTATTACTTCCTTATGTGTTTTATTGACACTGTATCAGTATATTCACCTTTTACAAAGTTATCATGATAACTTGTCGGCAGAAGCGGTTAGTGTGCCCAGGCATTCTTTTTATAGTTTGAACTGCTGTTCGCTCAAACGCAAGGCCTCCTACGCAGATTCCCTTTTTTAAAACGGTCACCCATCTTCTAAATAGCTGCCCATTTTATTGCCTTTCTGTATTGTTTTCAAATTATATATTTGTGATGTTAGCAATGTGTTTATGCTTTTATGTCCGCGCCGATTAATATATAATGCAAACATTCAGTGATAATATCCGCTGTAATCGTTTAACCGACTTCATTAACAGGGCAAATCAATAGGACAAAACACTTTTTCCTATCAGGAAAAGTCCATTAACCTATACCACCGACTGTTTATTGCAGCGTTAAATACTAATCAGACTCAACACACGCGCAGTAAATATAGTAGAGTAATTGAGCAGCACAGCCTCCATTTAGCCCAGTACGCACACGTCGTTAAACAACGTCTTTTGGACGTTGCTACAATGTCGTTTGCTGAAGACATTCTTCATATGTTGATTTCTTTATTGTAATTATCCTTGTTATACGCAGCACTCACCGGAATCTGAAAGTTGACTGAATGCCACAACAGTGTTTCTGTATGTTTGGGGGAGGGGGGATGTTACTATGCAAGAAGTTATTTCAGTCCCTCGCCATATTGTATAACTCTAGTATAAAATAGCTGCTATTAACACGGTTCGACGTCTTCGTAAAATGTAGCGATCAGAAAAAGAAAAAAAGGTTTTAAGGACGTATTATAGGAAGGGTATAAACTGTTTTTGAAATAGAAAGTTAAACAGAACACATTATAGGCAATTAAAATCTTGAAGAACAGAGAACACATTCAAAAGAAGAATCATGAGCCATACTTCTGGTCGGCTACCCAAGTCTCATCCGTGACTATGACAATACCTGGAAACAAAAGCGAAAGAAAAGCATACTGCAATGGCTTAATTTTAATAAATAGTCGAATCAAAGAATAATTAGTAGTATCGAAAATGGTTCAAATAATTAAAAGGCGATGAAATAGAGTAATGGTTTATACCAATCTAAAGTTTCTGATATCTCAGAATATATGCTCTGATCTCAAAGGACAAAAATAAAATATAATCTGCACTTTGAATGATGTACGGGCAGACGTTTTTCTGCCGCCACACGGCTCAACACCAGCTGCAGCGAAGTCAAATTGAAATCGGAAAGAGTTCTTTCAAGAACAGAAACACATTCAATTGAAGGAACATGGGAAATATATAAATGTTTCGGCTTCTCACGCCTTATCGGTGACCCTGACAGTATCTGGCGACAAAAGCTAGGGAAAGCGTCAGTACTTTCTTAATTTTGGTAAGGGGGTCGATCCAAAGACTGATTAGTATCGAAAACAGTTACTACGTACTACTACGCATTATACGCGCTTTCCACGTCTTAGTACGTTTTGTGACGTTTTATTCTGCGTTTTATTACGATTATGTACGTTTTGCGATACCTACTCAAACGTCAATTTCACCGGGCAGTTATACCGGACACTACCTAGTAGTCCCTAGTAAAACGTACGGAATCATGGTAGGTAAGTAAACTGTTCTCGTCTCTTCTGAAAGCGTGGCACTAAGCCGTTTGATAACCGGCTTATACGAAGTAAATCGTAGTTACACGTATTTAAAACGTACTAGAACGTAGTAACAAAACAAAACGGGGTACATGTTTTTGCCAAACGCAGGGCGGGAAACGTAGTACAACCTAGCCCTCAAAACGTGACAGTGAGACTGGGCCCTACGTGTGTCGGAAGTAAGGTTTTCTTATAAAGCGTATATTAAAGCAACGCTTAGACATCAACCAACCAACTTTAACTAACCGGTTTATTTGACATACTTTTAGCACTTCAGATGTGAAGATTTTCCTCAGGCAGACATTAAATGAGTTAATGAAGGCAAAATCAATCACTTTTAGTGATTCTCCCTCATTAGTTGTATTTAGTTTATTCTGTCTGGCAGTTGCGGAGTGCGGGAGAGAGAAAACAATTTCTTACGAGATCTTTATTGCTTTTAGAAACGAATATTTTGTACTTATGTTCCCGTGCTATTTGTTAGCCTCGCTCCAGTCGATGCGATCTATTAGCTGATTTTCACGGTATACAACTCATACTATAATACATAAAATTGAAGTTATTCCTTGCCCCTGATTGAAATTCATTGATCACTCAGCATGAAATTATAGCCCATGCTGCGATACATATAACCTATTTTAGAGACTGAAATTTTTTCACCGACACTGGAGAGAATAAATCTTTGCGATTCACTTGCTGTCGTCGTTACACAGATAAAAAAAAAACTGTCTTAACCGTATTTGAAAGGAAATTGAAAGTACATTGCCATGATGCTGGCCGAAAAAAGGAAACAAAAGCCAGGATACCATGCAATAAAAAACAAAAATGATGGAAAGAAATTATTCAGACATACATGTATTTTAGAATGGCACCACGGCTGGGTGGTTAGAGGAGCTCGGATTTGGTTCGGTACAGATTCTCAACGGACCAGCAAGCAGCTGAAACTTCCTATTTTCTAACCCAGCAGTAAATTGATACCTATTTCGAATGAATTAAAAATTACATTTTGCGAAAGCAGAATGATTGACGCCTTCTTTCATGTGCAGTAGCTAATATGTAACGGGCCTCTAATACCTTACGTCCACAAGGCTATAAAGGGAAACATTTACCTCTACCTTGTATACTTTCTATTTATACGGTACGTAATGGAAATGATGTTACATGTATTTTAGAATCAAAGAGTTACGGATGTTGAGAATCAAATCATTATGAAAGTACTGAATATGGCAAATTAACTCTTTTATGGATATAACGTATGATCCGTGTTTACTTTCGTCTACGTTAGCACTTCCGTTTCACTTTTGAAATGAATATTAACTTCCTTTCGTCATAAAAATTTAAACGTATCCATAACAAATTTAGCGCGTTTCTGTATTTAACTTCTTCAGTGTCACTAAACCCCAGAAGTTTTAAAGAAAAGAGATGAAGGCAGGTCTCGGCAGGTAACGAGCATCCCTCTCCGAGCCACACCTACGGTCGTACATGTATTCCGCGGGACACATTGGCTGCAGACATCAGGTAAGAGACGCCTACATATTGACTCGCGAGCGCAGGCGTCCCCCATCGAGCTACCTCAACCCCTACATCTTGAGAAAGGCGACAGACAAAGGCATCAGGAAAGAGATACCCGATGCAGCAAGAACCCGCCAAAACAACTCAAATGAATGGAAGCCAAACCCCGCTTAGATTCATGTCGCTATGACAAGTCAGTCTTAGTTTTAGAGTAGTTTAGAAATTTAATTTCAGTTCAGTTCAACTCTCCTAACGACGTTCTCCAAGTGGCTCAGCGGTACGTAACCATAATTGCACACAGTTGGCGCCGTGTGTCCGTCCAACTTTAGAAATTTAAGCTGGAATAAGGTTATTTTAAATCAGTTTTTAAGTAGTCACCCCAATGACAGAGAACCAGAATCAACACTGAAACACTGACTAACTTGGTTGATGATATCCTCGGGGACAATGAATGCCTGATTGTACTTTGGTAAAAAGCTAACCTTCTTTACTAGTTTAAACGTAATTAAATTCTAAGAGTTCGTTCAAGAGCAAAGAATACATCCGACAGACGGATCATGGGCCATACTTCTAAGTTTCGGTTACACAAGCCTCCTTAGAATAGACTAGTTCTCTGCCCTTATAGCTATCGCTTATAGGGATCGGTAAAACCTAATCCAAATTGGCAGAATTCTACCCGTGAGACTTGAGTGAGAAATAACAAGATCAGGGGAATCAACTCCAAGAAACTGAAAAAAATGGCGCGGGATGTTGTTTTTATGATGGCGTGTTTTCGATTTACAATGTTTCTCCAGCTTAGTTCATAAACATATGTGTATAATTATTTCTATGAAAATGCAGGAATTAAGTTCATTTTCATAGATGTTGATGTATCTGGAGTGATGGAGTCTTGGAACCATCGCCGAATATCATTTGTTACGGACTAGTTGATTGTCTAAAGCATTATCCAATAAAAGCCGTCGTAACAGTAGTTTTTACCAGTTGTCATACAATGAAGTGGACAACAGCGGAACCAGTTTAAAGCCTCTTAAGTGACCCTGACACAATCTGGTGACGAAAGCCAGAGACAACATATTGTATTTTATTTTTAATTTTATTTATTTATTTTAATTTTAATAAGGCACTCGATTCAAAGACTGATTAGAATCAAAAAGGGGTTCAAATGAATACAATCAATGATACAGGATATGAGTACAAAACAATCAAAACTTTCTGATTTCTCAAACTGTATTCTCTGATCCCAAAGGACAAACATAAATACAATCTGGACTGTGAATGATGTGGAAGACGTTTACGGCCGCAACACGGCACAACACCAGTTGCAGTGAAGTGCCTTCAAGAGCAGAGAATACATTCAAAAGAAGTAACATTGGCCATACTTAAACCTTTCGGCTACACAGGCCTCATCAGTGACACAAAGTATCTTAATCTGCTTCCGTTCCTAGGCTGTAGTCTCTTATAGTGATCCTACCTATCAATTTTGCTTTCAGTTTTGATTTGTGTTTTTATCTGGACAGGGGATCAGAAAGATGTTTGTATGATTTTATGTGGAATGATAGGCCCACCGAGTCGAACACAGCAACTGTACCGCAACAAAACAAACATCAAAAGCCATACAAAATAAAGAAAAAACAGGTAACAAATGAACAGTTCATTAGCTACCTGATAAAACATATATATCACTTTTATTTTTTCTAATTACTATTTTGAAGCACTAAACAAAACAGAATTTAATTTTACAGCTACAGAGATGACTCCACTTCTAGATAATTGAGCCGCGACACGACAAAACAAACAAAGTGGCACGTGCGCCCAGCGAAGACTCAGATCAGTCTGAGCTACAGCATGGAGCTAGCTTAGACCCTTAGCTTACCATTTAGCGCATAGCGAAGAATTTGATCTGTAAGGGTGGATGCCCAGGGTCATCTGAGTCTTTACTGAGCGTCTATGCTACTCTGTTGTTTTTGTCGTGTCGAGACTCATATGACACTTTTATTTGTTTCTCAATTCTAAGGAGCCTCGGTACTCAGTAGGTTAAGCGCTGGCCTGCTGCTCAAGCGGTCCTGGGTTCAAGACCCGATGTAGGCGACCATCTTTTCAATCGTAAACTGGTCCATTGCACACAACCTTCCATTATCGTCCTCCCATCGTCCTGATAAGATTGAAATACTGTTGTCACCCATCTATCCATCGATCTAAATACTATTTTGAAGAACAAACTAAAAAGGAATCTAAGTGGACAGGGACAGCTATAGAGGTGACCATAAATCCAGATATGCATAAAGAATTAATCCCAATTAAACGTTTTCGCCTTGGAACGGACAGTAGCTTGGCTTACAATGTTTTTTGAAGCAGTGTTTTATTCCAGATCGATCTCAAGAAAATTTGCATATGATCTATCATGAGCTTTAAAAGCTTTCAATCAGGCGTAATATCAATAATCATACTGCATGCATTTTAAGTTGATAACAGTGTACATTTGATTGATATAAACGGTGTCACGTGATGAGGTAACTTATGACTTGTGCGAACAGGCACCACTCAGATGTGTCTGCACATTCGCGTATCTGATTTTGGGTTTTCTAAGTTCACATATACGTTCTATGAAATATGTGGAATCAACAAAGCGAAAAGAAAAGTCTTTTAATGCATTAGGCATATAAGTATTTCCTGCCTACAAGCCTTTCCATTTGACACAGTTTCATTTTAATCATGTGGACAATGATCGATTGCTTCCGCTTTTAACAATACTCGAATTGATATGGAAGCGTTTTCATGAGTCACACGCAAACTGTGTTTTAATAAGTTGAATTCGCACTTATACACTTTCAGCCAACATCACAACCAGAGTATACAAAATAGTTATTAAAAGATTGCACGCTAGTGAACAAAGCAGGGAAACAATTCTGAAAATAGGTCTACTCCTAACGGAAAACAAGAATTCCGCGAAAGGATATGTCCCGACTTCAAAAAAAATTATTCTCTGGACTACTCTACTGGCTATGTTTAAAAGAAAGAAAAGTAGGTCAAGGTCAGCAAACGCACAAGCAATGCAATGATGATGTCATGATATTTGCTTTTGTGAAATTTCTTCACAAAAAACTTTTAGTCTCCGAGTAATGAAGCTTACCGCAGTGAGTAGACATAAATTTAGGTCTGCAAACCGCGATGGTAAGCATATTCATCATAAAAGATCTATTTTCCTCTGAGAAGTGGAGCTAAAAGTAGTAGGTGAACGTACGTGACGCTATGTTCAACAGAGACTGAAAGTAGGTCAAGGTCAGCAAACAATACTGTACGACAGAGACAATGTCATGATGTAGAATGTATCATTTCATCAAAGAAGGCATTTTCGTCTCTGAGAAATGGAGCTAAACGCAGTTGGAAAAAGCAAATTTGGATATTTCAACAGAGGCTGATATGTAGGTCAAGGTAGGCAAACAACACTGGCATTGCACAGATGATGTAATGGTGAAAGCCTGTCGGGAGTTTTTTTGTTGTTTTTTTTTTACAAAGAGTATTTTATTCTATAAGAAACGGAAATAAGCTCATTGGGTTGACGTGAATTTGGCTAAGTTCAACAGAGCGTCAGAAGTAGGTCAATGTAAGCCCTTCACCTAAAATGATTACTGCTTTTGAGTAGACAATATCCTGATGTAAGCCTGTGTGAAGTTTCATTACTATGAGTTTCTGAGAAAGGAGTTTAACGAAGTAGATAAACATTGCTGTCGACAACGACGACGAAGCCAACACTGTTACTGACGACGACGCCGGAAAGTGATCATATTTCCCTCCTTCTTGCTATCGGGATCAAAATCGTGACAGTGGGACCAGGGTTTAAAACCCTGGTCGAACTGTCACGATTTCGGTGCCGACTGATCGTAGGCATGTAAATCGGGAAGAGTCGGGAAACCAAGGCCTCGTTTGTTTCTGTCCCTCGAATAGCTGACGATCATGCTACGACGGCGCTACGATTCTCCGAGATGTCTGTTTGGGTTTGAAGACGATCCATCACAGCATGCTACGATTCACCACGATAAGCACGATCTAGTACGAGGCCCTACATTCTTCTCACGATTGTTCTACGATCCAATAAGAAAATATGCGATTACAGGCGAATAGGGATGAACAAAGCCGACTGTAGTACGATAACTGAAGATTTATCATGATGTCCCCAACGACAAATCATGATTTTTTACGAAACAGTATGTTTGCAGTCGGGTTGTGTATATAAAGAGAACTAATTCTATCCACAGTCATTGGGTTTTGCAGTTCTGCACCTATCATATCCAAAAGCAATGCTCCTGGCACCCGTGCGTAGACTTCTGCTGATCAAAACTTAGTTTGGTTTGGCAAAGAGGGGCAGAAAATGGTATTGAGAAAACCGCTTTAGATTTTCCTTATTATTTCTGCAGTGATGGGTTAAGCTAAATATTGTGTAAATGATGCAGTAGGTGATATTCCATTGCAGGTAATTACTGTGAAATAACCACGATGACCCACGAACGCTTCCGACACTGCTCTACGATTAAGCCAGACAGAGCTACGACAGCCCCGCGATTGCCGTACGATTTGAAATGATCGTGGTGGTGCCACGACTGTTTTGAAAATGTTCAAAAGAACGCTTGACACACAATCACATTGTTGGTTTTCTCATGTCGCGGCTCATAAATACATGGCAGTGCAACAACACCAAGAACTTGTCACATACCAGCTTATTGGCAGAAATGACATTCCTGCCATAATAAACATTTGAGAGTGCTCAAATGTATTAAATAACAATACATTAAAATGCCAAAGAAACAAAAATCTGAAATGAGACGACATAAATTCATTACTTGTTCAAAGAAAAAGCGATCAAAATATGAACCATTTACTTTCAATAATGTGGCAGTTTTGTCATCTAATATCCACAACATCCTTATCGTTTACACCTGGTCGTTGTTAGCTGTATGGCTTAGGCCAAGTCCGTAGATGACAATGTCATGTGACAAGTGAAGGCTCTGATCAGACTGCATTCAAGTGCCACAGTGTTTGAAATCACATGTTATAGCTCAATTATTTATTGATCATTTGTGTACCAATCGTGATAGCGTTGTTCTAAGGGAGTTGAAACCTTGCTTCAGTTTTTTTTTTTCAAACTTGCAGAATAAACAACATAACAGCCAAGTAAACTTATTTTTTTTTACTGTTCAGTTTTGGATCATAACTGCAATTGAGAAAAGGCGACATTAAAAGTACAGCGTGCGCCGGTTCGAAATGATTTAATGTAATGATTAAATTGTGAAATGAATATCTATAATAGGACAGATAGATGGAAACTTTACGATTTTACAACCATATCAGGATAAAGGGCGGTTGATGACATTGGCTGCGTGTTATGGAAAGTAAAATGACAGGCAATGATCAGAACCCGTTGGTGTTTGAAAAGATCTCCGCCTCCAGCTGGAGTCGAACTGAGCTATCAGGGCTCCTATATAAAACAAAGATACATTTATAATATATATGAGCCGCGACAGGGGAAAACCAACAAAGTGTTATGTGCGCCCAGCCAAGACTCAGATCAGCCTGGGCATTTTCCCCGTCTGATAGCAGTCTTCGCTTGTAATTAAAGGGTATCTAAGGGTCTAAGCTAGCTCCATGCGGACTGCGAAGGCTCTGATTAGACTGGGCGGATGTCCGGCTTATCTGAGTCTTCGCTGGGCGCACGTGCCACTTTGTTGGTTTTCTCGTGTAGCGGCTCAATTATGTTAGTACACATTGAGTTGAAGCACAGGAAATATATTGCCTGAAATAGTAAAGATTTAGCATTCTTATAAACAAACTCCTTATCGCACTCCCTTGCAGGCACACAAAGTTGAACCAACAATAAACCAACGTTGATTCGACGTCATACGTTGATTCATTTAAGGAATGAATTTCATTTTTCTGAGCTTTATCGAAGTGTAAACTACATTGGGTCACGTGCAAAGTGAATGAACCCCGAAGGGGTTCATGTAAACTTTGCTAGTGACCCAATGTAGTTTACACTTCGATAAACATCTGAAAAATTAAGTTCATTGCTTATATTTACATTCGTTTTAATCAAATCTTTCATGAAAAATCTTGTATCAGCGCCAAAATGGAAGCAGTAAAACATGTACACGCACTTTTTATTGCTAACAGCAGAACGGCATGTATGACGTCATGACGTTGCTGACGTCCAATCAGGTTGTAGATAGCCATTGTTTATTTTGACGTCATTGACGTCGCGTGTCTCAATGTAATTATTGGACTGTAAACAACATTACGTTCCAATGGTTTACTGTAGGGCTTTTCAGTAAATACACCAATAATGTAAATATTGTGGATTCAACGTTGAGTGCCTAGTGGGTATTTGTTTGTCGGATTTGTAATTCTCTCCGCAAATCGTTCTTGCATATTTGATAAAAAGGTGCACTAATCTCTATTGCAAGCTTTAACATACACGAAAGATTTCATTGCATCATAAAACCATCCCTTAAGGATTTTTTTCCATCTGTCATATGATTATTGCTGTAGAGCCGAGAGGTCTGACCTATCCATCACAAATGTCATCACAATTTACACCTGATGTTTATCGTTAATTGAACTCTGACATGTAGATGCTTCCCTGCATGTATGGTAAGATAAATATTGATAGCATTATCGCTTACACACTAATTCCCTAGTCACGATTGGGCAGATAGTTGCGGACTTTAAATTCACAGAATTTGTGGGAGTGGTCTCTCTCCATATCGAATCCGTATTGTATCCGTATAGTAACCGCAAAGTCCGCAGGATATGCCACCCTAACCCATACGCATCAGTTCTGTATTCGTAAATTAATCAAGAAAATAGGCCACGCCCACAAATTCTGCGGATTACTGTGGATTTTCAACCACAACTATCCGCCCATACCTTTTCGACGTTGCCAAACCTTATCCTACACAGGCAAGTTAATTGTGTAGGATGATTCTCTGGAAGCAAAATAAAATGAAAATAGCAGTATCGGTTAAATTCAGTCTGTACAGGAATGAAGTTTGACAACTCTACTCATGCCCTTTAGCACCGGCAATTCAGCGGCACTCTGGTTTCAAAACAAGCCATGTGAACTTGAGTCGAATTTATATGTGCATGTATAAGGTCTGCCTCACAGTAAGGTATTATTTACTTTATCGCTGCTGCTGTTCGCGTAATAAAGCAATGGACATCAGAGAGAAAATTAATGGGTATAGAAGATCAGCATTATGTTTTAAAGCAAAGCAAAATCGCAACCTCTAAATATTCAGCAAAACATCTCTTCATCATGGCGCAGAAAATATATCTAATCACCCCTTAGCATCATGGGTCTCATTTCGAATCAATGTGAAAAATGGAGATCAGCTGAAGCCGAATGTGCTAGGAGCGTGGGCAGTGTTGGATCAATAAGTAGCTGAACATGAACTGACTCAGTTAAAGCGAATACTCATATGCGTCGTTTGCTTCCTGAGGATATTCCTTTACCATTTTAGCTTATTTAGCTTGGTCGCTCAACGTGTCGCCGCCGTATTTTAATCTTCCTTTGCGGTCTTATCAGTAAACGCGCAAACAAAACGTACATTATAAAATTCTGTTGTTGGATGATTAAATATTCTATTGTTTGTTGACAAACTTAAAATGTGAACTTAACGACAACGATATCAGAAAAGAAATGAATAAATGACCTTTCCTCGTCTTTGATTTAGCGATGCTGAAAAGTCATTTCAATATTAGTGTGCAGTAGCGTCAACGGAATCAAACCCTCGGGTCTACGGTTCAAGTGGTACACCCGGAAAACCTTATTTCCCACATGAACGATCAAGACTCGGGTTGTGATAACCCTTTTCCCACAGGTCAATTCTCACTAAGTCTATTTATCCACCTTCTATACCTTTGAATGGTTTCTGCAGAATATTTATGACCGCATCATTTTTGTTTTATTCTTGCGTGTCAAATGTAGGAGTAATTAAGAAGTTAGATGGATTGATGGTGTACATGTAATGTCGTCTCACATGCAAGGCTATTATATGAGCCTTCAGAAGGCGATATATTGTGCTTAACAAGAAAAAAGTGTATCGTCACATTGATGCAGACGGTAGCTACAGACCGATTTATTGTGTTTAAGAAGAAATAAAAAAAGAGTATCGACACGTTTATGCAGACGGTAGACTATTTCAATGGACAACCTACAGTTAACCAGAGGACCACTGGTCCTGTAGCTTACCTGACACCTTCTGTCAACAGACACAATTTGTTTTTTCGCTCAGTTGTCGCAAATTTGAAACCAGTGGCTTATAAGCAGTGCGTACTTTAATTATAAAATCTCTGTGACCTAGAGCGAAGTTCAAAAATTACCTTGACCTTTGATGACCTTATGTCTTCATGTATTTATTTAGTTAACCATATTTTCCATTTATTATCGCTCGGCTTAAAAAGGTTCCATGAAATCAACTGTTTAAGTATTTTCCCTTATAAAAGCATAACATACCTAAGTTTACCTTGCCATAAATTAGGTCATGGTCAATGCACGGTCATGATTTGTATAAACTATGATGGGCCTGAGTCCCAAATGCTACATACCATGCAACAAGGTCATTTGGCCTTTGGTTCTGGGAAGAATATTTTTGAAGGGTTTTTACCATAAAAGGGCATGGCGGCAACCTTGGTCATGTGACCATGATTATCTGAACAAACCTTGGTTCCTTTGACCCAGTGAAGCTTCATATGAAATATGGTTTCAAACGGCCCAACGGCTTCAGAGAAGAAGATGTTTTAAAACGACAGAATTTCAGTGACCTTGAAAAAAGTCAAAGAATGACCTAGACCTTTAGCAATATAATATCTCCATTTGCTCATTTAGTTAACCATATACACCAAATATTATACCTAGGACTTAAACAGTTTCTGAAAAATCAACTGTTTAAGCATTTTCGCATACAAAAGCATAACGCATCAAAATTGACCTTGCCAAAAATGAGGTCAAAATCAATGCACATTCATTACTTGTATAAACTATGATGGGCCCGAATCCTCAATGCTACAAACCAGGTTTCAAGGTCATAGGCCTTTCGGTTCAGGAGAGAAGATATTTGAAGGGTGATTACCATATATGGGCATAGAGCCATTTTAGTCATGTGACCAAGACCATCTGAACCCTTTGATTCCTTTGACCAAGTACAGCTCCATATAAAATATGGCTTCAATCAGCACAGTGGCTTCAGAGGAGAAGATGTTTGAAAATGTTGACGGGTGTCAGAATCTCAGTGACCTTGAACAAAGGTCAAAGAATGACCTGACCTTTAGCAACATAATATTTCATTTCCTCAATTATTTAACCATCTACCAAATACTATACCTTAGACTTAAATAGTTTCTGAGAAATACACTGTTTAAAAATGTTCCCATACAAAAGTATAACAAACCAAGCTTGACCTTGCCATAAATTAGGTCAAGGTCAATGCACGGTCAGAATTTATGCAAATTATGATGGACCCGAGTCCTGTATGCGACATACCGAGCCACAAGGCCATTAGGCCTTTGGTTCTGGAGAAGAAGATTTTTGAAGGATTTTTTTTATATATGGGCGTGGCGGCTATCTTAGTCATGTTATCCAGACCATCTGAACAACTTTGGTTCCTTTGGCCCACTGAAGCTCCATATCAAATAAGGCTACAGTCGGTCGAGTGACTTCAGAGGAGATGTTTGATAATGTTGACAGGCGACAGAACCTCAGCGTCATTGAACAAAGGTCAAATAATGACTTTGAACTTGAGCGACATAATTTCTTTAACTGGTCATTAAGTTAACCATATATACCAAATATTATACTTTAGACTTAAATGGTTTCTGAGAAATCCACTGTTTAAGCATTTTCCCATACAAAAGCATAACGTACCAAAGTTGACCATGTCGTAAATTAGGTCAAGGTCAGCCAACGGTCATCATCTGTAAAAACTATGATGGGCTTGAATGCCCAATGCTACATACCACGATTCAAGGTCATAGGCCTTTCGGTTCTGGAAAAGAAGATTTTTGAAGGGTTTTTTACAATATATGGGCATTGCGGCTATCTTGGTCATTTGAACCAGATATACCGAACAAACTTTCGTTCCCGACCTAGCTAGGCTCCATATGAAATATGGCTTCAATCGGACGGACGACGGACGGATGGACGATGCCGGGTATACTATAAGCTCAACTTTGAAAGTAAAAAGTATGCAAAGACCAGGAACTGAAACAATCAAAATCCAAATCCAGCCCTCAAACCATAGTTGGAAACAACTAAGATTACAAATAATCAAGATACAGAGAACATATGGCCAACCGAGTGAGCAGCTTGTTCCCAAAAGGTGGCCACTCAGCAACCCAAACCGAACCAAAAATAATAAGAACATACATAAGGTAAAACATCACAGAAACTCTGACACCAAAACAGGCAACAGAGAACCACAACAGAACTACCGCCTAGGAACGGTCAGTAATGAATTACTGGGGGGCTTGATTCGATTTTACAGGCCCAACCTCACCCTCAGTTTCTGAAGTGGTACAAAACATTTAGTTGGTTGTTCGGTTCGCATGATAACCCTCTAACTCGTCAATGAATCATGACGGTAAACACATAAATCAAATTTCAACACCATGAAGAAGCAAAGACGAGGACTCAACAGATACAACGGGCCATCTGACAGGTGGAAATCCCTGTCCTGCCAAACAACCCCACTGAGCCTAAAGGCTCAGTTGCTCAAAAACAAGCTATAAAAATGTATCAAAAAACGTGGTCTATGGACATGTTTCAGTATTAATATTATTTTACGCTTATTTTTTTTTTCAAGCGTCAGGGTTACGTTAAGCGCTGTTACATGCCAGCAGGTATGCGAAACACTTGGAGGACGTCGCACTTGTCGCACATTTCATTGCTGATTATGAGCATGCTCAATTAAAACAATACGTTCTGAGGAGTTAGATCATTTGAAAGCTAGAAGTACTTCAAAATTTTGAAAATACATGTAGCAAGCTCGGTTTATTTGCGTCTGTTCAAGACCAGTTATGAAATGTGCAACATCGAACCTGCTGTATTTCTTACTTTCAAAGGATCTAATTATTTAGAATTGACTTTGTACTTTACTTTCCGCAAGTATCCTTTTAAAATCGAGTTCTATCGCGTGCTGTTTCTTTATGAATCTATAGGTGCTATAGGCATTGCTCTATCAGTTCCAGGAATGTTTTTATATTTCTTAGACAACACATTATAAATGCATGTATCATGCTTCAGAAGATGAACAGTATCACCTTTGTCTTTCGATCACGTCCTGATTGTACGTAAATTTTGCGAATAAACTGTTGTTTTAACCAACCTTATTACACAAAAGTTTACTTATTTCCCATTAAAATGAGTCGAGAATCTTAAATATAATAGCAGTGTCAAGTTTACTCGACATTGTTTCCATTAAATTTGCAGACTCAGAAGTCAAACATCTTTTCCTGTGTTATGGTGACTGAAAGGTTTTACTGGGCGGCTAATTTACATCATTAAATTACGGTTTACAGAATCAGTCCTGTTAGTAATAAACCCTCCCTGTGGCAAGTCAGATGACTATACTGAATTTAAGCGATCGAGACCGCAGTTTTGGTTAGCCACATGCTTTAAAATATTTAGGTTAATTTCTGCTTGGTGTGAGAAGCCATATTGCACTGTTTCCAGGATGCCTTTGTAGTTAGTAATCTATAAAATCAAAATGAGGCTAAATAAATAATGCATCTCAATGCTCGAAGCTTGACATGATTAGATTTATCATACCAGATTTAGGATACCTAAAACACTAAATACCCATTACTGCGTACGGCAAGACAAACCTGTATGGAAAACTTCAATAGTATGATGAAAATTTCATGACGTTCCGTAGGCTCTGTCCTGAAATCCATGAATATCAGTCTCTATATTTTAGCATAGGGGCCGTATTCATAAAACGACTTTAGTCGTTGCTATGCTGTTGCTAAGGCTGAATTTCTATAAAGGAGATTCCCTACAATTATGAAATTTGCTCTGGAGGAACAGTCTTTGTAAGACTGTTCCTCCAGACCAAATTTCATAGTTGTAGGGAATCTCCAACATAGAAATTTACCCTTAGCAACAGCATAGCAACGACTTAAGTTGCTTCATGAATACGGCCCCAGACCAGATTAAAGTACTCCAAATTTAGAAATAGCATAGCTAGTCCCCTAGATTGCCTAATAGAAGCACGTTGATTTTTCTGGTATTATGCCGGACCCGCTTTAATTTAACTAATGGGTTTCCTTTGCTCTGGCAGACAGTATCTGCCATAAGCCCCGTATTTGCCATAAGCCCTCATTTTTATTTCACCACAGTGATTCAATTTCATTTTTATCTGTGATGTGTCATTGAGTTACGGGAGAATTCAAGGGGACTAAAACATTTGTGATTTAAACTTATGAGTGATACTGGTATTCTAAAATTTTCATAGAGGGATGTTGTTAACTAAGTAAAGAAAGCTACACAGGCTGTACGTGATGTGTCATGCTTAATATTACTTCGCAAAAAAATCTCAATAATTTTGAGGAATACACGTGTACTACGTATAGAATACCAATGGTAACTTGTCGGTCTGTTTTGGCAAACAATTATATTTTGAGAACAATTTGCTTGCAAAACAGGGCATTATCATCAATTATCAAATAAATTGCTGACAAAAATTTCGCATCAGCATTTATTTAAAACATCAGCTTTATTCCAAGGTTACATAATGAAGGCTCGCGTTTGCTTTTATTTAAAGATTTTATAACTTACACATCATCACCCACTTAACAGATTTGACAAAATTTAGGACAGCGCTGATCCTACTGTGACTGAAACATGTTTGACTTAATAATGGCATAGGCTTTAACAAACTCCTAGGAAAATCATTATTCTGTATGTACGTAATCAAGAACCAACTTTTAGAAAATATGATACCAAATTATAAGACTTTTACTGATTTCCCGAAACTTCGTAACTTTGAATACCCGAAACTTCGAAGTATGGCCCATGTTCCTTCTTTTGAATGTTTGCTCTGCCCTTGAAGGAACTTTTTAAGATTTTATTTTTAATTAAGCACACACACAGACATATGCACACAAAAACATACACACAAAACATGCTTGTGAGTTTTATACAGATGAAATAAGACTGATAAGACTGTTTTGCATCTAATAAGGTGATGAAAACTTTTTTGCATAGTATATACGCATGGAAACTTCGCCACAGGCACTAGTACAGTTCTGTGAAATTAATCAAAATAGATGATCATCAAACTTGCGTAATAAGCATTTATTCTCCCAGGCAGCAGCAGGAGCATGGTTTTCACTTATCAAATTAAGCATTTCGATTTATTAAATAATTTTCCTTTGAAGTTTCAAAACTCCATACTTGTTACGCCTTAAAGATTTATTAGCATCCTTCTAAACTTGTTCTGCTTTCTGGAGATCATGTTAGAAATTCAGTAACAAATTCGTTTCATTAAATGAAAGGAAGAATCTTTATCCTGCAGAAGTTCGGACCAGTGACTACACACATCGGTTGATAATACAAACAAGACTGCCATGAAACTCATGAATGGTGAGGCCTGGTGCTCTTAAAATGCCCCTTGCTTAGATAAATGGCAAAGGGATGACAAAGATCGCTTCTTAAATCTGGAGCCGTATTCATAAAATGACTTAAGTCGTTGCTATGCTGTTGCTAAGGCTAAATTTCTTTGAAGGAGATTTCCTACAACTATGAAATTTGCTCAGGAGGAACAGTCTTACAAAGACTGTTCCTCCAGACCAAATTTCATAGTTGTAGGGAATCTCGTTTATAGATATTTAGCCTAAGCAACAGCATAGCAACGACTTAAGTGGCTTTATGAATACGGCCCCTGTTCTATGCAGTCAGTTTCAGTTTCCAAGGAACAAGTTGACAGATTCATACGAAAATTGCATGTGTTCAGTGTTTATCATGCTTACAAGTTGTGCAGCTTCGGTGACCGTGAAATAATTTTTGAGGTCAGAAGCAAATTATTATTTTTTATTTTTTTTTGAACCAGTTGACAGATTCTTACAAAACATGTAATGCGTTTTGTTTTGTTTTGTTTTTTTTTGGCATAGGTTTAAGTGTTTAATGGGCAGAGTTTGTAGGAAACTCGTGCCAACGGGACAATACTTGAATTTCAGTTTGGGTGTGCATAATATATCACCACTTGAGTTAAGCAAACCAAATGTACTGATAAAGCTTCAGGACAAGCTTCTGAGCAGCAGTTGTTGACAATGGCTACAGCTGAAGCAGGCAAACATTTATTCAACAGTTTTCTAGCGACAGTGGAACAGCGTCACGGACGTCGTAACGTTGCCTACGCCCAATCAGTTTGAAAAGAATCATTCTTTATTTTGACGTCACTTAACGTCATGTGACGTCGCGTGAATTGATATATTGAAGTATAAATTACATTACATTCTAATGGCTTACCATATGGCTTTTCAATAAACGCTCTGAGAATGCAAATATATAACTTCAAGCTCAAAAGGGAAGCAGCTAAATGAAGATGAACAACGGAGGTGACGATCACGTGATGATAACAGTAAATAGCTCGTGTTTCATAAATGAATAACCACAAATCAAATTTGAAAATCAGCGATATCTCCGGTCTTACAAGTCCGATTTTATTTTTGTCGTAAAGCGCATATACCCCGCACTTGCTTTGCTATGTGCTTTGTCTATACCAAATGCTATCATTTCGTGAATTGAAGCCATTTACCAGGACACTTCGGAAAAATGGGCAGTTTTCCGAAGTATTCTGCTAAATGGCTTCATTTCGTGACGCAACGACGGTTGCTCCAGACAAATGACATCGTACTGGGCAACTGCTCTTTACGACATTGATATCGGTCCTGTAAGACCCGAGATATAATTTTTTTTCTTACCTGGTCTGAGATTATTTTCTAATGACACATCAGATATTTACTGTTATACACAGTTCCGAGCCACACCCAAAATGTCACTCAAAATCACATGATAGCGTATACCTGGCCATTGCAACGACAGCTTAGCACGTGACATAGTCTCACAAACAATCGCACGTGGCCAATATCCAACATAAGTCCGTGATTTACCTCACAGTTAACGAAGGGATGTATACCTGTCTAACACCACTTTTAATAAACTTGCCCTGCTCTGCAAGAACAGAACGCATCGGAAATACATGATGCGCCAACTGTCATGTGTAGGTCATGAGGAGGCGGATGCTTCGCTATAGATCGCCAACATTTAGCAGAACTTGCATTTGTCAGTTGTTTTCTGCCATCTTTGTGTAAAGCTTGTGAGACGTAGTAACAGTAACTAAGCAGGCGGAGCTTAGCGGCTATTCTCGGAACTGTGTATTAGCACGTGATCGTAACGTATGTTGTATACCTTCTAAAATGCGCTAGGGTCAAGTCAGGCAAATTCGGACAGCAGGCAAATTCGGATAGTGACAGTGTTTCCTTTTTATGTCAGTTGTTTAGAATAAAACAAAATAAACTGGGCACACAGTAAAAATCCTGATGAGACGGCTCATGATGAGCCGTCTCATCTGGATTTTCACTGTTTGCAATGGTCTGTTCGAATATACCCGCCGTCCGAAGTGACCAGGCTCGACCCTATTAATACGCTAATATTCATATGAACTTAATACAAAAATTAGCAAATAAGATCAAATATATCTGGCCCTAATCTTCCACGATCAGCCGAACGTCATGTGCAGCCTTGTTGCCGTTGCTTACTTTTGCGACATAAAATGAATTGCTGCAATACACTCAATCTCGTTTGTTATTACATAATTAAGGTTTCTTAAAGCGATGTTGCACTTAAGATATTGCCTGCATCAGCATGATTATGTTATTAAGTTTCAACATGTCACCGACACTCATTTTACAAGGAAGGGAAATTAGCTTTCAGCCAAAGTTTCAAATAAATATGAGTTATTCTTGCTTATAATCATTTCCCGATCCGATGATTATAGTAATATTCGGCATATAAATTGGAAATGTTACATTTATCCGGATTTCGACCAGAATAAGCCACCTGATATTTTGCTAGAGCTTGTTACAAACATTAATAGGCAGAGCAAGGGGAAAAAAAATAGCCACAATGCATTGGTTGGTTGGTGGGTTGGTTGGTTGGTTCTTTTGGATTTAACGGTCTTTTGTGACAGTATTTCAGTCTATATCGGGCCGTCTCCCAGAGAGAGAGAGAGAGAGAGAGAGAGAGAGAGAGAGAGAGAGAAATACAAGAGTATGATGGACGAGAGTAAAAAATCCAAACAACCCCCGCCCACACCTACTGCAAGCACAGAAGGCTCTTGCCCTACTTTTATTCAAATAAGTAAGACGCCCCGGCACTGGAAGTTGAAACCAGCACCATCGCCCAACCATCACACCCTAGTCACAATGCAAACTCCGCTCGAGAAGATTATCCGTGAATGCTAAGCGTCTCAAAAAAGACATAGTCAGACACTAAAGCGCCCAGTCAGAAGCCGCAGTTTCTACGTTATTTGTATTAAATGCACTACCATTTATTTAAGAACTGAAATTTGATTTTTCAGCGTTCATCGTGTGTTGAAGTCAGTGGGCGGAACGAAAATTCCATGAAGCGGGAATTTTAGACGGTTTTAAATCGAACGTTTCATGGACCAATCAAGACGTTTGTTTACCTTAGACGTCGCTTGACGACAACGTCACATGATCAGTTGTTGTTCGTCGATGTATGAAGCCAGTTGCTCTAAAAGGTTTACCTATGGGAAGTCAGTGGCAAGCTTGGACGGACACTCGGCGCCAAGTGCGTGCAACTATGATTACGTACCGCTGAGCCAATTGGGGAACGTCGTTAGGAGAATTGAACTGAACTGAACTGAAGTCAGTGGCAAGTGTAAATATATTGAAATGATGACACCACAAATATTATGAACGGACCCATCTAATTTATAATGAAAGATGATTCCACTAGGCATACAGGGTTTTGAAACAAAGACGCAAAACGGAATAGTACCCTGCCTAGGGATAGTATCATGAACTAGGTCCTACATTTTAGAGGGCCTTTCAAAATTTATTGTAATTTCAATGTAGCTAGCATGTTAAACATAGGTTTATTTCAGTTGTAAGTTGTAGCGATCAAAGTGCCAAAATCATAATTCCGAGCTTATAAATACCAATTTCCTAAAGTATGTTGTTGTAACGACCATGTTATGTTTTACTTGGTTGATAGTGCCAATCCTACTGATTTGGAACATTGTAGGACAAGGGCTTACTGTGCTTGCAGTAGGTGCGGGTGAGGGTTGTTTGGACATTCTCTCATCTGTCATTGCTCTTCTTTCTTTTTCTCTCTGGAAGACGGCCCGATATAGACTGCAATACTATCTCAAGGGGCCGTCAAACCCAAATCAATCAATCCACTAGCAGTAACTTGGTCTTGTTGTTAAAAGCAGAGCGGTCAGAATACAACAATCATAAGTCCGGGCTTGCAAACGTTTCAGACTTTAAATATCAAAAGCAACACCATTATAGTTATGCATTTTGAGTTAAAATGCATACATTTCACAGTGTCTAGCATAATAGGTGACAGTATTAACGGTTTTTTGCTCCCATAAGCCAGCGGCTCCAGGGGAGCTTATAGGATAGGCAGGCTTCGTCGTCCGTCCGTCGTCCGTCCTTTAACATTTTCAAACAGCTGGGCCGATTGTAACCAAATTTCATGTAGGCCTGCAGGGGACGGGGAACGAAAAATTGTTCGAACAGCCTAGGTCACATGAACGGCATGGCCGCCACGCCAATATATGGTAAAAACAATTAAAAAAAATCTTCTTCCCTAAAAAGCCAAATGGCCGATGACCTTGAAACTTGGTATGTAGCATCGGGTACACGAGAACTACCAAGATGGTTCAAACGATGATCTTGGTTTGACCCTGACCATTTTACGACAAGGTAATATATGGAAAATGCTAGAACAAAAGATTTCATGGAAAGGTTTGAAGATTTTGGCCTAAAAGTTGTAACACTTGTATACAATCATCGTAATGAGTACATGAAAATTTGTGAATTCAACAGGTCAAGGTCATTATTTGATCACTGACCCAGACTCAGAATTTTGACATCCATCTCCTCAAATCCACCAAGCAAAGTTTATCAAAAATTCGTTTAGAGTCCCTAGGGGCTGGGGGGAACGAAATTTTCAAATAGTTCAGGTCATATTACCAACATGGTCGTCATGCCCATATATGGTAAAAACTTGAAAAATCTTCTTCTCTAGGCCCAATTAACCAAAGACCTTGAAACTTGGTATATAGCCTTGGACACTGAAGTACTACCAATATTGTTCAAATAAAGACCTTCGGTCGACCGTAACCTTTTTACGGCAAGGTCAAATATAAATAAAAAAATCCTAGAACATACTATTTTATGGGAGGTTTCGGAGATTTGGGCCTAAAAATTGATATTTGCAGTTTTCTTAATTTATGAGCACAACACGTCAAGGTCATTCTTTGACTCCTCAAACGCCACCGTGCCAATTGTAACCAGGTTTCATATAGAGCCTCCAGGGGCTGAGGGAACGAAAATTTGTTCAAACTGGTCCAGGTCACATGATCAACATGGCCGTCATGCTCATATATGGTAAAAACCTTGAAAAATCTTCTTTTTCACAACCAATTAACAAAAGGCCTTAAAACTTGGTAAGTAGCATCCGATACACGAGCACTACCAAGAATATTCAAACGATGACCTTGGGTTAGCCATAACCTTTTTTCGGCACGGTCAAATATGAGAGAGTGCTAGAAAATAAGATTTCATGGACAGTTTTGAAGATTTTTTCCCAAGATTGTTCAAATGATGACATTGGTTGACCATGACATTTTTATAGCAAGGTCAAATTTGCTTTTTGGTGCTTTTATGTGGGGGAAAATGCTTAACTATAAAGAATTCATGGAACTTGCAGAAAAAAATTGTTGCAGAAATATAAACCAATGCCTCTCGTATTTTGAAAGTTTCAAACTACATGTATCTGGTTTGTTCAAATGATGACTTTAGTTTAACTTTTGAACTTTTTACTCAGGTGAGTGATTCAAAACCTCAAGGTCCTCTTGTTACTCAGGTAAGCGATTCAGGGCCTCATGACCCTCTTGTTTAGAATACCTATACCAGCTTTGCTTTCAGAGAACTCGGTTAGGTGCAGGATTAATAAAAAGGTAAAGGTTTTTCATCGTTGTGTGAGCAGTTGTTAAAGGCACCGTGTATCTTTGTCACAGCATATGAAGGTAGGGTCTGCACCTTCCTTTTGCAACATTCGGTTTAGCCTATCACTCTTACAACTCATCATAGTGTTGGTAACTACAAAACAAAACTAACATTGACTCAACAATCCATGATTTGTTTGGAACATCCATTCTGCGCAATTGTATTGCTTTACAGGAAAGAAAGAAAAAAATAACTCTTTAACGTCTCAGCTTCTGTCTGGTTAAGAAAATGGATAAGCAAAATTACAGAGAATTGAGAAAATAATTCTGTGGAAATTATACTACCAGCCTCGGCAGCCTGACATGAGTCAGAAATTCGAAAGATACAGGGACCAAGCAGGCGTACAGAGCCAAATTGCAAGGAACATTGTAACGAAAAGCAAACTGATGCAAAGCGTAAAGCAAATACATAAAGGAGCAAATACCCTGATGAATAGATGGATATGCTTTTTTATTACAGATTGCTGAAAGCAAATTGAAAAGTAAAAAAATCAATTTATTTTTTGCATTATATTCGCCATTACCTAATAACTAGCTCTTCTAACCAACAATGTCAATTAGCAAAAAGCAATCAGCAAAATGCAAAAGTTATTGAGGCAGTCAACAGTACATGGCAATAAGATTTGTTGTCATTTCAACTCGCTGAAATTTAACTAATTGCATTTTCAAAATGTCATCGTTGTTTACAAGAGATGCATAAAACTAATTGCTGCAGCTAATGGAAACCTTATATGGAACTAGATAGCAGTATTGCAGAGAAGAAATGAGCCGCGACACGAGAAAACCTCTAATCAGAGTCTTCGCTGTCCGCATAGAGTTGCTTAGACCCTTCGCTACACTTTAAGCGCCTAGGGGAAGACTCTGATCAGGCTGGGCGGATGCCCAGGTTGATCTGAGTCTGGGCTGGGCGGACAACCACTGTGTTGGTTTTCTCGCGTCGCGGCCCCAAAATTCTATCATCAACTCAATTACATATTCAGAGCGCTTGAGAAGGAGACTTTTGAGGATAATTCTAGAATATTTTCTTTTTCTACAATATAAATCAGAGTTTGTGACCCCTCATTAGAACCAACTCGGCAAGGCGGTCATAACCGATGTTTATAAGAAGTACCAGAACAATCACCAAAAGATTACAATATCTGAGGCTCCATGTACCTAAGTTTCAACGCATGTCATCGAGTTTGCCAGTTAAAGCAATCAAAACTGTTTTTCAATATTGCTATGACTAGATTTTTTTTCCAATGTCTGACATCTGCTTTGTTGAACAGATAGATTAAGGGTGCTTTGTGGGCATCAGAAAAAAACAAATGTTATCTGAGAGTGGGAAAGGCTAGTAATTTCAGCTCTTGAACTAAGCAAGGTGTGTGCAAGGTACTTATTAAACATGTGATTCGCAATGCTCCATGCCAATGAGCAGCATAACCCATTAATACCTAAACTTAGTCATGCAAGCTAAAATACCATGAAACCTAATTTAGGGAACCATAAATGAGCCGCGACACGACAAAACCAACAAAGTGGTAGTGCGCCCAGCGCAAACTCAGATAAGCCTGGTCATTCGCCCAGTCTGATCAGAGTCTTCGCTGTCCACATGGAGGTAGCAGAGACACTTAGCTACCCTTAAAGCGCTTAGCGAAGACTCTGATCAGACTATGCGGATGCCAAGGCTGATCTGAGTCTGCGCTGGACGCACATGCCACCATGTTGGTTTTCTCGTGTCGCGACTCAGTTATAGATGAAGATACCAAGGAAAGGCTACATTCACAAAGCACAGTCCAAGGAATCCGGCAAAACGAGAAAACACATTTTTGATAGCATAGAAACTCAGTCTCACAAAGAAAATTTAGGATAGCCGATATTCAAGTGTAAATTAACAATTTATGATGACATTATTTCTTACCGTTCCACGGTGGTGCTTTTGTTGTGCCTCCTTACTGTCAGTTGTTCTTTCAGACCCCTAGATAAGAGGGAGTATTTGGTGCTAATTGGGGATAAATTTTGTTAGTTCTGCATAAAAACATATGCTGTGACCCCTCATCTGGACCGTCTCGATGAGACGGTTCAGATGAGGGGTCACAACATATGGTTTCAATGAGAAATAAGAAAAATTATCCCTCAATTATCATCAAATACTCCCTCTTATCTACAGCTCTGTCTTTGTCAGCTTGTCTGTGTTCTAGCTATGTGGTTACCAGTATAGTGCCCACTGTTTTCAGTCGAATTCTGTAATTAAAACAAAAATAGCAAATAAGCCCTTCCAAGCCGGTACTTCTGATTTAGTTCTTCAATGTTACGTGTTCCTATGTCCGCTTGTCTGTGGTTTTCTAACAATATGGTCACCTGTATAGCTGCCATCTTTGCTTTCTTTTTTCTTTAGAAATTTTAGATAGAAAATAGATAGAATATATCTTAATGTTGTTTTCAATTTAGTTAGCTTAATGACCAACTGTTCGAACTTACAGTGCATGTCTTTCGTGAACTTTTGTCAGTTTGTGTATATATTTCTTTCCCTTTTGGGTTTTGATAGCGGGATATGTTATCTAATTGTATTACCTCCTGATCATTGCATATCTTTTTAACTTTTCATCGGTGTTTGTTATTGGTTTTACATTTTTGCATCATTTCATTTAGATATATGTTAGCCAAATCCACGTTTTGTGGTCATTATTTAAAGGGAGACAAGTTAACAGTTTCTGTTTGCGTTCTTCAATTTTTCAATTTTCAATTTTTACATTAAAAGGAATGAATTTGCTCCTGGAGGAGAAAAATCTTTTCTTAGAAGCTGACTTAACTGGCAAAGGGCATGATGTCAAAATAAAAATGGCAGCTGCTGTTTCTCTAAAAATGTATCAATTTATCCAAATGGGCCGTTATTATTAAAAAAAAATTCGTGATTCCAGGATAACTTCGTCTGTTTATGTGTTCTGAGAAGAGAATGCATCTCTTTGCTGAGACCCAATTTAAACTGTGTAATTATGATGTTCAGTTTATAGAACAACAGATTTTAGATATGTAAATTCAGCGGTACATATTCTTTGAACGCAGTTTCAATCGGAAATACCTTAATTGTTTTACTTTTCTGATAATGATGAACTCCGTTACCCGGAAATGAATTGAATCTTTGAAATAAAGTATGCATTACAACTAGCTTCTGTTTTAAGCAATATGCGTTAAAATATATTTCGCTAAACAAGAAGCGTTTTCTTTTAGTTTGAGCTTTCGTATTATACCCATTGAGCACACAGTGTTAAGGTGAATGGGTACACTTTCAGAACAAGCAAGTCTATAAATTTATTTTAGCCTCCCCCAAAACCCGCCCCTCCCCGCTCCCCTTTCAACTGTGGTCAACTGGAAAGGATTTCTTCTTTCAAGACACTTCTTTCATTAAAGAGTAGTTTGGGAAGGTTTATTTGCCCACGGAATTTAAGAGGTTACAGAGCCCTAGATAAGAGGGAGTATTTGGTTATAATTAGGGATAATTTTTGTTAATTCTGCATAAAAACATATGTTGTGACCCCTCATCTGGACCGTCTCGATGAGACGGTTCAGATGAGGGGTCACAACATATGGTTTCAATGGGATATAAAGAAAATTATCCCTCAATTATCATCAAATACCCCTCTTGTCTAGAACTCTGGGTTATTAACTTTTTCTAGAGTCTTCGCTATGTGCTTAAATGGTAGTTCAGGGTCTAAAATAGCTTCATGCGGACAGCGAATACTCTGATCAGACTGGGCGGATGCCCAGGCTTATCTGAGTCTTCGCTGGGCGCACATGCCACTTTGTTGGTTTTGTCTTGTCGTGGCTCATTTATGTACATGTAGCACTTAATCACTATGGTAAGTTTAATGGCTTAAACTTTATGATGAAAGACGAGAAAATAATGCGACTGAAATTGATTTTAGTTTTTGTTTTATTCTGCAACTCCGTAAATATTTCTCAGAAATCATTTCCTGTATGCAGATGACATTGATTGCAATGCACAATCTGAATTAGTGTATCTGTTGAACTTTGTCAAAGCTGTATTGAAATGCACTTGTAATATTTGCGTCATTAGATCTCAATACTGTCGCCCCAGGTTGCAAATACGAAATAAATAACTTTTGAAATGATTAACTGTTGTATTTAAAGCAGAGAAAGTTCGAAAAGGTCATCAACTCAAGCAACACTTTGGGATTGAAGAGTTCAAGCTAGCGCATAGAGAATGCCAGCTTGCAATTCAAAGAGGTTCGCAGCTGATTTCGGCTTCGCTTAGCTATAAAAACATTGTGATTTACCCCATTGCTATTTTTGAATTATTTTTACTCTTAAGATCACTCTTCCAAACCTCATCAATTTATTATTTTAATCTTTATTAATACTTGATGTTCTCTTGAAGCCCTACTGATTTTAAGATTTATATGAAAAACATAATTGAAAATATGCCTGGCACTAGCTGCAGATATGCAAATTGCTAGGTCAATCAGCTGATGAGGGCCCAAATTACAAAATACTGTAAAACACTTATTATTGGCGGTTACTGAATTTTGGCGATATCAGCGGTTAAAGCAAAGAGCGCTAAAATATAAGTCCGTCAATATTGCATAAATTTAATACATATACGGAGGTTCAAATAAAAAAGATTTTGATGAGTATTTTATATTTTTATACCTTTCCATTTAACTATACATTGTGGCATCCTATAAGAATTGCCTCGATGAGGCGATTCTTATAGATGCCACAATGTATAGTTTAATGGAAGACAATTTTTTTTCCCACGAATTCATGTTAATTTTTTTTTATTATCTAGAGCCGTGGTGTACATGTATTATGACCGCCAAAATTAACATGCGCCAACATATCATTCTATTTAAACCGCGAACTTTTAATACCGCAGATATAAATTGTTTTACAGTAATTCATTCCGGCTTAAAAGCACTGGAAAATGAAAAAATCATTCGGGGTTTTGTATATATAGAAGACAAAAATTGTGAGTATGGACTGAGCAACAATAATTGTCCGATAATTCCATATTTTAATTCATATTTAGGATAATATCCTTACAGTCTGGACAAAAAGTCGCCGATCAGGTGAAATAGACCAAATTCAGGTGGCTCATTACGGAATCTGGTAGGGTCATTCTGCCGTCTTTTTTTTTTTTTTTTTTTTTTTTCCTCATCGCTGTACAGTAAACGTAGCTTTTTCCAACGTTTGTCATGCTCTTTTTGAAAGATTCAATAATAGTGTAATGCGAGCGAAATATGAATTATGCCACCTCTTTATTTGTTTTACCAAATCTTGCAGCGAGAACTGTACTTCGATGGTGCTCTCTTTGATGTTTCAAGAGTTCATACAGCTACTCTTAAAGCGTGATCAGATATATATTTGCTGATCCCTGCTATTTCGCATTGCTTGTAATATGAAACAAGATGATATCGAGCAAAGTTTACGCTACATAATTAACAAAAGTTTAACGGTTCGAAACAGAATACATTAACGAATGCGCATACCCTTTGTTTATTAGGCATACACCTGCGTTTAAGTATCAAGTTCTGGTCTACAGATGCAGCATGAAGGGTCTAAATGGGTACATCGAGTTGAAGGCTGGTCTGAGAATGTGTTATTCTATAACGATGCAAGGTCACATATGTCAAGATGCGTCTTTGTAACCTGAACCCCTCCCTGCCTCTTACTTCAACCGACTAGTGGCTGGTGAAATATTCGAACGTACAGTCTGGGCCGGTTTACATCCGATATAATTGTATTCATGCGCAGGATAGTGGCGGACATAAAATTTGCGAGTTCTCAAAATTTTGGGATTATTTACTATTTATTCTATATTTGCGTGACTTTATTTGTGTAACACATATTGAGATGCAAACGTACGGTCAGCCTCCCGATGTTGATTATAGTGCTGTTTACACAGACAGGGGACAAAACCATCAAAACCCTAATTATGTTATTCCTACACAGAACAGATTTGCCCCAATTAGTGAGTGGGTGGGGTTGTCAATGGGTATGGATATGGATATGAATAACGGACAAATGGAATGGGAAATGGCACAGAACAAACGGAAAAGGTATAACACAGGTATACAAGATTCTTTTTCGGCATTGTCTGTGGATGATAAACTTTCAAATATGTATCAGAAGTTGGAAAATCTAGAACGGACAAACAGCTCAATAGAATCTATAGCCCGAGGCATGAATGTAACAAAAGCACAGGTTGAACACATATCAAGACGTACTGATAGCCATGAACAGTGTTTAAAAGTGTTGGCCTACAAATCAATAGACCTCGAGGCCAGGTCAAGAAGAAACAACTTACTGTTTCATGGGTTAGCGGAAAGCAAAAATGAAAGCTGCTTTGAGTTACTCAGAGATTTCTTATGGAATGAAATGGGCATTGACATAGACGATTATTATATAGAAAGAGCCCATAGGCTGGGATCACTCTATAAAGCGAGACAACGTAGCCAAGATCAGAACCCTAGACGCCCTATTATAGTAGCTTTTGGACAGTACAGTAATACTGAAAGAATTATTGAATCGGCTTATATGCTTAAAGGGACAAATTTTTCTGTTACTAGAGACTACCCCATCGAAATAGTCACCGCCCGGCGAAACTTAATGCCGCTGTATAAGGAGCAGAGGCAAAACAGAAATAACAGGGTTAGTTTGGAGTTCCCGGCAAAGCTAGTGATTAACGGTAAAACTATTGCAGATAGTTTTCCGGACTGGTACATTGTGTTACAAACAGATCGCTATAAAATGGTTAATTCCCTAAATAGCTCGACGTCACAACAAAACACACAGGGAATACGAAACCTTCAACAGCAAACTGTAAGTCAGTTTTCCTGTGTCGCTCCCCCATCCAGCATACAATCAAACCGGGAATCCCAAGAGCATCAACCGCCACGGGCTGAGACTACACAGCCGCAGTTACCTCGTACATACGCACAGGCAGCATCGGCCTCACCACAAACAAACATTTGTCCGGCGGCTCAGTCGCAGTATCAGGCTGTGGCACAGGATACGATAAGATACTGTACATCTGCGATAACGGTACCCAACAATGTTCCGCGATACACAAGCGTAAACACGGGGAACCAGGCGAGAAACCAGACTAGCAACGGTACAACTGACAATAGCGATCACCGCGATCAGCGCGGATCAGTGAATACGACAAATTTTCAAGGAGATAATGTAACGGTTAACGGTCGACCGTCTTTAACTCAGCTGTAGGACAGACAGGAGAGGGCCCATATAAACTTTACTTTATTAAATATTCAAGGGCTTAAAACAAAATTTACGAATAAATTAGAGTCAGAAGAACTGGTATATATTTTCAAAGATAATGACATTATTTTATTTACGGAAACATGGACAAGCACTTTTTCTGACATTTCGGTCCCAAACTTCCACGTGATACGCTTAGATAGAACTGACAAAAAACAACAAACTAAACGGAATTCTGGTGGAATAGCCCTATATGTAAAGCAAAACATCTATAAATATACAAAGTTAGTAAACTGTGATAGTGACGATATAATTTGGATGAAATTTGATGGCGATATTTTTAATTTGTCTTCTGATTTATTTGTTTGTTTATGTTATATTATACCGTCTGGTTCTAGCCGAGAGGCTCTAACCGAATTGAATGTGCTAGACAGAATCTCCGACTTTATCATAAAAATAGCTAACGAAACAAATGATAGATATTATTTATTAGTATGCGGCGATTTCAATAGCCGGACGGGTACTGAAACTGATTATGTATATTTTGACAATAATTTCAATATACATGCACTTCCCGAGGATTACATTATAGATGAAGTATTATCACGTTTCTCACAAGATAAAATAATAAATACAAATGGGAGAAAATTATTAGAATTTTGCCGTTCAAACGGCCTTAGGATCTGCAATGGTAGACTGGGAATGGATAAAGGTATTGGGAAGTTCACGTATGTTGGAAGTACAGGGAGTAGTGTAGCAGATTATGTTATTGTAAGCCCAGTATTATTGGAATGTATAACGCATTTTCAAGTTTGTGAACCAAATATTTTGTCAGACCACTGCGCGATCACTTTTGGGTTTCAATATCACGGAAGATTAGCAGAAAATTTACAACCTGAATATAATAAAACAAATAACAGAGTGGTAAAGAAATACGTTTGGGATAAAAATACTATAGTTAGTTATGTGGATAGCTTAAATGCAGAGGAGGATTCTTTCTTAGACCTAATTTATATGCTTTCAAATTGTTACACTGAGGGAGACATAGATAGCAGTGTAGAAATGTTTTTACAACTAATGTATAAGATTTGCGATCCACTGTACGCGAAGACTGTACGGACGTCGGAAACTCGAGCTAAAACGAAGTTGAAACGGACGGAACAAACTTGGTTTGATAATGAATGCCAGCTATCACGCAACCTTTTCTATCGCAATTTAAACAATTTCCGAGCCGATAAAAATGATTCTAATCGAAAGAACTTAGTCAACGCGCGATCAGATTATAAGAAAACTGTTCGAAAGAAACGTTACGATTTCGAAATGCACAAAACGAATATATTAACATCTTATCGGTCTAATAATCCGAAAGAATACTGGAAACTGTTGAAAAAGTCCGCGCACTCGAATAACGATAGTAGTATAACGTCGGAACAATTTGAAGAGTATTTTCTGGCTCTCAGTGATCCTAATGATCCGTTTTATACTGCAGATGATGATATTTTATATTGTAATCAACAATATGAAAGGGGCGAATTTCAAATAATCTTTGACGAATTAAATGATCCAATTACAATAGAAGAAGTACGAACAGCAATTAAGCAGTTACGCAACGGTGCCAGCGCGGGACCGGACCTGATTCTAAACGAATTTGTAAAATTTAGTTCAGAGGCGTGTATATCATATCTTCATCAGCTTTTCAATAAAATTTTCGAAGTTGGCTACTTTCCGACAAAATGGTCAGAAGGGTTTATAGTACCCATCCATAAAAAAGGTGACAAAAATATAGTATCTAATTATCGTGGAATAACGTTATTGAGTATTGTCGGAAAATTATTTACCCGGATATTGAATAACAGGCTTAATTCATGGGCTGAAACATATAGCATTTATATCGAAGCTCAAGCGGGCTTTCGGAAACATATGAGTACTACAGACAACGTATTTGTACTATATAATCTTATCACTCACTTTTTGAATAACAGTGAAAAGTTATACTGCGCCTTTGTCGATTTTACAAAGGCGTTTGATTATATTGTACGAGACGTTGTATGGTATAAATTATTAAAAATAGGGGTTAGAGGACGAATGTTAGACATTATTAAATCAATATATGATAACGTAAAATCTCAAGTCAAACATAATAACATATTAAGTTGTCTCTTCACTTGTAACATCGGGGTCCGACAAGGTGAGTGCCTTTCACCATTTTTGTTTTCAATGTGCTTAAATGATTTGGAAGATGAACTGCAAACAAACGGAGTAACTGGTGTTGTCATTGACCTGTTACAGTTATGGTCTTTACTATACGCAGATGACATCACACTGTTAGCACAGACCGCAGAAGATCTACAAAAATCTTTGGATGCTCTCGAAAACTACTGTGACAGATGGAAGCTTACAGTAAACGATGCCAAAACAAAAATAATTGTTTTCAAAAAGGGTGGTAGGTTACCTAACGACTTACACTTTACTTAC
This sequence comes from Ctena decussata, assembly GCA_963989385.1. Classification (NCBI taxonomy): domain Eukaryota; kingdom Metazoa; phylum Mollusca; class Bivalvia; order Lucinida; family Lucinidae; genus Ctena; species Ctena decussata. The sequence continues at coordinate 95,014,573 of OZ022499.1, forward strand.
AAAGGATCCGATATTGAAATAGTTAATAAATTTTCTTATTTAGGCATATTATTCACATCTGGAGGTTCATGTTTTGAAACACAAAAAACGTTAGCCGGTCAAGCTCTAAAAGCAGTTTTCACACTAAACAAATACCTATTTAATTTCGCATCACTGAAAATTTCACACGTTTTAGACCTCTTTGACAAACTGGTGACGCCAATTCTGAATTATGGATGTGAAGTGTGGGGTTTCTATAAATCTAAAGCTATCGAAACGGTTCATTTGCAATTTTGTAAACGATTACTAGGTGTTAAGCAAACGATTCAAAATGACTTCATATACGGGGAGTTGGGAAGAGTTGATTTTCAGTTTCGTCGGTATGTTAGTATAATAAAGTACTGGCTGAAAGTAGTCAATAGTGATAATAGAAAGCTTACAAAACGTATTTATAATGTTATGCTTGAAGACGCAGTTATACAGCCAAATAAACAGAACTGGGCTTTGTCGGTAAAAACACTTTTAAGTTCTTTAGGTTTCATGGATGTCTGGCTGGCACAAGGTGTTGGTAGCGTTGATGGTTTTATAAATGCTTTTAAGATAAGAGTTAGGGATGTGTATATGCAAGAATGGCATGCACGACTCGAAAATTCAACCAGGGCGAGGTTTTATATTCATATCTCAAATTTCAAACACCAGCAATATTTAGATTCCCTTCAGATTGACAAATATCGAAAGTGTCTATGTAAATTTAGAGTATCGTCCCACAGGCTTGAAATCGAAGCAGGACGTTGGACCAAACCAAACAAAACACCTTTAGATAATAGAAAGTGTATAATATGTAACGTTTTAGAAGACGAATATCATTTTGTTTTGGAATGTACGTTGTACCTCAATCTAAGAAAACAATATATAAATAAGTATTTCTGGAAACGGCCAAATATGGTTAAATTTATAGAGCTTGTAAATACTGAAAAATTAACTGTATTGAAAAAATTAAGCACCTACATTGAAAAAGCTTTCAAGTTACGACAAGATGTCCTGTACAATTAAACCAGGCTGCCCTCATGTAGCGAAATTATTGTTATTTTTCGATAATTATTATCATCATCATTATACTTGGTTCATTATACTTGGTACATGCGCTTTGTTATAGGCGATCTGCATGGTGGCATAGATACATATGTATCCTTAGCATTTTGTAGTTTATGATACTGTGGAGTCCGGCTAACGCGGTTGTGCTGTTTGGACATTGGTTTCCGCCACATGGCCGCGTATCACCGGACTCCAGACAGCGTTACTTACCTTCCAAAATGCAGTTGGTACATATGTGCCTATGGAAATTTACATTAGCAGTTAAAAATGTATTTGGCCACTCTCCTGTTAAGGGTTATAGTATTTGTCAAGGGTAAAGGTGAACTAGTTAAGTTTTCTGTCTGTCAATTGTGTACTCTGTTTTTTTTGTTTTTTTTTATCATCAACATGTGTAAATGGATATTCCAACTCACATACCTGTACTTTGTCGGGTGATTTATATTGGCTGCACACGCCTGCTGTCTCTGTGGGGAGCAATATCGTGGAGCCCGGCAAACGGGGACGTGCTGTTTGGACATTGGCTCCGCCACACGTCCCCGGGTCACCGGGCTCTGAGTGTTATATGATCAGAGCTAGAAAGCAGGTATTTGTGCAAAAATGATAGCTTACGCATATAGCTTTACAAAGATCTCTAATTATGATGTATTTCACAACTTGCTATGTCGCCATCTATCCTGTACTAAAGTTGCTGTATGTTGTATGTATATGTGCTCATGGGCCGTTATGGCCTAATGCATAATAAAGTATTTTCTTTCTTTCTTTCTATAATTGCAATAAAATCTAAGAGTTCCTTCAAGAGCAGAAAATACATTCAGAAGAAGGAACATGGGCCAGACTACGTGGTTTGGGCTGATAAGGCTCATCAATGACCTTGACAATATCTGGTGTCGAAACCAGAGAAAAGCATATTGTAATTTCTAAATTTTAATTGGGCAGTCGATTCAAACACTGATTAGTATAAAAAAGGACCCAAATAATATAAATGACGATGATCTAGAATAAGAGTCTAAACCAATCTCAAATAGATTTCTCAGAGTATATCCTCTGATCTAAGAGGACAAAAATAAAATATAATATGCACTATAGATGATGTACTGGGAGACGTTTTACGGCCGCCACACGGCACAACACTAGCTGCAATGAAGTAAAATAAAATCTAAGAGTTCCTTTAAGAGCAGAGAATACATTCAGAAGTTGATTTTAAAAAAAATTTCTCAGGTGTTTCTTTATATATTTTAAACAGAAAATGTATCGGTCAGATGCCGATTCTGACCAGGGTATACAATTTTTCAAAAGTTCTCTGTAATTATATGCTAGTTTTTATGGGTTAAAATAAGACGAAACGTGAAGTACCAGACTACCAGTGGTGAAGGACGTGTTACTATTGCTTAATAGTTGCTGTGAAAGAGAGCCTGCAGACTCTTTTGCCTTTGAAATTTGAATAGTTTTTCATCTATAGATGGGTGTACTACATATCTACAGAAAAGTAAAATCATAGAAAATAATAATGACCTTGAGCAGACAAGCAATTTTATTGGGAATTAATGTATTGTATAAACCTTGCTAGTTAAAGGTTATGAATAGTCGATTTAAATATTATGGTAAAGTGTGAAAGGAAAGGAAGAGAAGTATACGTTACAATATGAATATATACTGAGGGAAATAAATTTAGCAACTTTTTACAAATCAGCGTATAATTCAGACTTATTTTGGAAGTGGGAAATTGTATTGTTTCCGCTGTTTAAGGCATCATTTTGGGTACCAGAAACCCAACAATTAATGTCGAAAGTTTATTTATAGAGCAAAATCGCGTCGCATTTGTACCCAAGGGTTTAACCAAAAAAATGCCATAAACCTTTTATGCAACTCACCTTTTTTCAGGCGCTGTTTCATCTTCAAATCTTACACCAGAGCCAATTTGCTGCGGTGTAGACATTTGTGAACAAGGACACAGTTTGGCATTCACAAAGCAATTGAGACTGAGCAAAAGTAACCATTAACGAATTGTTCCAAAACCTGGAACCAAACTGCAAAGGCAAGGCCCCTAAATGACTAGAACTCTTTCAAGCAATTTGTTCCTGTAAACTGGCGCTATTCCCGCAGATTTAACCACACCCAGTTCGACAGTTACGTCATTCTGACGTCAGTTTTCAAAAACATCAAAGATCTTTTTGACATCAGCAATATTGAACTTAAAGTTTCTCTTCTCTAAGTGCGAATAAGGGTCATTGCATATCCATAGATTTTGTAGATTACCGTCATAACGTAAACTTGACGCCTCCATTCAAATCTTGAAAAGTTCTGGTCGTTGCATTAAAACAAATGGATTACTAGGGGTAATCGTTTTGCATGATAGTGTTTCCACAGTTGACAGTAATAAAGTGCAAAAGATTCGAGTCAAAACTTCAATTGATAATGTTTAAAATGGCGGTTGGATGTTTCGGCAAGTTAACGTCAAACTAACGTGCCCCATAGACGGCGTCTTATCCGTTTATTTGCACACCCATTTACGGTTTTCTTGTTCAAGGACCCAGTTTAAACCTTTCAAAAGCATTTTGACAATTTTCTTTGTTAAATTGTTTATCAGCCCGCACAAATTGTGAATTCACTTAAAGTAAAGTGACGTCTTGAACGTGCGTTAAGTTGTCTTTTTCGTCCAAGTTTGATGTAATCGCAGTCCCCTGACTTAAACTAACTATATGCGATCAACAACCTGGGAATACTATCCCTAAAGAAAATTTCACAATCCTTTGGAAAAATAGCTAAACTTATTTCTCTCAGTATATTTGGTTGAAGGCAAACTATGCACTCTGAACCCATTTGCGGCTAAACGGTCAAGTTAAGCCAAGACTTGAATCCATAAAGAGCATTCTGGTCAATGTATTATCTGTTCAGTCGTACCATTACCACCCACCCACCCACATACACACACACACTCATACAAACACACACACATATATACCCCCCCCCCTCGCCTGGCAATCCCCATTAAAACATCCGTCTAACTGATGACTGATAAAACATTAAATAATGAAAAAATCAAAGGTGGAAAATTTATGATACAAATATAGATTTTATGTTGTCTATAGCCCATGTATAAAGGTCTAATTTTCCGCCTCATTTAATGGGAATAACTTTAAATTTTTTAATGTCTTATTGTTCCCAGAACGACGGACGGAGCACTTTCAAAATAGGCTCTACTCTTAACTTCTGTGGGAGAAATTCGAAGAGTTGATCCCAATGAAGAAGGAAGGCAGTATGAATATGACAAAGTAGCTTCTCCAAGGCGGAGGATCACGTGACTTACGGCGGTTACTTGGTACCTGTATCCGGACAGAACGGATAAGAAAATTGTTCATTACGTCCTTAATTCTCAATGAATTTGCATGCGGGAAAGTGCAGATGTCTTGTCTTTAGCACAGCAAACAAAAGTGTAATTGCTTTTATGCTGCGTGCTGTAGGTTTTTACACACGGTCGAACAAAAACGTTCAAACTTTGCTCGACCTTGTTAGGAAAAATAAAGCATGCAAGAAAACTGCGCTTGTATGATGACTTTGATGCAACAGCGACAAGGTATGGTATTTGCTTTTTGAAAATTCCTGAAGTTTTAAAGAAATAATGATTGGGTTTCTTACCCTTCTGTCCGAATAAAGGTACAAAATATCACGTGACTCCTCGCCGTGTTCTTGTAAGATTGTTACAATTTAGGGTACAATATAAAAGCAATAGCAATATATTCTACACTCACGTTTATACCCACATGATAAAATACTTTGGGAAAAGGCCAGGTAAGGATTCTACTGGACGGCGTTAATTGCTTGTGTCAGCTCCAGTAACTGGAAGAGACTAACAGTCTTAATGTGATCATTGTTTACTGAGAGCCCATAGAGTAAGTTGCTGCCACTCAGTCAATAATACTCGAGACGCCATAACTAAGCTGCACTACATTAAAATGATTAATTTATAGGTTTTACAAATATCAGATTTAGCAGGCAAAAACCGAGTATTGCGAGTGCATACACATGCCAAAATTACATAAACAGAATGCAGCGTCATTAGCTGCATCCTTAGGATGGACTAGGATTCCCCCAAAGAGTATATATTTCGTACCTGTAACTGATATAGAAGTAGGGTCTTTAGACGAAGGAAAATAGTCGTAACTCAATGTTACAGGCGCCCAAAGACAGATGCATACTTGCACTATTTACGCAGACTTTCATTTACAGTAAAAATGAATTTACCCTAATAATAGCCTTATTAACTGCATGTCGTTTTGCGCTTTCACGTCACATTTCTATATGAAAGTGGACAGAAATACTGTAAACTGAGGACGAAGATATTATGTCTTTTAAAAGCACTCCTGTGTATAACTGCTCTACCCATTCGCTGAGAAGTGCTAATATTAGACAGCGCAAATTTTCATCACTTTGAAAATAATATTCCTGGTTTGCATTATGCAGTATTGCTGATTCTAGTAACACATCTTCTGATAATCTTGTACCAGAGCAGTTTGACAAAAATGTTCTATAACCACTATTACAATGGCATGCAAAGGGAGGTCAAGGTAAAAGTTCCAAGCTTCTGTTGGCAACTGTAACAAGTTGGAAATGGTAAAAGGCCTCGGTTTCAAATACTTTGGAGCAGTTTTCTCAGGCGATACCGGAGAGATGGTACAAGCCACCACAGCACTAACAAAGCTGACGCTAATTTCGGAAACGTAACAACATTTCTTGCGCAACGGATAGAAAATGCTATTCTTTTCACCTGGGATAGGAAATCTTATCTTACCCACGAGTTCTTACCCAGGACCGGATAAAAATCACGAGCTGTTAGTGCATTGGTTGTATAGGAGATCAGGTACCTGCGTCGTCAAGAGACGTTGGCATTTTAGATGTTGACGTCACGAAGACGGAAAAAATGACGTCAGTTTGTGCACGCCAGTCGTTGGCGTAAAGAGCCGAATGGCGGTCGTTGAAAGCGGCGCCTTCTTTCAAAATCAAATTGAAACCTCTCAGGCACTAGAATTACGCATTTTACAACAAAACGTGATGCGTAAGAAAGAAAAAGTACCTATCATGGATGTGAGGTGTAGATAGAAAAATTCGTCACTCGGGATCACTGTTCGGCACCACTCGGCAAGTCTCGTGATGCCGAACAGTGACCCTCGTGACGGATTTTTCTATCTACACCTTACACCCATGAAAAATACTTATATTCTCACCTACTAGACAGTGTTTGTTCTATTTTTAGCGATGCTGGAATATTCTGTCTTGCCACAGGGACTGGGACAGCTCACACGAGCTGGAATTCTGTGTATTACTACGCGCTTTTTGAAATCCGGCCCGGCTTGGCGATTTTATACTTTCTGCATTATCTTTTCATACGAACAAATTTCCACATCAGTAAAACCCCAAAAAAGGTTATCCATTCTTTAGAATCCCGCTATAATCTGTTTTTTTTATGTCTTAAAAAGATCCGAAATAGCCAATGTTTCACAGTGACAAACACTGTCGAGGTAGCCGCCATTTTGAAGACGTTACCAACTAACGTTTGATATTACGTTGAAGTTACGTCACAATTAACGTCATACACGCGCTTGTACTCTAATTAATATTAGAAAATAAAAAAAAATGCGGATTTGTCATTGACCTAGTTTTTACTTGGTTTGTTCACTACAGAAGCCATGAGACTGACACGGTTCTACTACATACACTTGTACACGTTCGCATGAAATATGCCTAATAGTTTTCCGTTCAATTTGAAATAACTATTATCGTAGGTAAGAAAACTAATTAATCATTGGTCTCCGATGCGGACAGGGAAATCCCAACTCTCAGGCATACGTCAGGCTTTTGAGTTAAGATATTGCTAAGGGTTATTGAACATTTCGCTTAAGGAACACGAGATAAACTTTGCAAGCACAGAACCAGGTGGAAAGAAATGTCAAGAGTTTATGGCCCTTGAGTGTACAAGATGCAAATAATGTACCAGAGAACCTTGGGTAGTATATTTATCACGGAGCAACATGCCAAAATTTAAAGTTCTTGTCTTTTTGACAAATCTGTATAGTCTTCAACTTGCAGAATTAATGGCGTGAAGTATATATAGAACTTTCAATAACAGATTTTATACATCAACGATAACTACTGGTAATGACGGTTCTATAACACAAACAAGTATTTCGTTCCGGGAAGTCATTGTGAAGGCAGTCTCGCAACTGATCACATATCTCTTATATTCCATTGGTGATGATATCACTTTGAGCCATCATATTTTGTTTAGATTAAGCACGTTAGGCATAATTACTTGGGTAACCCTATCGGCAGTCCGATGCTTCTGGCAACTCAAAGCTGAATTAGTTAGGTTAACGCTAGCACTATTCGGGTATTCCTCGAGCCCAACATGCCCAACGTACCTAACGCATAGCCATTGTTGATTCATCAGATCCTTCCTCCAAGGAGCTTTGGCAAAACTGGTCGCATTAGTATGTCTTTGGTTCTGAAAAATAATATATGAACAGTACTTTTATGAAAACATCGGATGAATTGTTAAGACATTACAAGGCACGCTCAATCCCGGCGCTCACCTAACTAGATACCATTTTAGAAAAGTTCTTTGGAGGCAAGCACCAAATCCAATAATTATTGCCATACAAACCTTTGCCACGTGCAAAAAGTTAAAAGAAAGGTCCAGAGTACGCCACAATTACAAACCGCAGCCAAGCCACGACATCAATCCGAAACACCAGAATGTATATTACAAGCAGAATAACCTATTTATAGAAGCGTCAAATGTCATGGAATGGGGCGCTTACCAAACCGCATATCAGACTTAATTTGTTATATAGATGGTAGCAATAGAAAAAACTGATTTTGTACAATCCGAAATATTCAGCGTTTGTACTTTCTCAATCATTACTTTAACAGCCGTTTATCTCTTATCGTTTCATCTCCGATATAAGCTAGTTTTCTGTGCGATATCGAGAGCTGCACAGTGCTCTCAGGAAGTTAAGCAGTGGTGTTAACAGTCAATTGTGGGATTATACGGTAGATGAGTGCCAACGATTTCTCTCAGAGCTAAACTAATGCCAACACTAGCTGTAAACAAGCTTTGTGGATGGAATACCTGTGTTACAAATATATATTTTTGATAATTACTCTACATCATGAGTTTGTGCTAGGAATTAGTTTTGTTATTGGAATTATGTTCTGAATAAATTCTTTGAAATGGAGTCATCTACATCGGACGGTGAAGCACGGTCGGATGCACTTTTAGATAGCGGAGCAAAGCCAAAACCTCAATATGTAAAACAGAGATCTGTTCAGATTATAGACCCAAGACCTGAAATAATAGAGGTCCGTGAAAAACATGGACCATTATATAATGCCATTCCACGTATGCCATTGGGTGTTGCTATTCTCTGTTGTGTTTTCAATATTGTGATACCAGGGCTAGGTAAGTTCCTAACAAAATGTTTTAGCTTCATATTTGACGAATGATACGTTTTGTTAATACTTTAAGGGATTTGCAGAGCAATTTTACTGAAAAATGTATTTATAAAAACGAATTGCACATGTTAATATTGTCCTATTTTGTGGCATTATTATTTCATCAGTCAGACTTAAACTGTGATCTTGCATTTAAACTCGATTAAAGACTGATTTGTATGTCTGTGTATGATGAATTAAAGGGACATGCGGTATATGTCGAGAATTCTTTAAAACTGTTCATTTTAAGGAACTTGTGTTTGCAAACAGAATTTGAGTTGTCGTTTTCCTGACAATCGCTTGCGTGTGTTGTTTTATCGTTTGTTTTGTTATCGTTTGTTTGTTTGTTTGTTTTTTTACTATTGTTTTCTTGCAAATTACGTTATGTATTACCATTAGTTTCTTTTGCTTTTGTCAGTTTTGTTTTGCATGTTTGCTTTAAATTTTGTCTTATTTTTATAATTACTATGAGTTTTAGTGTATCTACTACCCCAACGATTTGTTTTGTTTCTTTGTTGTAAGTGTAAAGCACGTCCCTCTGTATACCATATCTCAGTAATCATCTGAATTTACCTTTCACAAGCTTTATGACCGGGATAACTACCTAGTCAAAGTGACGTTTGAGCAGGTATCGCAAAACATACCAAATCGTAATATTAAACGTCACAAAACGTACTAAGACGTGGTAAAGCGTATATAACGCGTAGTAGTAGGATACCTTAACGTTTCATCTACGTTCTAGTGCATTTAGTATTTTCAAATCAAGCGTAACTAGGTCAGGCATGTAGCTGTTTATATCCGTATATAATACGTATTCACTAGTTTTAATATGTATATTCCCGTTTTGGTACGTTTTAAATACGTAGAAAACCTTGTCCTCAATACTTGATAGTGAGACTGAGACTTACAGGACCTCTAAGTTATTCTTGTTACGTTATTGTACGTGTTTATTGCGTTTCGGCTATGTTTTAGTACGTTTTGACTACGTTTTACTACGTGTTGGTACATTTTAGTACGTATACGCTACGTATATCAAAATACCATGTTTGAGTTAAACATTCTAATTCAAACGTAACTAAGCCACGTATTTAGCTATATCTATATACGTATTCACTACGTTTTACAACGTATTCTGCCCTTTTGCCACGTTTTCAGAACGTAGTAAAACCTGGCCTTCCATTTGTGACAGTTGATTTCGCACAGGCACCCTAGCTGATCAGTGATTTTACTTTCCGACACTTTGAGCTTTAAATCTTTAAAGGGTTCCATCAAAAGCAGAGAATCATCCAAAATAATAAACATGGGCAATACTTTGACGTTCCGGCTGCTCACGTCTCATCAATGAGTAAGTTCTTAATTTTAAATCGACAATCGGTTCAAAGACTGAAAAGATGAAAGATTGCAAACTCCAAGAAGAACCCTGGGGCCGTATTCATAAAAAGACTTAAGTGGTTGCTATGCGGTTGCTAAGGCTAAATTTCATTGAAGGAGATTCCCTACAACTATGAAATTTGCTCTGGAGGAACAGTCTCACAAAGACTGTTCCTCCAGACCAAATTTCATAGTTGTAGGGAATCTCCTTTATAGATATTTAGCCTTAGCAACAGCATAGCAACGACTTAAGTGGCTTTATGAATACGGCCCCTGGTAACTCCGTGAACTAAGCGCTCACCTACTGAGCAATAGGTCCCGGGTCCAAGTCCCACTGCAGGCGGAAATCTTGTAACCGTAAACGGGGTTCCACTGCACACAGTTTTTCATTATGCCCCTCCCATCGTCATGATATGACTGTTAAAATGAAAGTAGAATCACAAGTCCTCCTTCATCCATCAATGCAAACACTTAGTAATAAAGGTAATTCATTCTATTGCAGAAACAAAATATACACAAAGGATTGTGTTTCAGTGGAAGAGCTATCAGATACAGGTAGCGGAATGAAAAAACGGGTTGATTGTTATGAAAACATGACACTGGTATACTGTTGAGTGAGTGGATGAATAACATCCCAGTAAACAATATTAAATTCAAGACCAACGATTGCCTTGTACTTTGCAGGGCTTTTAACCGACCCGAGATAGCTAGTATCAGCTCCGTGTCAGTGACACCAGGGTCAAGTACCCCGATTTGCAGGGTCACATTTATTTTGTATCATACACAACGTGGGCTGTGTTTTCATATATTTAATGTCTCTGGCTTAACCTTGATGTTATTTTTATAATTCGCGGTGAGGGAAGCACTGTTACTGTTTCAAATATTTTTATAATGATGAGAGACATGAGGTGCAAACTGTTGTACAGAAGGAGTTCTACTAACTCTTTACCTCAGAGTTCAGTTGTACAAATCCGGACATTGGTAAATATAAATAGAGAAGACGTTTTCCATGAGGTTTATCTTTCTTCATAATTAAATGGCAAAATATTTTGACAAAATGTTGTATGATTTAAAGAGGCAGTAGTCAAATAAGTTAGCTTGCCATAATGAGAGTCAAATAAGATATGCATATGTGTCGAAATCAGACATATGTATGGTGTAATTTACATTCTTGAAAATGAAATATGTTTAAAGCAAATAAGACAAACATCTGCCTTAATGTATCTTGAATTGTAGGAAAAGTAATAATCGCCACTCCGGTGCCCAATGAAACAAATAAATTTGCACAAAGTAGATGTTTGCCTTTTTGGTTTTGTAGATCATTTTGAACTGGAATTTGAACGTTGATTGTATGCAATAGAAATATTTTATTTTGTTTCAGAACGATGCTTATTTTATGTATGTGACACTATCGCTGTACATGTTACAATACGTACATATTGGCCGATAACAATAATGACCGCGACAAGAGAAAACCAACAAAGTGGTTGTGCTCCCAGCGCAGACTCAGATCAGCCTGGGCATCCGTCAAGTCTGATCAAAGTCTTCCCTAAGCGCTTAAAGGATAGCTTAGGGTCTAAGCTAATTGCAAGCGAACAGCAAAGACTCTGATCAGACTGGGCGGATGCCCAGGCTGATCCTAGTCTTCGCTGGGCAAACAACAACTTTGTTGATTTTCTCCTGTCGCTGCTCAATTTGTACATTAAGAATAGTACAGTAGACGTCAGATACAGATGCAAGTTACTCGGAATGGCCTTGGTCTCAAAGCTCAACAAAACAAGACAAAATAATTAAAAATGTAAAACACAAAAGACAAAACAGAACAGCATATTTTCATGACAGTGGATGTCTCGTGGTTTATGTCGGTTAGAATAAAAGATATGTTGTGACATCTCATTAGAATCGCCTCGGTGACATTATCAAAAATTCTCATCGACCTGATCCCTAGTTATGCCATATATTTTCAAGCCCTTCCACTCCGCCCCCTCCCCCTTCCCCAGCGCACATACATCTTGGTACCTTCAAGCCACACCAGTTATTCAAAGCCCCACCAGTACGTGGTGGTCTGGATCCGAGCGTGATTATAGGTTTGAAAATATCGCACTTTTCCATTGTATGAATTTCAGGTAAAATCGCACTTATAGGTGAGTCACTTGTAAATGACATACACTGTATGACATGCTTCGATACCAATGACGTCATAGATCTGTTACCATAGCCACTATGAAATTGCCACCTGTTGTGCTTAGTACCTTGGCAGAAGTCACTTTGACATCAATATGAACTTTTAGTGGCTATGGTATAACTAGAAAGTGTGTTTGTGAAACACTATGCCCCAAACATATGTTTGCCACCAAAGGTGTCAAACTTTAGATGTTTAGGCCTGAAAAGGGGCACATTTTTGTCACTTTTTATGGTAATTCCTCCTGAGTTAATCAGATAATCTACATACTGACTTCCAGCTGCATGCTAAATATCCTAGCTCAAACAGTTCTCTAGATATGTAGTTAAAATTCTTGTTCTTGGTAAATGCCTAAGTCTAAGTCTAAAAACAGAAGGGGTGGTCGGGTTGGGCAGTAGTGCACAGTAGCTGCTAAGTACTGACTATCATAGGAATTACTCTCTAATTATTGAATGCAGAGTTATCTAGCCTTTACCAAAATATTCTACATACCAAGAACAACCAATATACCATAATCCAGCTTCCTGTGTCAAGCGGTTCAGAAGTTCGGAAAATGCCCAATTCAAACAAGGGGCATCACTTGGTCATTCTTGACGGAATTTGCCCCAAAGTTAATCAGTTCTTGCATATCTCACCATCAACCTATATATAAAAACCACCATCCTTTCTCAAAAACCTTTTGAGATACCCTGGTAACAAGATTTTTGACACATGGGAGGTAATTCAGCAAGTACAAGTTTCACGGAGCTAAAAAGAAATGGGTCTGCTTATTTTTTCATAATCTATTCATAAACTAAATTTCAAAACCCTACACCCAGTGGTTCTTGAGCCACATAGCTGCAGAAGTACTGACTTTCAGGGGGAATAACTCTGTATTCACTAAACCGAACGTTTTCTAACCTTTATCAAAATATTTTATACATCAAGAAATACTACTTTACCAACAGTCAGGTGCCTAGGTCAAGCTACTCAGAAGTTGGAAACAATGCCAAATTCTACAAAGGGGCATAACTTGCTCATTTTTTTTATCTACACCTTAGCTCCTAACAGTGTGCCAAATATGAGCACCCTAGCTCAAACGGTATTTCAAGGATTTTGGAACACATTTGTATGTTATTTTTTCAAAAAAGGGGCATAATTCTGTAAAGAACATGGCAGACGGAAAGAAAAAAATAAATGTCTGCTTATTCTTTATGGTCTGCCCGCCTATGAAAGATCAAGACCCCAGCAGTTATTTTTCTTGAGAAATACACCACCCATAATCATGTATTATACAGATGAGAAAAAGGAAATACCTCTATTAATAGTGGATGCTTCATAACGCAACTAAGATCAGAATGATCAGCGCATCAAATGCTAATGGTGTACACAAAATTAGTATTCTACGTCAAACGGTTCAAAAACTGGAAAAATGCAAAATTCAACAAAGGGGCATAATTCAGTCATTACTTGACGGAATTTGCCCAAAAGCTAATCAGGTGACCTTCACCTTAGCTCCAAGCAGTACGCCAAATATGAGCATCCTAGCTTAAACTATATTCCCAGGGTTTTGGGAAAAAACTTTCATTTAATTCTTTCAAAAAAAGGGGCATAACTCTGCAAGTAAAAGGCTGATGGGCAAGAGAAAAAATACGTGTCTTCTTGTTTTTTATAGTCTATCCACCTATAAAGTATAATGGCCCCAACGGTTACAGTTCTTGAGAAAATGTAGTGTTACGTTCGGACGGACGGACGGTCAGACGGACGGACGGATGGACGGACAGGCCCAAACCAATATGCCCCCTCAACATCTTCGAAATTTGGGCATAACAAAACTATGACGTCATTGGTATCGGAACATGGCATTCAGTGTATGTCATGCTACGCCATTTCTAAATGACACTGCAAACTGAAATTGTTTAAACAGAAACTTCAGAGTTTCTCAAACAGACAATCATTCGCATGTCATTAAATTCCGTGTTGTGTTGTAAGTGTCGCTCGAGGACGGATTGTGTGGTACTGTTTGACTGTCAAACCTTGGCAAAGGCTTGGCTCATTTTAAAAACAGGGGTGGAGGGAGGGGTTTGTCGGGCGATGGTGCTGGTTATTGAACTGCCAGTGCCGGGGCGTCCTACTTACATGTATTTGATAAAATAATGCAGGGACCTACTGGGCTTGCAGTAGATGCGGGCGGGGGTTGTTTCGATTTTTTTTCTCGGCTATCATTTCTCTTTAACTTTCTCCTTCTCTCTGGGAGACGGCTTGATATATACTGAAATACTGTCTCAAGGGGTCGTTAAACCCAAAACAACCAACCAACCAACATATTAAAACGCATTAAGATTGTCGTGTTGATTTCGAAGGAGTGTATTCTGTGCGAAGTGCTTTTAAATACGTTTATACTTTTTCTATTTTAATTAGGATAAAATGCAGGATGTCTACAAGACAGTGTTCCGGGATTGTATCGAAAATTCGTGATATTGATTACTTTCACCAATTATGCAGCCTATAAGTCGTTTGCATGAAATGGATCAAGGGATGAATAAATTCATGCACTCCAAACTGTAAGCTCAGATGTAACTAAGATGGGATCATTTATAACGATTGAACTTGCCCTCTAAGACAGAGTTTGCTGCAAATGATGGCGTTATTTAAACAAATCCGACTGAAATTTTACAACTGCAGTGTCATGACCTACAAAACTTAGTGTATACTAGAAAAGAGCCCGCGCAAGCGCGGAAATATTTCATGATGGTCAAGTTTATATAAAAAAAGCGAGTTTTAATTTTTCAATGTAAATGGCCTTAGGCCCAGGTGAAGGTATGGCCTTTACCATGAATACTCACTAAAGCTTCATTTACCTTATTAGTTGTCTGCATCTACAACCTTTCAGGTAGCAGACTGCATTGTTTCTAAAAAAAATCAACTTTTTTCACTTTTTCCTATAGAAAAACCTAGGTGACTCAAAAGTTGACCTTGCCATAAAACAGATCAAGGTCATCCCAGGGTCATCATTTATATAAATTTTGTTGAGCTTTTGAGGCCTTGATGCGACATGCTAAGTTTCAAGATCATAGGATTTGTGGTTCTGGGGGAGCATTGGTTGATTTGATGCTTAACGTCCACGGTAAACAGCTAAGGTCATGTCGGGACGGTCAGTTAACCTAACCACACTATTCCTGGGCAGGCTTAGACCTCCTAAGCGGTTAACCAGTACTAAGTGCACATACTTTCGCCAGTAACTGACAACTGCCCTTCTTGAATGAGCGGAAGGAGAAACGAAAGTATGTGGCCAGATCGGGTTTCGAACCCAGGACCTCTGACTTATGAGTCAGGTGCCCTACCGATTGCGCTACGCGGGACGGCGTGGTTCTGGGGGAGAAGATTTTTGAAATTTTTTACCATAATAAATGTTTGCCATCTTGGTTATGTGACCTGTCCTGGGTATTTTTTTTTCTGGAAAAATTGGGTCCTGGAACGTTTTGGGGAAAATATTCAAGCCCTCTGAAGACTAAAGGCTTATTTAGCTTCGTTGAATCATTGAAATTGATTTGTCTGCTTCGCTGGAAAAAATGCCCTTTCTTACCTGGCGCATGTGTGTTAACCTTAGACATTTTTAATTTTTGTCTTTTCGAAAGTTCAGTTCAGTTTGAATTCTACTAACGACGTTCCCCAAGTGGCTCAGCGGTACGTAACGATAGCCGCACACACTTGGCGCCGTGTGTCCGTCCAACTTTTCGAAAGACCATGTGCGTTGAGCTTTATTCTTCAATGGGCGAGTAGCTGCGTTGAGCTTTATTCTTCACAATGGGCGCGTTCGATTGGCTACTCGTATTGACTATCGTTCTGGAAGAAAATGGGTCGTTTCGAGCCAGGGCCGTCGGGACTATGACCATTTAGTTCTTCATCCGTTTAGACATATGAGCAAAAATACAAAAATAAATCGTTATTTATGGGGAATGACGTACGTTCATGGGTCGGATTTTTGCATTAGAACCTGCTAAAGTTGGACTTGCTAAGCAGCGCGCCGATATAACGGCACAGAACCGAAACGACCGGATTAATTTAAAACGTGTATTCGAGTACACGATAATTTCACTCGAACGCACCCATTGTTTACAACAAAAATTCGACCAATAGTCGAAGTTTCTAGAAAAATACTTGGGAGAATTTAAAATGAAAGACGAATTTAATTCCCAAATTCTTTAAATCTACGTGAAACTAAAACACACGCTAACCGAAATTATCAATGATAGCAATATGCGAAAGAACCAGTATAGAAATTACGCTTGAAAATGCCACCAATTTTGCAGTTTATGCGTTACTTCGTTTATTTAGTATTATAGATACGATGGATGTTGCTTAACACTTCAGGCACCAGTGACGAAAATAGCATAATTTGTGAAACAGCGTAGATCCTGATTAGGCGGCTCAGAATAAGCCGCCTCATCTAGAGCTACACTGTTTGTCCTCTACTCTTTGAATCCTCAATATGAAATATCTTGGACAAGGCTTTTTTTTTTAATTTTGCAGACGTAAATTTTGTCGTCTGCTTTTCGGAACTTTAAGAGTTAAAAAAGGACTTTGATTCATGTGCATACTGCAAATACTCAGATCACCCTGTGCCGCTGTGCAAACAGTAGAGAGCCTTCAGTTTCACCTTTCAGGTTCGCCAGCATGCGCCAAAAGGGAAGACTCTGGTCATACTAAAGATTTGCAGGCTGATCTACGTATTTTCTGTTCTTTAATACCTTGAGGTGCCTTACTAATGTAACGCCAATCATATTTATTTCTTGAAAATTTAGTGGCATCCTGAGACAATATGTATACGATGGCAAATTGCAGAAAATGACAGGTCAACATATGAAAGACGGTTCAGCCAGTCGTACAAGTGGTTTCATTAATTAGGACAATGTTTCCTGGTTTATATTGATAGTCATGACATTTGTCTAACATTTAGCCTACTTAACATTTACACTGAGTGACGTCGCGAGAGCACGCGTAACGGCACATACATTCTGGAAGTGAAGCAGACTGAATTACTCATTTCATTATTACTTAAGTCCTCAATTTCCATTTTATTTTGTTTTATTTATATAAAATCCTTGAAGTCGTTGAGAAGGAAGTATCTGATCAGGCTACATTAATGAACAGACTGGTTGAAGTCTTCCTCGTTTACATATGAGCCGCGACGTGAGAAAACCAATAAAGTGGTTGTGTGCCCAGCGCAGACTCAGATCAGCCTAGGCATCCGCCCAGTCTGATCAGAGTCTTCACTGTCCGCATGGAGGTAGCTTAGATCCTTAGCTACCCTTTAAGCGCAAAGCGAACCCTCTGATCAGAATGGGCGGATGCCCAGGCTGATCAGAGTCTGCGCTTGGCGCACAACCACTTTGTTGGTTTTCTCGTGTCATGGCTCATATGGTGTAAAAATCATGTGCCGTCTTATATTACACCGCTCATGTATACTTTGACCTATTATAGTATGCAAATCCTATGAAGCAAATGTGCGCATGATTAGAAATATTTTCATATCATGCTGAACCTAGTTTTGTAAGCTCTACCCATTTTCGGGTTTAGTTGCCAAGGTTTATTCCTAGCTTACAGGTACGGTGGTACTAGGTTAACTTGCAGTGCCGAGGCGTCCTACTAATTTGGCTTGCTTGGCTAGGGCTATTGTGCTTGCAGTGGGTGCGGATAAAGGTACATATTTTTTTCTGTCGCTCTCATATCTTTTCTTTCTCCTACTCTCTGAGAGATGGCTCGATTTTGACTCAAAGAGCCGTTAAACCCAAAACAACCAACCACCCAACCAAAATTCCTATACATCCTGAATTTGTTAGAAGTCTTATAAAACAAAACAAACATGCTAGACGCCAGCCTGTAATCTCTCAGCGTTTAATTGTTTATTTCATCAATATTAATTTAACTTCAGCTTAGTTGGATTAAACATCAAGCTATGTGTTTCCTAGATATCAAAAACAAATACATTATTGCTAACTGGTACCTACTGTGTATAACACACTAGAGCTTCCAGTATATTGAAGAAATTGGAAAACAGAGATTTTTTGTATATACCAAGCCATTATGTTTGGATAAACTAATAGTCTCCTGTCCCAGCAAGTTTGTTGTTGATTTTTTTTTGTTAAATGAAGAATCCGAAAGGATAAAATGATAAGTGGTGTAAACTGTATGTAAAGTCCTTCTAAAATAGATGGTCAGAACTACAGCTGAATGCTTTCGTACAGATCGTCTGTGCTCACTGAATTATATCTTCATGAATATGAATCTTTCAAAATATCATCAAATTATGTTGGTGAATAAACCATCGCCTACTACGGAATCTGACCGAGGGAAATGAGAAGTAGGTAATCCATTCCTAGGTCTGTTAAACGAGGGGATCCCTAGGTAAGAGCATTTTGCGAGTTTATAGTAATAAATTAAAAATTTTATGATACGACCACTTTTAGGGGTGTTAGGCACGGAAACTATGAGCTCAGATTTAATAGAAAACAACGAAAAGGGTTGCAGCATTCAAATATCGTAGAGTTATCTTCGTAGAGTTACATTACTCGCGGAAATTATGTAATGCCTGTATATAACGTGTGTGATAATATCCAACTGAACCGCGACACTAAAAGAAGGGGTGGGGAGAGGGAAGTTACTGCAATTCTGCAACCAGTGCAGACTCACTGATTTGTGAATCCATGCAGTCTAGGCAGAGTTTTAAATATATGTCTGTGTCCTTATTTGATTTATGCCAACAGCACCGTCTCTGATCACAGTAGAAACCATTCGACACATAAAAAGCGCACACACATACATGCATATGTCTGTACTTTACGTATATATTCAGCTTTTATAAAAGTCAAAACTTAACCCACAATAATGTTTTACTCCATATATTTGCTAACACTTGCTTCAATTCCACTAAGTCTTTCTCTAAACCTGGCCCCGAGGTTATAAAACTTTTTTCATGCTCAACTCAGCTGAGCATGAAATTTTACCTGCTAATAAATAGCAAATTACTGATAACTACAGTTGTTTTCTTGTTCAGTTTAGCTGAGTATGAAATTTTCTCTGCTTATGAATATGAAAATGCCAACATTAGTTGGCATTTTCATATTTATCAGCAGAGAAAATTCCATGCTCAGCTGAGTTGAGCACGAAAATAGATTTAGAGAAAGACTGTAGTGGAATATTACCAACACATCTCACTTTCTTTCTCAGCTTGCTCCTGTTTTTCTTCGCCTATTGTTCACAAAACGTGCCTTTCATTTCCATGTCTGCATCGTTTATTTTACCTCAAGAGTCATGTCTACTACGTTTATTTCACCCCAAGAGTCACATTACTGACCTCAGTGCAACCTTTTCCTGTTCTGCATAGTGTATGCGCTGCTTTCTGAAAGTCACTAAATCAAGCTTACTGAATATGAACACTTACACTGAAAGTATGGCAATGAAAATAGCAGGTAATACCGTATACGCGGTAATTTTCGCGGGTCAACTTTTCGCGGTTAAGGGTTAAAACATAAACATTGTTTTTCGCGATTTTTAATTTTGGCGATTAGCAACATGCGTGAAAAGCAAAACTACGTTTTTTCACTGGAGCTAGTTCGTTCATTAACCTGCGGCAGGGCTGCCGCAGGTTAATGAAACAACTAGCTCAAGTGGAAAGTACCATCAATTACCGAAGCAAACAGAAACCAAATATAGGAACACTGTGTCTACAGAAGATACTTCGTAAGAAACAGGAAATTATTTCGCGATTTTAATATTCGCTTTTTCTAAGTGACCCCGAAATACCGCGAAAAATGGAACACCGCGAAAATTACCTTGTATACGGTATTAGAAAACGGCAGGGTAAACAGCTTTGTAATTGGTTGTTACTGAGCATTTACGCCTGCACAGGCATTTGCAACTGAAAGTGTAATAACAGCAGCTGCTTTACAAGAAGACAGCATGCGTTACAAAATATCAATCATTTTATGTCACATTCAATAAGAACTTAGCAATTTATAACTGCATAAGAAGGCAAGAACAAATGAACAAATGTTTCCCCTATTTACTAAAACGGCCGCATTGTCTCTCTGTTATGTTTGGTCAGACATGACCGAAGAATATTTCTCGCGGTCACCTTATCTCAACACAGAAAAATGTTGTCGAGTCCAAAGCAGGTTAAAATATTCGTGAGTTGCAATGTTTTACCTGATATAGAGGATCTTACACGAGTGGTCACTTTATATGAAATTTATGTAACGAGCCTTCGGCGAGTTTCATAAATTTCATATAAAATGAAAACGAGCGTAAGATTCTGTTTATCATGTGACCTTTAAAATGGGATTTTAATGCCTTCAAACTGAACATTATTACAATAACAAAACGCATTGTTGACATGGAAGTTGTCAATGACGTTACGTGTTCGCGCCAAAGTGTTATTACACGTGTGGTCATAAATTATTTGAACCGCGACACGACAAAACCAACAAAGTGGTCGTGCGCCCATTGCAGACTCAGATCAGCCTGGGCATCCGCCCAGTCTGATCAGAGTCTTCGCTGTCCGCATGGAGGTAGTTAGACCCTTAGCTACCCTTTTAGCGCTTAGTGAAGTGTTATTACAAGTGTGGTCATAAATTATTTTAACCGCGACACGACAAAACCAACAAAGTGGTCGTGCGCCCATCGCAGACTCAGATCAGCCTGGGCATCCGCCCAGTCTGATCAGAGTCTTCGCTGTCCGCATGGAGGTAGTTAGACCCTTAGCTACCCTTTTAGCGCTTAGTGAAGAGTCTGATAAAATTTGGCGGATGCCCAGGCCGATGGTTGGTTTTCTCGTGTCGTGGCTCATTTATGACACGACGTTAGCGACGTCATGTGATAAAATGGTTTAATCTCTAACATTTAGATAAATAGAACACGGGTTGCTTCTTGAAAGAGTAAACCATTGTCATATGCGTTCGCATTTCTTTTATACATAAGTCCATATTGTAACAAACAAAGGGGGTTGAATGAAAAATGAAATGTTATTCTAGATCAGACCATAAAATCTTAGTAGAATTTAGCTTCCATTCCTTTAGATTATTTTGGCTTCTTGCAGGTTCTCTTTGATTCAGACAACTCCTTCCTGACGCCCATTCCTGTATTGTCATTCTGGAGCTATGGAGGTAGCCTGTTCTCGCGGTCCCTTACCTTGTGTCAGTAAGTGTGGCTCGGAGAGGCAATGTCCGTTGCCTTCCTAGACCTGTCAATCACATGGTTTATACCAAATCAAATCATGCATGTAATTGTTTCCCTTCTATTTTCTATAGTCATGCTCCAGTCGAATCTTTGTATTTTCTTTGCCCAGATTCACTAGGACTTTTTGAACATAGGGTCTCTAGCCAGATGATCGTTGGAATGAAGCAGACGCCAGCTTTACTTCTCTGATATTGTTCACTTATGTGAAGGAAGTCTTACTTGCACAGATTATGAATCATTACTTTTGCTGGCAAATTGCTGCAAATAACACGATGGTTTTTAATATCTTAACTTTTGTTCTGCATAATGGATGTCGTATTAAGTATAATGCTATTTACCGCATGACAGGTAATTTTGTAATTCTCATCAGTAAAGATATGGGCCGCGACACGAAAAAAACAACAATGTGGTTGTGCGCCCAGCGCAGACTCAGATCAGCTTGGGCATTCGCCCAGTCCAATCAGACTCGTCACTAAGCGCTTAAAAGGTAGCTAAGGGTCTATGCTACCTCCATGCGGACAGCGAAGACTCTGATCAGAATGGGCGGATACCCAGGCTGATCTGAGTCTACGCTGGGCGCACAACCACATTGTTGGTTTTCTCGCGTCGCGGCTCAATAGAGTAGACAACGTTGATTTACTGTTGTTTCAGACTTGCTATAACTGTAATATTTTAAAACCGGGACACACAAACTTATTACGGTAACCGTCATTGTCCTAAAATGAGACTGTATGGTTTTACAACATAGTGATGTGTTCAAGAGATTCAGGTCTATCTGACCCAATTAGTAGATTTTTTACGGTAATTTTTTAGTGCTGTTCCAATCGCCAGAGATGTCTCATCAAATTGAAATCGCTTCACCATATCTCAGAATTGAATCACCGATAAATGTGTCTGCAAATTGAAGTACATGACAGCTATAATGTACAGTTCAGAAGACAATACACCATTTGGCAGTGCCGGAGTTAAATTAAGCAGAAATATCAGTAAATGTACAGTTGACAGGGCTGTAGCTGGGAGCAATTATATGATGCGCACATAATCATGTTTCATACTCTTTGAGGAGAAATCTAGGGTATAGCCCCTAGGATACTTCAGTGTCATATCTGTTGGCAGTTGGTACTGGAATCTCGTCCTATTTACAACATTTGAGCCGCGACGTGACAAAACCAACAATGTGGTCGTGCGTCCAGCGCAGACTCAGATCAGCCTGGGCATCCGCCCAGTCTGATCAGAGTCTCCGCTTTCCGCATGAAGGTAGATTAGTCCCTCAGCTACCCTTTAAGCGCTTAGCAAAGAGACTGATCAGACAGTGTGAATGCCCAGGCTGATCTGAGTCTGCGCTGGGCGGACGACCACATTGTTGGTTTTCTCGTGTCGCGGCTCATTTCAGCATGCAAATGAGGAGGTGAGTGTTGAAATTTTGTCAATTTGAAAAAATTTCAACACGCACCTGCGTATTTGAGTACAGGTAGCTACGCCTTTGGTTGATACCAATATCTTCTGTGTGTAGGGTGTATTCAGCTTGTCACAATCTGATAATGTGGTGAATGGTTCTATAGACGTACATTTAGTGTCCGGTGGTTTGCCATAGAAGTCTTCTCGTACTCAGCCTAGAACTCGTGTAGATTATATAATTTCTGATCGTTTGGTATCATTTGTTACAATCTTAGTCAATTTGGAAACAAAAAACAGTGAGTGAACTCGGGTGTAACGTCCAACCAACAACTAGGTCTTAATCCACAGCTGACAGTACTTTCCTTTGAAGTTGCCAGTACTGATAAAGCCTGATACATGTATTGTTATCATGTACAGTGATCATGTACAGTTTAGAATAGACCAATCATTACAGAGCTGCAATTAAACAAACTTAGTGAACTCTGCTGTTTTCCTTTTGGCCACAGAAATATTTGTTAAGGGTATTCATTTGACTCCCCTTGATAAAATGAGTCTCCACAACATATTTTATATGAAAATAATCCATTAAATCATATGATTGCATTAGATTTACCTCAGTGGTTATTGATGATTACCAACTTTTTGTTTAGAAAATGAGCACTGAATTAAGGTCATAGTATTACTCTGCCATTTTCACTTTTGCCCCCTTCTCAGTGGGGGACAACTCTTGAAAGCAGGAATTTACTCCTTGCTCCTTTAGAAGCAAATTCTTTTCTTTAAGAGTAGACCACTGGGAAGAGCTACATCATCCAGAGAAGCAATTTGTTCCTTTTGCATAAATGGCAGAAAAACTTGGATGTGTACCCATACAGCTGAAAACATATGTTGTGGTTACTCATAGTAGAAAAATGTTAAAATTAAGCACTGAAACTTGTTGGTAATCCATATAAAAAGGCACGCAAGCGAGGTTATTTCAGTAGCACAACATTTGTTTTACCTGTAAAAACAAAAACAAAACCTCTATGTTATGGGTTCTGATGGATCAGAAACAGCATACCTGGTAACAGAAAAAAGAGCACTAAAACATACGTGATTGAAATAACCCAAACAAAATGAGATTTATGAATACCCTGAACAAACATTTTCTTTGTGATTAGATAGAACAGCAGAGCTTACCCAACAAAATTTGTTTAAACTGCAGCCCAATTTTAAAATGAGACAAACATTCCGATTCAAATTTCCCTCTGATCACTCAAGCCGTTTCTGATTGGTCAAGTAACTGATGACCTTATTGCATCAGACAGGAAGGTCCATTTTCCAGACTAGGTGGTGTAGGTTGAATTAGATAAAATAAATAAAGAAGATAAAATAGATTTTTTTATTGGTTTAATTATTTGTTTTAGGTGAAAAGTCCAATAAAGCTTTGGATTAAAAATAGATATATCCATTTCTTTTTGAGATGTATTAGTAAATATCAATACTGATTGTTAGATGTACAGGATAATTGGACTCGCCCTAAAGGGCTCGTCCATTATCCTGTACACCTAACAATCAGTACTGATATTTACTGATACATCTCAAAAAGAATGGATATATCTATTACATACAGAGACGGGACCTCGGTTTAAAGTCTCATCCGAAAGACCGGAGAAGCGGGGGATCGTTCTTGCGATCACTGGATTGGTAGTCCAGCGCGTTATCCACTACACCACCGCCGCTCCTGAAACAAAAACAGAGTTCCACTTACTGATATCTCAGTTAAATTTTCCACTTTGAGATACCAGTAGATGGAGATAACAGGAGCTGAAATGTTTAGAAAATGTAAGAGATATGTCAGACGTACGCTGACGGATAAATGAGGGTGCTTTGTAATATCAATGTTTGAGATAATGAGTCAACTCATAGTAACTGCCAATCCAGCCTAGACTAAATAGGTATTTACATGTATTTTTGTCCTTCTCAGTTTTACCCTTTTTTACCAGTGGGCTTGTCCATCCTTATCATTTGGATGAGATCATTTGTAGTTTAAGGGGTTTCTGGTAAATACTTTCACTTTTACTATATTTTGTATAGAAACTCATGTTCGCAAACAGTCATGACCCTTATCAGACGCCGCATTGCGGCGTCTGAACTGGATCTACACTGTTTGCAGATGTCCCTAAAGTAGATACCCGGTCTTAAAATGCAAAAAACAAATATACTTTGAAGATGCCTGAATATATTTATCGTATTTTATTTATAATAATGGCGTATTTATGTAATAAATTCAAACAATTTCAAGTAAGTAAGTTAAGTAAGTAGACTTTATTTAGTGAGGGTGGCTCAGTTGGCAAAGCCAATCTTCCATGAGGCCCTCATAAAACATACATAACATATATACTTACATAACATATATACATGACCAAAAATGGCGAAAAAGTGAAACCGTCTATTCATCATACAATACAATACAATGTTTATTACACGCAACTTACATATACATGAATTAACATTGGGAGCAATAATGAACATGAATACTACACATTAAGACGGTTTCCAGCAAGCACAAAACGTTAACAAATCGATGACTCAACGTTGACTCGACGTCAAGACGTCGATTCAACGCTGAGTCACTGCCCACTCAACGTTGTGTGCTCAGTGTGTTATGACTGTAACAAAATGAAAACGCTGTGGAATAAGTGTAACAGATGCATTCTAAAAATGCTGCATTATAGAATAATGTATTGAACGCAATCTAAAGACTACACCGAGTCCAGATCTGAAGATTTTTTAATAGAAGCAACCCAGCAGGCACGCATCGCTGACCCGAATCAACGCTGATTCAACGTCCCACGTTGAATAAGCATCGCCTCTATGTCGAATCGACGTCGCGTGCCCAGTGGGAAAGCCCTCGCATGCGTTCAAAGCATTGAGTTCAGAGAGAGAGAGAGAGAGAGAGAGAGAGAGAGAGAAAGAGAGAGCAAATATATACAAAACACAAAAAGTCACACAATCCATAGTTAATACAGTACATTAGTTGATTAACCATTAAGCACCAAAACGTAGACGACAAAATTCACGTAGCAAAATAAAGGGGGGAAAATGCCTTGTCTAAGACATTTTGTATTGAATATTGGCAAACAGTGTAGCCCCTAATGAGGCGGTCCATTGTGAGTCGCCTCATTAGGATCTACCGTGTCCCCTAAATCCGCTCTCTGGCGCTTAAAGTGTTAAACCAGGATGAAATTGTGACAAGATTATTAACAAAAAATGACAAGTATAAATGAAACAGTACCGTTAAAGCGAAGACAGTACATTTATAACACGGCAAATGTGTTTAAGTGCTCTTATTTGTTTTAAGTACCAAAACAAAAGTATTTACAGAATCAGTATTTTAGTTGTAATCGCGAAGAAAAGATAAAATGAAGTAAAATACATTTTGCGGTGGGAGATATTGATATCACCTTTTCATCCAAGCCATACATTTAGTCACAAACATATTGAGAGATTGAGAATTTTTTATTTCCAGTGGAATGCTATTCCATATGACCGCTCCCGAATGTGACAAACTACCTTTAAATAAGTTAATATTTGGCTTTGGTATTAAAAAATTTCGCTGCGCTACTGACCGTAAATTGGAACAAGAATCATTGACATTCCTCATCTGGAATAAGTCTGTCAGATACTCAGGCGCAATATTGTTTGCTATTTTAAACATAAATTTTGCCTTTTGTAGAAACACTGTTTCATCAAATGACAGAATTTTAAGTCGGCCACGTGCTTCGTCTAATCGAGTGTATTCATCCCCCAAAATAGTTTTACAGGCGCGTCGTTGAAGTTTATTTATTTTATTTATATTACTGTTGGTAGAACTACCCCAAATAATGCTGCAGTAATCAAAATGGGGTTGGATATATGCATTATAAAACAAAATTCTGTGTTCTAAAGATAAGTACGTTTTTATTTTAGACAAAAGCCATAAATTAGAGGATACTTTCTATGAGACATATGCAAAATGGGTATTCCAAATAAAATTTTCGTCAATGTTTATGCCCAATACCTTTTCATTACTACTTAATTCTAAATTAACACCATCATAAATTAACGTTAGACCTTTATCGGATAGGGTTGCCCGTTTCTACCTGTTTGTTAAAAACATAATTTTGGTTTTGTCTGTATTTAATAACATTCCGTTTTCCTTACAAAGTTTTTTATAAAAACTGTAGCATCAACTGATATATACTACGCAAAATAAATTTAGCACTTGTTTTGTATGTGCCAGATCTACTATGTTAGTCTTTCATTGTCACTTTATTGCATAAAGATATAAGCGCCGATCGTCCGAGATGGAGTGCAAGGTAGAAAAATCAAGAATGATCAATTTAAGCGTTTGTACAGCCGTAACGTCAGTTTTTAAGACCATTGTCAGCATAGGACATTTTGATCATGTGCAAAAGGTAAAACCATAATGACACTGTTGTTTTGCTGTTAAAATAAAGGAAAACGCTTTAAAACATTTGAGCCGCGACACGACAAAACCAACAGTGTGGTTGTGCGCCCAGCGCAGACTCAGATCAGCCTGGGCATCCGCCCAGTCTGATCAGAGTCTTCGCTGTCCACATGAAGGTAGCTCAGTCCCTTAGCTACCCTTTAAACACTTAGCGAAGAGTCTGGCCAGACTGGGCGGGTGGCCAGGCTGATCTGAGTCTGCGCTCACCGTATGACCACATTGTTGGTTTTCTCGTGTCGCGGCTCATTTGAATATGGTGCGAGTATGAGGTTTACAAAGTTTGAAAATTTGATGTCTCCCCTTACTTTTACGTTATCGCCTTAAAACATTGTTTCTAATCGGTATTTTTTATCCCTTTCGAGTGTAGGATTCTTTGGTATCTACCAATCTGCTAACGGGAACAATTCAGAAAGAAACTTCTTCCCGGCTACTGAGCATAAGCCAAATGTCTTAGACTAACGTCATCATTATCTCACAGTTACGTTACACTTCACTAAAGAAAATTCATGGTTAAATTTATCATGGTGTGATCTTTAAGTTTAGCCTAATGTTTATCTCGGATTTTGATTCTCCACTGAACTGCAGCACCCGTAAATCATTGCACGTTGGACCGAATTATAACGTTTTAACGTCAATGACGCATGCTATGATTTGTCGGTGTTGAAGCTTCATCACATATTTCACACAATTAATAGCTTTGTCAAGAAAAAATGCGCATACAAATGATGAGAAAGACAAAACAAAATATCCACATGCTTGCCATTTTTGTGTCGCTTTTAATGGGTGCGACTTATGGCTACTGACCCCATCCGCGCTTATCATTTTTCTCGAATATCGATTTTAAAGCTGGCTTCTGTTATTCCATGACATCTTAAGCCTAAAATAAGGCTCCCTCCTTTGCGATTTAATTTCACTCAATTTTGCACTTGAGTGATGAGAAAAACTGCTAAACATAAAAAATGCTAGATATATTTTGCATAGTATATATAAACTTAAATCTGTAAGAGTTTCTTCAAGAGCAAGGAAAACACTCAAAAGAAGAAACATGGGGCCTCGGGTACTAAAGTTTTCTGTTCCTGACCACTTCCGGGTATATAACGTATTCATTGTGGAGAATTGTGATTTAATCCAAAAGTGGATCCGTTCGAATACAGAACTTACAGGGATGTAGCTAGGAATGATTTCATCACACGCACAATCAACAGACATGTTTTATACTGCTTGAGGGGAGGGGAGGGGCGGGGTAGTCATTTAACCATTATATATTTCAGATTGTCATGACTTGACAGTAGGTTTTGAAATCTTGTCATATTTATCAATTGCAACATGCAAATTTGCAGGTTCGTTTTGAAATTTTATCAGTGACGAAATTTTAATACACACCTGCATGGTGGCGTTATGCAAGTGCGCTTTGAACTTTTGCCAATTTGACAAAACATTTATAGGTACCAGCGTTTTTGCTTTTGCATACACGCAGCTATATCTTTGATCACTTTTTGTCTTTCCTTTTTGTAGTTCCTTCTGTTTGTATTCGATTCCTTATCTCACCAGCCAGCAATGTGTCTGCTAACGGATATATTTTGAAATTTGGAACGTGAAGATTTACTGTATCTCGCATATTACTTGATTCACCGACGCATTATACGTTGCAGCCCCGGCATGGTATGACATATTTAGCGGTTTTGTCGTTGCAAGTCATAGTTTTATTTAATTTGAGATATATGCCCTTTCACATTCGTTTGTCCGTCATTTAAATGTTTCTTGAGTTTGGTTTCTCAGGACGACGATTTTAAAGGCTTATGCAATGAACATCTACATTGAATATTTGACCTACTATGTAAAGATCGACACTACATTTTTTTATATTGACTACTCGTATCTTGCAAATAATTTACAAGTTCTAGACAAAACTGTCGTGTTAATGATGCCTCTTAAAAGCTTTGTGCTACATCTGTGATTTATACTTTGACAGAGTTGTGTGTTTTATAAACCCAAACCCTTGATTGTGCCCTGGTTTTACAAGATTTCTATAGAGAGTACTGATTCATTTTCGCTTGTGTAACCCACTTGTATATAGTAGAGTCTTCAGGGGCCGTATTCATAAAACGACTTAAGTGGTTGATATGCTGTTGCTAAGGCTAAATTTCTTTAAAGGAGATTCCCTACATCTATGAAATTTGCTCTGGAGGAACAGTCTTACAAAGACTGTTCCTCCAGACCAAATTTCATAGTTGTAGGGAATCTCCTTTAAAGATATTTAGCCTTAGCAACCGCATAGCAACGACTTAAGTGGCTTTATGAATACGGCCCCTGTCCTTATAAATTGGAAGAGTCAGTTGTCATGTAAGTGGGGTGTTGTTTACTTTACTTTTCTCATTTTTGTTATTTTTTAAGGAGAAACTGTTTTAATAGTGTACACCCTTATCGGGATAGATGGATTTGGACCAAACTTGCATAGATACATTATTTGATGTGTGTGTTAGGGGGTGACCTGTACCTTCTTTCCAAGGTCACAGGAGATCAAAGAATGTTGAAAAATGGCTTGTCTGTACTCTATCTCTTGAATGGACGGATAGATTTAACCAAACTGACACAGATATATCACTGATGTTGAAAGAACTTATTATATTTATGGTGACCTTGGCCCAATTTTCAAGGTCACTGGAGGCTAGAGAGTGTTGACTAATGCCTAGTCTACACTCTATCTCCTGAATAGATGGATGGATTTAAACTTAACTTCCACAGATATATTTTTTGAAGATGGAAAAGAACTGATTATATTTTGGTGACCTTGACTTAATTTTGAAGGTCACAGGAGGTCACTCAAAGAGTGTTGAAAAGTGCCATGTCTGCACTCTATATGCTGAAAAAAAGTGACGTTGACACTATTTTTAAGGTCACAGGAGGTCAAAGAATGTTGAAAAATGGCTAATTGCACCATATCTCTTGACTAGATGGATGGATTTTAACCAAACTCGCACAGACATATTATTGGGAGATGGAAAAGAACTGATTGGACTTTGGTTACCTGGATCTCATTTTTAAGGTCACAGAGGGTCAAAGAGTGTTGAAAAATGGCTTTTCTGCTGACGGGAATGATGGATTAGATCAAACGTAGACTAGTGTATAGTCGGGAGGTACAAAAGAATTGATTAACTTTTGGAGACCTTGACCCTATTTTCAAGGTCACAGGAGGTCTTAACTTGCCAAAATGTACGGAAACTGATACTGATGGGAATGGGCAGTCGGGGATATCTTTTTTTTTTTTTTTTTGTCAAAAACATTTCTAGTTTATTTATTTATTTATTTATTTATCTATTTATTGAGGTTACATTTTGTGTACACTTTCTTTGACATTTATGATCCAAAATCCAAGGTCAAGGTCACAATCTTGGGTCAGAGGTCAAATCATGTCTCCGCAATTACTCAGAAAAGTACCAAAGCAAACTTTAAAGAAAGATAAAGCCATATGAGAAGATTTGCCATACACAAGACATAGTTTCCTACACCCAAGGTCAAGGTCATAGCCAGAGGTCACATGTCATTTATCCTCAATTACCTAAAAACTACTGAAGCAAACTTCATTAAGCTTCATGAAAAGGTATGATAATAAAACAATGAGCGAATATGTCACAAACAAATTATGGTTCTGTTGCCTTAAGTCAGGATCACAGTCAGGGCTCAGAGGTCAAATCATGTCCCTGAATTGACTCAAAACTGCTGAAGCGAATTTCATCAAGTTTCACTGCAAGGTAAAGCATGATAAAATGGTAATGAAAAGAAAAGTAAAGTATTATGATAAGTTATTTAAGGTGGAATATTTAGGTTCCCACACCCAATGTCAAGGACACAACACAGTTTGGTTGGTGGTTGAATTAAGTCCTTATGAATCCTCTTAAACTTCCAAAGTGCACTTAAACGTTACAGAAAAGTAAAACGAAATGAGAAAGTATATCATATGTAAGACTCAGGTTCTATATTCAAGGTCAAGGTCACAACTAGGGCTCAAAGGTAAGTTTAAGGGATGGGACCTTCGGGGCCATTCGTTTCACACTGTAACATTTCTTGTTATGTTTATTTAATACATGTACTTCATCTCGATATCGGCCCAGTCTCGTTAGTACATTAACGATGGTGTGAAGCCAATAATCGTGCGAGGCTTTTCTGAAATGACTTTATTAGTATGACTAGAGAAAGAAGATATTTTGCAAGCCGACTCAACGCTTTGCATCCATTTGTAAAAGGTTTCCAAGCGGTACTTCTGTTGTGGTTCCTTACGGATGCTTTTCTATCTGTCCATGTCGGTGTTATGGTTCACCTGGGGCCGTATTCATAAAACGATTTAACTGGTTGCTATGCTGTTGCTAAGGCTAAATATCTTTGAAGGAGATTCCCTACAGCTATGAAATTTGCTCTGGAGGAACAGTCTTACAAAGACTGTTCCTCCAGACCAAGACCAAATTTCATAGTTGTCGGGAATCTCCTTTATAGATATTTAGCCTTAGCAACCGCATAGCAACGACTTAAGTAGCTTTATGAATACGGCCCCTGTTTTGAACTTGGATAGCTAAATGACCACCTGTCTGTTAAAGAGTTGAACATTCGACTTTATGAACTGTTGTCATTTTATGTATATCCTGTTTGGTTGGTTGGTTGATTTGATGCTTAACGTCCACGGTAAACAACTAAGGTCATGTTGGGACGGTCAGTTAATTTAATCACACTATTCCTGGGCAGGCTTAGACCTCCTAAGCGGTTAACCAGTACTAAGTGCACATCCTTTCGCCAGTAACTGACAACTGCCCTTCTTGAATCAGCGGAAGGAGAAACGAAAGTATGTGGCCAGACCGGGATTCGAACCCAGGACCTCTGACTTACGAGTCAGGTGCCCTACCGATTGCGCTACCCGGCCCGGTGTTGAGGGCGGGACATTGGCACTGAACATATAAACTCACGATTTTTGCCTGTCTTTGTACTTTACTTTACTTTAATTACCTCATCGGGATTGGTTAAGGGAGCATTGTATCAAGGCTCCTATTCCTCACAGCTTATGTAATTTCACGTTCATGGCTGTCGAATATAAGGACATACACCACCGTGTAATCACACGTACGGCAAACAAAAAATATCTGTAAAAAAAGATAGTCGGCTTAGATTAAATAGAAGTGTGTATTGTAATATGTATGAGTCAGGTATGTATAAGATATCGGCTGTGCTGATCAGATTGTACGGATGCGCATGTTGATATGCATATTTGTTGTTGGTGTCGGAAATGTGTTGAATTTTGATTGGAGTCTGTCTGTGTTGCACATAATAATAAGGATTGGTTGGCTGACCGCCCCACATATAACCTTAAAAGTGTCGCAGTTCCAACACAACTAAACCAGCAACAATTAATTAATTTCGTATTTGATTTCTGTGTCAAGTTGTTTTGTTGGTTTCATATTTTACATGAGAGATATAACAGGCGAAACGTTCTTTGGCAAAAAGCGATTTGGACCGAAATATCTAGATTCATTACGACACGGTTTATAGGCCAACAGTTAAATGAGGCTGAAAGTAAAAAGAGAAAGCGAAAGTAAGCTACTTATATCAAAATCCCGGGTGTATTTATATTGGCCTATGAAATACTGAGAATGTGGGTCAATAGTAAGGTTATACGGCCTAAGCTGATAAAAGAAGCGACGTCAGATGTTATCACTTTTGATTATAAACCAGACCACAGAACGATAGGGTATATTGGAACTCTGATTTTATAAACTTTTTCACTGCGCTTTTTCACTACTTGAAGGCTTCGTCTGAGATTATCGGATTTTATTATGTACATAATTATAACTGTTTTATGATATAGTTAATGAACTTTGTCAGTGAGTCGCGATTTTATCTGCAAGGGCGTAGCTACCTATACGGCAAATACGCAGGTGCGTATTGAAATTTTGTCAAAATTGACAAAATTTCAAAACGCACCTGCATATTTGCTTGCTGAAAATTTATAAATTAGACCAGATTTCAATACCAATTGCCAAAGTGGCTGAAATACTAGCTTTCTCTTCAAGAAGTAGAGAATACAACATGGTTGTGCGTATAATGAAATTACCTCTGGGTACGCTCCTGATCTGTATAAACTCAGGACTGCTTACGAAATGTATTAGTAGAAATTCTCATCAGCTTTATGGCACTCATGTGCAATCTAATTGTTATCACAGCAAATGAAACTTAAATTTTACATAAACTTGATTGTATTGAAACATATTTGATTTCGAGCCCAAGATCCAGCGTTCAAAATAATATTACAACAGACTAGGCTCCGTACACGTGACAGCTTGCCAAGTGTTACGCTACCTCGACATTCTTTTGTATGTTATTTCAATTGAACAACTGAGTGACAGAATGCCATTTCAAAAGTCTCGTCGTGTGTACTTTTTCAATCATTAGTTTTACAGATGTTTATCACCTTTCGTTTTATCTCCAATATGAGATAGTGTACCTTGAGATATCACCTGATGCACACTGCTTCCAGGAAGCGAAAACAGCGGTGGTAAGGTACAGTCAATACGGGGATTATACAATAGCTAAGTGCCAGGATTTCTCGTAGAACTAAAATAATGCCAAGCTAGGATGTAAACAAACGTTGAATGTTGTGTAGTTTATGCTACAAGCGATTGTTCTATGGAACAGTTATACTATTGGAATTATATTCGGAATTCTGAAAATGGATTCGCTTACATCGGATGATGAAATTAAGTCAAACGCACAGTCGGATGGCTATGCAAAGCCGAAATATATAAAACAGAAATCTGTTCAAATTATAGACCCACGACCGGAAATAATAGAGGTCCGCGAAAAACATGGACCATTATACAATGCCATTCCACGTATGCCGTTGGGTTTTGCTATTCTCTGTTGTGTTTTTAATATCATTATACCAGGACTAGGTAAGTTTACAGCTGTGATCCTTTGTGGTTACGATGAACCAACATGCCATAGTTATATGAGCCGCGACGTGAGAAAACCAACAATGTGGTCGTGCGCCCTGCCCAGACTCAGATCAGCCTGGGCATCCGCCCAGTCTGGTCAGACTCATTGTTAAGTGCTCAAAGGATAGCTGAGTGTCTAAGCTACCTTCAAGCGGACAGCGAAGACTCTGATCAGACTGGGCGGATGCACAACCACATTGTTGGTTTTGTCGTGTCGCGGCTCAATTATGACTGCGCATGCGTTACTGTACAACCTACTGGCTAATACTTACGAAGGGCGTTCGAAATTTTTTGCAAATTGCCTCATACCTTTGTTTATCGGCATGCTGGGCACAACTGCTATGCATTTACGTACTGAAAGCACTGCATTTTGTCTTTACAATGAT
This sequence comes from Ctena decussata, assembly GCA_963989385.1. Taxonomy (NCBI): domain Eukaryota; kingdom Metazoa; phylum Mollusca; class Bivalvia; order Lucinida; family Lucinidae; genus Ctena; species Ctena decussata. The sequence continues at coordinate 95,049,154 of OZ022499.1, forward strand.
ACCAAACACTATACAAAGACACTGTTCTTTATCAACTTACAACGCATTTTATTAGGCCCCAGTCATTGATTGATTGATTGATTATTGATTGATTGATTGATTTATTGATTGATTGATTGATTGATTTAATGCTTAACGTCCATGGTAAACAGCTATGGTCATGTCGGGACGGTCAGTTAACCTAACCACACTAATCCTGGGCAGGCTTAGACCTCCTAAGCGGTTAACCAGTACTAAGTGCACATCCTTTCGCCAGTAACTGACAACTGCCCTTCTGGCTCAGCGGAAGGAGAAACAAAAGTATGTGGCCAGACTGGGTTTCGATACCACTGATCTTTAATATGTAAAATCGTTTTTAATGTTCGTTAGTCAAGTCAAATATCGTTATAAATACAAAATTAATCTTTGTCAACTGCTCGTCCTTCGTTGCCAACAATATTAATACAAAAGTTAAAAGAGTGGCAACTGTTATCGATTCATTCCTCGCAAACAACTGTGCAGGTCTTATGACGTTTTTTAAATCAGCGTTAATGTCATTCTTGAAAGAATGTAAAGGCTTCATTTTTCGCATTAATTTGAATATATTGACAAGTTTTCGTTGACCCATATAAATGCTCTTGCTGACAATATTTTGAACGCTAACACACTTGTTTTCATTACAAAATCATAATAACTTTAATGGAAAGGGAGAATTGGCTACTGCATAAAATACGACTAATTCATATTCACGGGACAGTATGGAGCCTAGATTAAATATGATTTCTGCGATATTTACAGGACAACATTGCCTTGGCATTGTCTTTAAGTCACAAAGATAAAAAAATCAACGACTGCTCAAATATGAATTACGGCCTACTAAAGTAAAATTCTGCAGTGCCTTTGGAGTATACCTCCTTCAAAGGAGTTAAAATGCGTCCTTTGAAAATGACACACTGTTTGTAGATTTGTCTAGGCATATAATAGCCTAATGTTTGTTGTTGTTGTTTTTTTGTTGTTGTTTTTTTGCTTTCAGAAGTTCTTTCTTTATGGTGATTACTAAGAAAATACGTCACTTGCAAAACTTTCTGAACGCCCCTTATATATCCCGATAGGTCAGCGGTTTAGTATTGGCCTGCGAAGCTAGTGGCCTGGGTCCAAGTCACGATGGAGTCTGAATTCTTTTCTAAAAGGGTATTTAGGACATGGTGCGTACAGGCCACAGATTTGATTTTATCTGCTGCTGATCCTATTTACCCAGATTTTACCAGGATTTAAAATATGAATATCTTATTGTGTATTTCAAGAAAATATTTTAACCAAAGGATGTCATTAAAATTTAGGGTAAAGCAAATAAGAAAGAAGACTAATAATGCGGTATTATTTTTCCCATTGTCAGTCGGAGAAGCAAAATACAGTGCAAGCCATATTAAAAAGAACCTGCGGCCGTATTTATGAAACAACTTAAGTGGTTGCTATGCTGTTGCTAGGGCTGAATTTCTATGACGGAGCTTCCCAACAACTACGAAATTTGTTCTGGAGGAACACTCTAAAAAACTGTTCCTCCAGAGCAAATTTCATAGTTGTAGGGAATCTCCTTCATAGAAATTTCGCCTTAGCAACAGCATTGCAAGACTTAAGTTGTTTTATAAATATGGCCCCTGGTATCATAAGAAATAGCTTATTAAATCCTTGCAAATCTTCAACGTCGAATATGCCATAGTAGGTTGCTACGTAAGAGAAAGTGGCGACCGCTTGTCAACTAAATATGGAGATGAGCCTTTTCATGAGCAAACGTTCAACAAATTCTGAGTGTGTAGTTTGTGCGTTCAGTGATACCCATACTATGTTTTCTTTTTAAACTGTCATCCTCAGGTCTGGTCTTTTTTCCAATGACGTTTCAAATCACCGGAGACATAAGGTGCCAAGCAAATGGCAATCACTTCTCTACATCTCAGAATTAAATCACCGATAACTGTCTGGGAGCTGAGGCATATGAAAACAATAATGGACAGTCTGTAAGAAGCTATGATCGTTTCTCACAATGCCATCTGAGTTGATATCAGTTAATCTGGGGCTATTATAACTGTCCATCCGATATTGGAAATGCGTTCTGGGAGTTTATCATTTATGGTCTATCTATGTGAAAAGAGCTACATTTGTGGTGAATTGATTGAAGTTGCGTGAGAAGGGCACTTATGCTTTATGCGAACTAATACACACTTTTGTCTGCGCATCTGTGCCTTCATTTTCGTTTTTAGATGTCCCAGGAATTATAGATTGTATGTGCGAAAATGGTAGATGAGGCAGGCTGAACTGAGTTGTTTCTTTTCGCTGCAATGAGGGGTTGTTCCAGGCGCCGGTAATTAAATATTTCCTAGTCATACACAACTACACATACGCAATTATTTAAGGCCATGTTCGAATGGAACAACTTAGTTGTTTTAATGATAAATTCTCGGGCTGTTCAAACAAGGTTTTGGACTTGCTTATTCACATTTTGGGTCGTAATTTCTTTACATGACGTTACCTTATGTTACGTTGATTACGTGGGATTAGCAATATTGATGTCATTCTGAAAAGCTAAATAGTAAATGTTTCCAATAGTTGGTGGCCGTAGGGGCAGTGGGAGTTAGAGGCACAGTATTTGAAAGGCGCAGCCCATCCCTGTCCTTTCGCTGCCTTATCCTTCCTTGCTTCGGAAAAGGTACTCATTTGCAGCTAGGTCCACACAAAAAGGTTTTCATTTGCTTAATGACCAAAGCCAGGATTCGAACCCGCAACCTTCTGCATCATTACGGAGTCGCCATTACCACTAGATCGCGGCGCCTCTCTCGCAAATTTAATTATACACGCGTCATGTATTTGTAAGCGTCTGTGGTGTTGCTATCAAACTAGAATGCTATTAAAATGTTTTACATAGATGAAAATCCGGAAGTTTATAAAACAATATGCTAAGATCCTTTCAAAAAAAGCATGTCATCGATATTTTCAGCAATTATGCAGCTCGACAGTTGGCGGCATGGCAAATCATTTTTATTTACCTGTTATATCCACTCAAGTCTTATCTCAGCTGCTGATAAGTACAGCTAGCTCAGAAAGCTCAGTGGTTAGAGTTGCCTACTCTGAAACTAAACTTCAAGCTTTGATCAACTCTTAAAATTATGGAAGCAATAAAGTTAAACAGTTACAAATGTGATATTGAACAAGGGGGTATAAAAAACAAAAATAACTATCGCCGACACCGGAGTTTGGGAAGTACAAGCGAAACAAATTGGACTGTACAGTATAGAAATCAAATTCATGATAATCCTGAATAGGCAGAAAGGGGAAATAGCTATAATGAATCCGCAAGATACATACCATTGTTAAAACATAAGCGGAATAATTGCACAGGAATCCAACTGCTAACGTCATTGCCAAAGTAAATGACGCCAAACGGCGTTTCGTTTACGTTTGACAGTGATGTATTTATTTTTCCTCAAACCGACTTGGATGCTTGCGCTAATGTTATCAGTCTTTTGGTGGCGTAAATGCGGTGTCATGAAATATGCTCGAACTATGATCTAGCTTCTTGATTACTTCACAGTCAACCAGTTAAAACAGAACATCATGCTATATTTTTTTTATATCATGCCTATCAATCTCGACCAAATACCGCGATATAGCTGGACCGGCAGATTAATGTAATATTAAAATGTTTTAAATGTTATGTGTTATTTTATGTTTGGGATCGTGTTTCGTTTGGACTTAAGGACATAGAGTTATGGTTTTGGAACGTCTATAAAACGAAAATTGCGCATACTTTTAGAGGTTTCCCGCTGTGTGGCTTATTTAGGCGAATGGATAAATCTTCATGTTTTCCACCGTTTTAATATAAGGGTACAACCTATATAATTATCTTCCTGTTTGATGCCCTGGATGATGAATTATATTTCCAAGGCGCAAAGAATGCGCAAATATAGAAGCAAATTCGTTCCTTGTAAAAGTTGACGGCCATTGAAAAGAGAGGAGCTAATGCAAATGGTGGAATTACTTCTTCTAAAAGTAAACATATTCAACATAACAAATAAAAATACATGTACGACGATACTGTATCAAATGACACGTTTATTCTATTAGAATATATTGATTCTGATTTAGAATAATTCAGATGGGAAATTTCCGTGAATATTTCAGTATTGTTTTCAAATGAAGCATAATTGTTGTGTTAGATTTGCTGAGATTCAACAGTTGTAAACTATGTTTTAGAATAAATCAAACCACGATAAAATGTCACATTATTATGCTGCTGAGAGTTTCTGTTTTCAGAATGGTTTCTCTGGTACAGTATATCAGTCTGCTTATTTAATGGCATGATTGATTTGCTGATAATTTTACAGATTAAACTTATTATAAAGTCTATAGCACTCGCAATCTGTGCTTGAATTCAAACAATGAATGTGCAATTTATAGATCGTACAATACATGTTTGCTGTCATACGCATACAAATTACACAAAGGGTAAATGTAACTGAAGCATTAAGACCATGCTATTTTCACGAAATAATAAACGTTTTGCTGTAGTGTCTGTATATCAAATAATGCAAATGGGGAGGACATAGAGTATACAAAACGTCATGTAAAATGTATCTGAACAACAAAACGTTGTGTGCCAGCCAGCTAGTTCATATAACAGATTTTCACTTATAAAGACAATTAACATTTTATTTGGTCGGTGTCGAGTATGGTCAGAACAAAACGTTGTGTGCGAGCCAGCTAGTTCATATAACAGATTTTCACTTATAAAGACAATTTAACATTTTATTTGGTCGGTGTCGAGTATGGTCAGAAGTAGATCACGTTATAAGATTCCAGATAGTGTCTTGACACCAAATACAAAGAAAAATGACATTATATTCTATATATTGCACTGGCAGTCGGCTAAATGTTACTTTCACACATTTCATTTCGTATTACCTGACAGCCAGCTTATCATTTGTTACAATTAGCATACTTTTGTACCAGTATACTGTTGATATTAAAATGAAAATGCCATCTCTACAGCGTCAATTGTTTAGTAAGTTTGAAGTAAAGGTATGCCATAGTGAGTTAAATTTTGTAAATGAAATGAAACCTGTTATCGATGTGTCATGGTCGTGTTGAGTCTGAATATAGCTGAATGCCCGGGGCTAAGTGCTGTGAAGACGAACAATATATTATGATGGCTGCACCAGTTTTCGGGGTGTAAACAATTGCTCGCAACATAAAAACTGTGTGATAAACAAAGATCACAAGCTGATAGTCTGTGTGTACATAAAAATATGTGTTCAGTAATCTGCAACTTACATTTCATGCCCGCATATCTTCAGGTTTACATATTTGAGCAAATCCAAACGGATGCTCTGCTGAATCTGCTCTCCGAAACTGCTCCAGTTTTCGGGGTACATTTTAGAACTCGCCTGCAAAGTGCATCATCTGCAGATTTTAATGATAACAACTGTCGTCGTGAGACCTGCAATTCTTTATGATGTAGAAACGATCTTTGAATTGTCAGAAAAAAAAAGTTGATTATTGAATACACCGCCGTGCCATCTTTATCGGTACTTTCAGTAAACTTCTCAGTTTTTCCAATATGGCCGCTTCCACGGTCACCAACGACGACGTCATGGATGACGTCAAAACTAACAAGCTCTCGCGCGTCAATTAATGAATGATGAAACATGCTGATTCAGCTTTCTGTTTGCAAAAAGTAATCATTTTAAAAAGTCCCTGATAAGAAGAACGCTATAGTTTATCAGAATACCCCGAATTCTGGAGCACCCCGAAAACAGGTAAATCGACCATACTGTTTTCATAGGAAAGGCGCACACCAACTTTTCCATCCATTATAATCTTAGACTAGTGACTGGACGCAGCTGAAAGTTTTGACGAGCGTCAGTTTATGAAAATGATCTATGATCTTGATGATGACACATCAATAAACGAGACTGTAGGAAGCCCTTTTCGAAGATCGATAGTTTTTTTCCAAGATCTTTACCCTTTATATGAGCCGCGACACGAGAAAACCAACAATGTGGTCGTGAGTCCAGCGCAGACTCAGATCAGCCTGGGCATCCGCCCAGTCTGATCAGAGTCTTCGCTGTCCGCATGGAGGTAGCTTAGACCCTTAGCTACCCTTTAAGCGCTTAACGAAGAGTCTGATCAGACTGGTGGATGCTCAGACTGATCTGAGTCTGCACTGGGCGCGCAACCACATTGTTGGTTTTCTCGTGTCGCGGCTCATATGTTTTATTGCACTTCGGCTTATTGCATTTTCTACGCTCTTCGTAATGTAATAGTAGCTTATACTTCCCTAACATATGAGCGTTCAATATCCAGTATAATGCAAGAATTTGACAGTATATACATTTTTATATTAAAGCTAGAAAATTGTGTCTGTAAGACAGGAGTTAAAATGTAAAAAAGAAATATGTAAAAAAGAAATATAGGAAATGTGTCTAAACTATACTCTTTGATATTTTTATATACATACATACATACATACATACATACATACATACATACATACATACATACATACATACATGGACCAAATGATTGGATACTCTTTGATATAAGAGAGAGCTTAAGATGTCAGTGTTTCAGATAACGAGGGTCAACTGTATTATCCAAGAGTGTTCGATACACTGCTGATAGTATCCCGCTGGACACGTAATGTTGACTAAAACATTGAATTTACCTTCATTCAACGTCATGACATTGAATGAAGGTTGATTCAATTAAGAATTAAAATTTGATTTTTCCAGCGTTCATCGTGAGATGAAGCCAGTGGGCAGAGCTAAAATTCCATGAAGTGCGAAGCGCTTCTTGTAGAATTTTAGCGACGACCACTGGCTTCTTCACACGATGAACGCTGTAAAATCAAATTTTTATTCTTATATTTACACTTTTTTGTGAATCTCTCTGTGCAATTTTCGGCAATTTGGTGTAGAATAGGCAAAACATGGGTCGAAGAAAAGTTAGTAACGAAATGTTCGGCCATAGCGTTAAACAGCCGTCGCCCTGACGTGGCGTCAATCGAACGTTACAAGAACCAATCAAGACGCTTTTTGTCGTAGACATATCAGAGCATGCATGACCTACATCCGGGTTTTTTTTGTATGGGGGATAATAAACACAATATACCATTTGTGAAAAGAAACAGTTTTAAAATGACGTTTTATGAATATAAACTTTATTTTGGCTTCGTTTCCTTTTTAATGTAATCGCCGTTATTTGCGGATAGACGTGTTTTATTCAATAATAACGAATGACGAAAAGTGTATTTGCAAATTTCATGACCCGTTTGAGCAGCCGTAGATCAGGCGCATTCGAGTTTTCCAATCGTGTATTCAAAGGTCTAGTATGAAAGCCATAACCGCACCGCGCTTCCGATTTGCCGCGCCAGAAATCAGTCTTCTTTAACAACAGATGTATTTCTAACTAAAATTACAAGCAGCCGAGTTGACCCAGGAGCCGTGAAGGCCCCAGGCTTACAGAAAGCAGGCCGAGTCGACCCGCTTCTTCCATGACTTACTATCGCCAGACAATAGTTGTAATCGAACTCGACCAAGGCTGATCACGATAATCCTCACTCGGGAATTCATGTTTTGTCCTTGAACAAGACACATTTACTTTACAAAAGTACTGATAATACCCAGGAAGCGGTGGATCCGTCCTGACATGACTAAAAAGTTGTTCTTTAAAAACGAATTTCATCTTCGACAATTATCTATTTTAAAGATGTTTCTTGGTTTACATAAGACGTCGTATGAGGACAACGTCACATGATCAGTTGTCCTTCATCTGTGTATGAAGCTAGTTGCTCTAAAGGGTTCACCTATGGGAAGTCAGTGGTAAGTGTAAATACGTTGTGTGCGTACTGGAATGCTAGATGACCATTATCTACTTTAAAGCGCAGATCCTTGACTTCACTGCCTCCGCCACCGACAGTTCCCTCAAGAATTGCATACCAGACCAAGGAAGTTCCAATACATTTACCTTATTCAATTATTAACTGACTTTGATTAAATCATAGTGTTTTTGTCTGATTGAAATACAATCCTCAAGGCAAAATAAATAATAAAACAAAAGTCTAAAGAGATCGCTTTGTAATAGTTTCCCGTAAATTGTGCTAAGTTTCCAAGGCCATTGAAATGCCACAGACAGAAATGTGTTCTAGAACTGGTTTAAGTGTAATTAGTACTTAGCATCGCATGAAAAGGGACCTTAAATCATGTGCGAACCGGTAATACTCTGATCAACTGCACAAAAATGCTAACTGATAAGTCCTCACTTTTCAGATTCCCCGATATTGACATATAGTTGATAAATATTAGAAAATTCTTATCAGACTCCATCGATGCAGTCTTTGTTTGTGTCTGCTCCTCGCGATTTGACAGTGACTCATGGCTGCCGCTGGTGTTGTCTTTGGTGCTGGTGAGTTTTGTGTTGTCTCTTTCCCACATGGTGTCTTGGGTTGCATCTGGAATTGAATTGTGACGGTTCCTGAGAATTGCCCTCCTTACTTTGACAGTGGCTCATCTAACCTATTATGGGTGACAGTTTTATTTATCTTTAATCATTTTTTTATAAAATTGCTGAACATTTTATGCGAATAAGGGAAACCCTGATCCGACGATCGCAGCGTCTGATCGTAGTCTGCACTGCTTTCCTGTGACTTTTTCATTGGACGCTAAGCATTTATGAGTCAATACAGTATATGTGACCGCATTAGCCGGTCACTAGTATCCTTAAAAAGTCCTAGTTTCACGTTTCTGAACTAGTAGAACAGACTGCCGTTATACCACACCTTCCGTGTCATTTTACAAGAAAAGCTGCATGTGTCAAAACTGGGAAACGGTTGCAGAGAAATTTCAAACAGAACATATTGTTTTCAAGGGCGGCCTTGAAATCGATCTCTACCGAAAACAACAGTTCTCTTGCAGCTCAGACTTCTGAGCCGCGTTGTTGCATACCGTACTTGAGCTATATACACAAGCATATCAGATGAGCCTGCGCACATGCTCGGTGTGGCCAAAATATCTTGAGCCTTCTAAGTTTTCGATAGACCCTCTATAAATAAATAAAAAAATCTGATTCTTCTGACAATATCGCATATGAAAAGACTGATCCGCATATTCGCATTTCTTAAATGCTTCGGGACAGGTTTGCCAGTGACGTTGTTCATAAAACGTGCTAACCAGTGCAAAATGAAACAACTTATACTGGCTTCATCTTATTAGTTCCATTAAGCAGAATGTATCTGACGGTTTAGAGAAATGGCAACATGTCCTTGATTTAGGTTATGTTCAATAACAATGAGTGAAAGCTTTCCATTAGTCATCTGTTGTTTGTTACATTACAGTCGCTGAAAATTAGAGGATTTTTAGCAAAGCAGTTATAAGTTATAAGTACTTATCGTGAAATACCGTAGTGCATCTGCGATTTCTTAATGACTGTGAACGAATATGATTATGCATAAAGTTGAAAACACATTTAAATTAAAACGTTTTAAGTGAAAGCTTTCCAATAGTCATATGTTGTTTGTTACATTACAGTCGCTGAAAATTAGAGGATTTTAAGCTAAGCAGTTATAAGTTTTAAGTGCTTTTCGTGAAATACCGTAGTATTTCTTCATGACTGTGAACGAATATGATTATGCATAAGGTTGAAAACACATTTAAATTAAAACCTCTTTAAAGAAAAGTTTTGCTCATCTTGTGAAAACGTCCAGAGAAAACTTTTTAAACTGCTGTAACTTGATTGAAGTTTCGCTTTGGCGCTTTATGTCTGAAGACCACAAATGATATAGACTTTGGTCATGTCACAAAAACCTGTATCAAGTCTTGACATCTGTTTCAGATAATATTAACGTATTAGATTTGGCTGTAAGTTATACAAAATAATTATTGGTTTTCCGGCGGGTATTAATCATGTTTCTCTTGTAGTTGGGATGTTTTTATTTTGTTACGAAAATTTTTTATGACTTCTCCTAATGGTAGACAATCTAAAATTACTGAAGCTTTTAACTAAACAGTTACAGATATCTGGATGAGCTTTTAAACATGGACAATTCTTACTTTGAAGGCATTGAGAATCGCATTATCCTTCCATTCCTTTGATATCGAAGCCACACTTTTGGATCTACATTTATCTATTTCGAACAATTTTATTTCATCAAAAACTAATGTACGGCCTGATGACTCTTTGATGAGTTTTTTATGGATGGTGACGTTCCCAGTTCTACCTCTGAAGAGGTTTACAGTTCTCATATTTTTTCGGTTTGTTAGAGTGTCAAATCATATGTCAGACTGCTGTGCCGAGGGATTTCGATATCAAAACCTTCGAAAGGCGTTTCCAAATTTTATCTTCGGCACTATGAATTCGTTTTTAAAGTCAAGGTCGGGCGAAAAACAATTTCGTAGCAAGGCTGTTTAACGAGAATTTCATTATGACTTGAATAATAAATTGATAAAAAAATGAAAGCAGGGCTGATATTTCTGATCAGTTCAAAACAAAGCATACGTTACGGCTATATCATTAATGTAATGTTACCGACTGCATGAGTAGTGGTTAAACCAATCATTACCGTCTGGATGAGTAGTGGTTAGGCCAACCATGGTTAATAACTTTACTTCCCTTTTCAATTGCACGCTCATGGGTCGTGCATTAGACTTACTGGTGGCCTCGAAATAAAGCTATTTAGTTGGTTGGGCCGTAGCGTTCTTGTTTTCCTAACCGTTATTTTATTTTGATTAACACATGATGTTGCAGGACAGATCACAAATTATCAAACCACGGCGGATTCTTATTTTCCTGACAATACTAGTGTTAATCAGTGATAATTTACCCAGACGGAATGAAAATGCAAAGATATTTCGAATTTTTAAGGTCTGTTGAGCCTGACGTCGCCAGAAGTCAAATGTTTACAACTAATGTCATCAAGGCTAAAAATGTGGGTGCAACGACTTAAACAATACATCGTAAATTTTCACACGCATGACGCTGCTTCTTTACGTTCAAATATTTACATTCTTGGTGTATTTACTGAAAAGCCCTACAGCAAACCATTGGAACGTAATGTAGTTTACATTTCAATAATTACATTGAGACACGCGATGTCAATGACGTCAAAATAAACAATGGCTCTCTACAACCTGATTGAACGTCAGCAACGTCATGACGTCATACATGCCGTTCTGCTGTTAGCAGTAAAAAGTGCGTGTACATGTTTTACTACTTCAATTTTAGCGCTTATATAAGATTTTTCGTGAAAGATTTGATTAAACGAATGTAAATATAAGCATTGAACTTTGATTCAACCTTGTGTGCCTGTTGGGCTCTCTCTCTCTCTCTCTCTTTCTTTCTCTTTCTCGGAATAGTTAAACTTTATTTTCAGCTCTTATTATATAATACCTACGATGTTGCCCTCAAGTATGTATGTTGGAATTGTTGTGAAAATGTTCGCCATAAAGTTGTCTTGAAATGCACATATAGATTGCTCCTTATGTTGTTACATACATGTGTAACCTAAGAGTGATAAAGAATTTGATTTGACTTAATTTTTCTGATGTTTGTCGAAGTGTAAACTACATTGGGTCACTAGCAAATTTTTTATGAACCCCGACTTTGCACGCGACCCAATGTAGTTTACATTTCGATAAACCTCAGAAAAATGAAATTCATTCCTTAATGGGACGAACGTTAACTAACGTCATGATAAGTGTTATATGTATTTCTAGGTTAACGCGATGTACTTGCAGATACTGTTTGTAGATAAAACTTTCATGAATTCCATCGAATTTGCAGCAGTAAAAGAGATATAAAGCTGTAAGATGCTGTGCAATAAAAGCTAAATTATATGACATGAAACCGCAACTTAAAACACGTAGACTGTTTATCGGTTTACCGTACAACAAATGTAGGTTAATGGTGTCTTACAGTAGTAGGGCAGGTAGTAAGGTAGCAGGTAGAGAGGCGCCATGGTACAGTGGTTAAAGACATTCAGATATGATGCAGAATGTCGCGGGTTCGAGTCCGTGTTAGGTCCAGCCAGTGACTTGAAACCTGTCTTTGTCAATCTAGTTGTAAATAGGTACTTTTTTCGAATCAGGGAAAGGTTAGGCAGCGAAAGGAGAGGGACGGGCTCCGACTTTCATACGCTCTGCCCAAGATACAGAGGACCACTAACCCCCCATTGCCGCTACGGCCGCTAAGTTACGGGAAACCTTTGCTTTTGTTAACCAATTGTTTAAAGTGAAAAATGAAGCAGACATTATCACTAACAAAATCCTGCCCCAAACACTAAATGTTTAGGTAAAATAAAGACAGCTCATAAAGCAAAAGAAGATAATTGAGCCGCGACACGACAAAACCAACAATGTGGTTGTGCGCCCAGCGTAGACTCAGATAAGCCCAGGCTGCTCAGAATCTTCGCTGTCCGCATGAAGGTAGCTTAGACCCTTAGCTACCCTTTGAGCGCCAAGCGGAGAGTCTGATCAGACTGGGCAGATGCCCAGGCTGATCTGAATCTGCACTGGGCGCACCACCACATTGTTGGTTTTCTCGTGTCGCGGCTCATATGTGAACGCCAAGAGGTAAACTCTTTCCTAGAAGCTGGCCAGGAGGCTACTCCAAGTAATTTACAAAAAGTCAAAGACTGATCAAAGACTCAATAGAAAACCGATAATCAAATTATACATGTACTTAAGGACAAAAGTTCTGTATTGATGTTAAATTAACATCCGTGCAGAACTTTTGTCCTTAAGTATATAAAAACCCACAACAGAACGTGCGCAGCAACCATCCTTAATAAATCACTGGGAGGCTTAAATCTTTTCACGGGATCACAAATGTCGCTCACAAAAGTTGTCTCCCTTTGGAAAAAGGGGACAAAAAGCTGAAGCCATACACCTAAATCACCAGGGAACAAACTATTATAACGCAAACGTATGATAGTATAAATTTGGAATACTGAGCTGCGACACGACAAAACCAACGAAGTGGCCAAGCGAAGACTCAGATCAGCTTGGACATGGCACACCCAAGAATATTAGTAGCACAGGTTTGTTTTGCCGTATTGAAACAGTCTTTAAAAATCACCTAGTTACCAGAATACAATAACACACAAGCGCATGATAAGCGGAATGCTCAAAGGCTAATCAAAATTCAAAGCTAACATACGATGCATCATCTGAATAACTTAGTGATCTAATGACATTCCGGCAGTCTCGGTGTTCGCACTGTTTCAATCACTTTTATAGATGTTAATCTCCTGTCGTTTCATCTCCGATATGAGCTGATTTTTTCTGAAATCTCAAATGCTGCACACACTGCTTTCAGGAAATTGAACAGCGGTCATTACAGGCAATAGCGGATTATACGGCAACTGAGTGCCTGTGTTATTTTTTCTCTCAGAATCAATCCTATTCCAAGCCAGGCTGGTTTAGCTGAGCTATGTTTGTGTTACAAATATTCTGTTATTGCTGTATATCATGAGTTTATTCTCTGGGATGTCTATGCTGTCAGGATTATATTCTGAATAAATTCTTGTAAATGGAATCGTCTACATCGGACGGTGAAGTGCGGTCGGACGCACTTTTGGATAGTGGAGAAAAGCCGAAACCACACTATGTAAAACAGAGATCTGTTCAAATTATAGACCCTAGACCAAAAATAGAGGTCCGGGAAAAACATGGACCATTATATAATGCCATTCCACGTATGCCATTGGGTGTTGCTATTCTCTGTTGTGTTTTTAATATTGTGATTCCAGGGCTAGGTAAGTTCGACTTTATAGATTCTCGTTTTAGTTTAATCTTTCCATTTCATTACTATGCATGTATATTGAGTAATAATTTTAAATCATAAATAACATGTCATCATTTTAATATAACATGAAACAATTTATATTAAAAGTTTTGTGGATTAAATGATGTGAAATATAATACTGTGCAGCTTAAGATAAAAGTAGGATTCTAAGGTTGAAGATCTGTTCTGTGGTGCTCCTTCCTGCTCGGAACCCAGCCTATTCCTCAGCAATTATCTCTTCGGCTTGTGGTTTAAGCATGTTCAAGATGACTTTCAGCATGACTTTGCTTGAATGACTGATGAGGCGGATGGTTCTGTAGTTCTGGCAGAGCTGTAGGTTGCCCTTTTTAGGGAGCGTAATAATCAGCGACTGAGTCCATGGGGTAGGCCATTCTCCTATTCTCCAGATCCTGTTACAGATATCTGTTAAAACATCAATCATGGTCTCCCCGCCAGCTTGAATAAGTTCTGCTGGTATATTATCAACTCCGGCAGATTTCCCCTTCTTTAGTGTTGCTACTGCAATCTCAACTTCCTCACGAAGGATCGGTTGTTAACCTTCTTCTTGTCTAGAACCGCATTGTCACCGTAAGTCTCATGGTTGTATAGTTCTGAGCAATATTCTGTCCATCTGCTGATAATCTCTTGTTCCTCTGCAAAGCATTTCTCAGACTTGTCCTGGATAGTTGTGGATCTACCCTGTTTCTCTGAAGTTAGATCCTTCACCGGCTGGTATGCTTTTGTTCAGGCAAGTTTCAATCTCTTCGCACTTATTAGTTATCCAGTCCTCCTTCACTTTCTTCACTGCCTTTTGAATCCTCTTGTTTGCTTCCCTGTATTCTTCTGCTCCTCCTGCTTCATATCTGTTCTTCTTCAAATTGCCAATTAAGAGAGATAACAACATATCTCTTGGATCAAAGGTGAAAGTTGTGCGCTTCGTTGTCATTTACATATTTCTGTATGCCTGTGAATCGTGGACCTTGACAGCAGAGTTAGAGAAAAGAACGCAGGCCTTTGAGATGAGATGCTACCGGAGGTTACTGAACATTTCATACAAGGACCATATAACCATTGGGGAGGTTCGCAGAAATATCCAAGCAGCCATTGAAGAATATAATGAACTCCTGACGCTGGTCAAGAAACGGAAAATAATGTGGTTTGGTGTTGTCTCTAGGTCTTCTGGTTTAGCAAAGATGATTCTTTAGGGCACAGTGAAAGGAAAAAGAAGAAGAGGTAGACAGAAGAAGAGGTGGGAAGACAATATTAAGGAGTGAACAGGAATAGATTTTGCCAGCTCAACTAAGGCAGCTAAAGACAGGACAAGGTGGAAAGGGATTGTTTCGAAGTCATCTCTGGTGCCCCAACGACCTAGTAAGGATAGAATCGAATAGAATCGTGTTTGTTACTTGTTTTTTCAAAATTGTGGAGAGCCAGATATGGTTTCGATTTAATAATTCGGGCTCTTGTCTTTCTGTTTCAAGATAAAATATTATTGTCTTTGAAATAAGTCAAGAAAATGAATATAACATGGCTACACATATTTCTTAAACTTACTTTTGGTATTGCTGAGTAAAAGCGGTCATAGTACCAAAATCATAAACCCAACATTTAAATGAAAATCTGAAATATTAAGATACACAGATAGCTTCCCCCGCCCACCCTTTGTCCTCCCAAATAGAAGTGTGATCAGTAGCTCGTGAATATTAAACATCAATTGACTATTATAATATACCGGCCAGGTCTATGTATCTAAGTGGAAGTCAAAGTCCGGTACGTGTAACTGAATGCCATACTATGTTGAGGCCATGGCCATCAAGTCGAAAATAACTTTAGAAACAGCCACATTGTAAGTATCAACGAGGTCATGGTGTCTTCCAGAGAACAATGAAGCCGAATTTTTCATTTATGTTTTTCTTTTGGTCATTTTCTACACCAACTTTTACAATTGTCTGTCCTTAATCAAACTTTTGAGCGTAACATTATTAACATTACCTGACTTCCGCTGTGTCAATAACTAGAATGAGCTTCTGTATTTTCAGATCTAAATAATTCAGACTGCTTCAGAAGCCATAAGGTGAACCGGTACACTTTCGCTGAAAACCCCTATCGTATTTTTTGTTCCCCATCTCCCGTAGTTAGGTCCAATTCTTACCTTAAAATTAGAAACCTTTTTTTTTTACACAGGAAGGCCAAAAAATGACTCACATAAGTTGTCTCTCTTAGAAACATGATGGAACAAACATGAGCCGCGACACGAGAAAACCAACAATGTGGTTGTGCGCCCAGCGCAGACTCAGATCAGCCTGGACATCCGCCCAGTTTCATCAGACTCTTTGCTAAACGCTTAAAGGGTAGCTAAGGGTCTAAGCGGACAGCGAAGGCTCTGATCAGACTGGGCTGATCTGAGTCTGCGCTGGGCGCACAACCACTTTGTTGGTTTTCTCGTGTCGTGGCTCAGTCATTAAGTTCTACAATTGCCTATTTGCCTTCCTGACAGTAAACAAGACAGGCATAGCATGCAGGTATTTATTTTCTAACACTTTAAGCGCCAATGACGAAAACACTCAATTTTCTCACAGCGTAGATCCTTATGAGATGGCTCATTATAAGCCACCTTATCTGGATCAATGCTGTTTGCCCTCTAGTCTTTGAATTCTCAGTATGATATATATAGCTTGGATGACTTTTTTTTTAAATTTGCAGACGTAAATCTTGTCGTCTGTTTTTTTGCGCTTAAAGGGTTACACAACATGGAAGTCACCTAAACTTTATCTGTCCAAACTCTTTACATTATATCTTCAGGCCTGCACTATTGAAGGGGTAATTAATATGGCGGCGCTCTACTTTTCTTTACAAATACAGTCGACTCTCGAGATCTCAAAGTCAAATTTCAGCCCAAACTACTGATATCTCAAAGTAAATTTTCTGGTTCCAGAAAATTTACTTTGAGATATCAGTAGTTTGAGATAACAGGAGTTCAAATGAAAATAAAAATAGAAAATATATTCTTAGATTCAAGAAGATATTTTGAGATATCAATGTTCGAGACATCGGGAGTTGACTGTATGTTATTATAAGGATATCATTGACTATGAATCAAGGTGCATTTTTGAAATATGTCTTTTCTTTCTTGTGTAGTAAAAGCAAATTCTTAGTGCATGGTAAACAAATACGGATATAGCATTTTCTAATATTTTTGTTGATTAACAATTATTTACCACACTTACATCGAATTAAGCGTCAAAAGACGTGGAGTCTTTTTTTTTTTTTTTTTTTTTTGTTCGTAAGTTTTGCTAAATTCCAAAGTCTGAGAAACACGGTGAAGTACATCTCCTCTTAGCATACACAATCTGACGTAATACGCGAGACACAGCACCTGCAGACATTACCCAAAAGATGCCTGTTAGGTCGCTGCTAAAGCAGCCTTGCCCCATAAACGCCAACATAAACTCACAGTCGACTTTTTTGCCAAAATCATTATAAGCAATAAGCTTCATATATCTTGGCGGTGGTTGGAGGTTGATACGGTGGGTTTAAGGTGGTGATTTGGGGCAAAGACAAAAATCTGCATAAAATGCTGAAAATACAATAGAGCTTCCCAAAACTTAGCAGATGCCTTCTTTATGTTGTTTCTCACAATCCAGGATCCCAAAATGCAGGACTTGTTGATGTTAAAAGGGATTTATATAAGAAAAGATCAAAGGATAATTTTGTGCGAATAAATCTAAAAAATGGCCATCTTTTTTGAAAATGTAACTAGGTCTGAACATAAATTAATGTATTATGAAGTATTTTTTCCCATTTTTGCTGCACGTTATCAGGCTGTGCAGATAAAAAAGGGTGTGACCTGTGTCTAAATTTTTGTCTTAAAATACACAGTAGAGTCTATTTTCAAGGTTGAATAATTTCAATAACACGCCTGTCTTGGTCATCGTAATGCAATATTTATACTGTGAGTATGATAGAGGTATAACTGTCCTACCTGTATTAATGAATGCAATCACTATACATGCACTTATATACATGGTCAGACATTTGAGAAAAAGCTACTGTTTTTATCTGGTCTACCTTACAATTTGAGAAAGAGTTGGAACAAAGAATTGCTAGGATGCTCTTTTTAATGGATCAAAGTATCTTCAGAGCTAAGTACATTTTCAACAACGGATTTAATTTATCAGATTTGTTCGCAGAAAATGACCCTTTGATCTTTTCATATAAAACACTTTTTAAACAGCATGTCCCTCTATTTTGTATTCTAACTGTAGAGAACAACAAAAATAAGAAGTCTGCTAACTTTCAAGGAGATACGATAATTTTTTATGGTTTTATTGAGATTTTTGTATATATCACAAATCACCACCTTAACTTAGGGTTACGCGAAAAGTAATAGTGCATCTGTAGCTTGCAGAATTAGATTTTTACGAGTCAACCTTATTACTACGAGAGTAAGAAACATGCATCTTTTAATGGATAATGCTTACTTTCCCGTCCATACTGTGTCGAACATAGACATTCCTCTTTAACCTGGTTGGGTCATTTGTTTAGACACGAAACTGGTAAACTGGTTGGATGATTTATTTTGAAACGCAGCTGGTTCCTTCATTTGTGCAGCAGATTTTGTTCCTGTCCATATTTTATCGTTCATGTCTCCTGAATGTTAATTGGAGAGCAAGTAAAACTAGTTTAAGCACCTAACCCCCTCCCCTCCACACACACACACACACACACACACACACACACACCGGTCCAATGCGGTGCTTCTGTGGCGGTTTATCAATGCTACGTCTTCTAATGCCTGCTTGTATGTGGTCTTCTAGCAATATGTTTATCTGTATAGTTGCTGACTTTGTTTTCTATTTTGTAATCTAAAATATAAAGTAGGTAAAAATAGATGCTACTGTAAATATAAAGTAGGTAAAAATAGATGCTACTGTTCGTTTTGGTTGGGGTAGTTGAATGACCATATGTCTGGGAAAGAGCTGTTTAATTCGTTTACCATGCATGGCTTACGTTGAAACTATTATTAGTTAATGTATAACCTTCTTTCCTTTATCGTTCTGAGGGCGGGATGTGGGATCTGATTGTATTAGTTCCTGTTCATTGCCTTTATTTATTATTATTCAAATTGTTGCATTTTTGTTACCTTGTTCTAAGCACAAAAAGCATAAAATAATGTGCCAGGTATAATACGGCATCAAACTGAAGGCATTTCTCTACAATTCAGAATCAAATCACTGATTTGGGAGTTGAAGTAGATCTAGATAATAGCACTAATGGACAGAGAAGAACAAATCGCACTTAAATGTCGGAGGCGGGAGAACTGAAGCTTTAAAAGGCAGTTTAATCTTTTCTCTCTTTTTTTGAATTCGTTTTCCTTTTTTTTTTTTTTTTTTTGTTTACATAAACTGGCTCGTTTTAAGTTAATCTGCTTGAAAAATGATTGTGATATTGTAATAGAATAGACGATGTTGTTTCAGTACACGCTCATGTATGTCTTAAACTTGTTGTTTTTTATGTGACCATGGTAAACAACGTCCACAAAACTGATTTGCAACTGTTGCCGTCTCTACAACATTTTTATGTAACATTTGCGAAAATTGTTTGTTTATGCGAAATAGCACCCATTGCCTAATGTGTGTTATGCAGTCTGATGTCAACAATATGTGCGTCATACTTTGCACCAAACATGGTCTTGTATTCGGAATAGATTACCATTAAGTAGTTTCATCAGGATAGAATTCAGGAAGTTTATTAGACAATATGCCGGGGTTGTATCGAAAATCCGTGACTTTTATGATTTTCAGAACAATTAGGCAGCATTTTAGTCTGACGCATGTAATAGTTAAATTATTAAAAGAAAAGCTGTAAACAGATGATATTACATAGGGGAGAGTCATGTAACTTCGGTCAGCGGGTAAATTCGGACACTGACATTGTTTTCCTTTATATGTCAGTTGTTTGGAACTAAAACAAAAATTAACTCGCCAAAACAGAGAAAATCCTTATGAGACGGCTCATCATGAGCCGTCTCATCTGGATTTTCACTGTTTGCAATTGTATGTCCGAATTTATCCGCCTGTCCGAAGTTACCCGACTCTACAATATATTTGGTTGCAGCTGTAGACGACCTTCAAAAGTACAATGTCAGCCAGAAGTATAACAAACAAGAATCTGAGCTAGACAAGAAGGAATTGCAAAATTTAAAATGTAGAGTGGACTGAAATTGAGTTCAGTAAAATTGAATCGCATGGATTTAATCTGCGCCACTTTATTCCACTGATTTCGGATGGCACTCCAACAGGAGATAATTTGTTCCATTTGAGGGAGATTTTTCTTCCTGTAATAGATCTATCCAAGGCTCTGGTAGCAAATTTGACGCAATGGAACATAGATTATCTTATCCATTCAATGTCATTCCAGGGTATGAACTAGGCTAAGAGGAACAAGACACGTGCAAGCATAATCAGTCCTCGATGTTCACTCAAGCAATCCATGCATACTATCCAGTCCGAATTTCAGAATCCTTTCCGTCTGGTCAGATGCCATGTTTGCTGTTGGCACATGTCGTGTAGAATTGTTTCTCGTAATAACAATCACGATAACAAAGCAAGATGACAATAAACTTTAGCAAGCCATGCAAACAGCGAAGATTCGGCGCAGCCTGGGCATACATGAAGTCTGGTCATCGTACTTACTTTTCTCCTAAGGACTGATAGCTTGTTGATTTAAGCAGAGAAACTAATATCGCTATGACGCAATATAAAATGATCTGGCTCAATTTTACAAGACTTCTCACCTCCCTTATTACAACATTTATCAAAACAGTGACTAACTCAGTCAGTCTATTCCTATGTTCCGAAATGAGATTGTAATTCAAATCGTTTTTACGTTCGCGTAATTATACATATACGAGGGATGATCAAAAAGTTCCCGGAAAAGTTCTGTATTCTCTTTACCGTTTTACTTTCTTCAATGAAATTTCACACTATCCGACTTCAATGTATTTGTGATTCATATCATACAAAACAATTGACATGTCTAATCAGTTTCATGCACGCGCCACCAATGTAACGACCGGTAACGTGACCCGGCCCAGCTAACGTTGCGTTGCATCTTTATCGTTTCTAATAACAATTTCTGAACGTTGTTTATCTATGAAATGTAGGTAGTAACGTTAATTCATTCACCTTAACTTAGAAATATAAATCCTATCTTTAATTTCATATCACTTTTTGTAAGTTCTTTTGATCTTTTTAAGGAAATGATGTCTAATTCCAACGTGCCCTTTAAAAATCAAATGTGTGGGGGTGGGGTAATTCAAGGGCAGATAATTTGCATTACGTTATAATATGGCATTGTTATGGTTAAGTGTCATGAACCTGAGATAATGGCGATTCGTTAAGATATGTGATGTACCCTTTCAGTCGAACGATTCTAGAAATGCGACATCGCACTCTGGTGTCGTCAGCAGCATAAGCTGTCTACCAAAAGTCTTAAATCAAGCAGCAGCAAAGCCACGTCAGTAAGCTTTGTCAAAATTCAGCATTAGTCTTAAGATAAGTCCTTTTGTATAAGTAGCTTCATGTACCACACTCTTCTAAATACTGCACATAGTAATAAATTAATATGACCTTAATTGTGACAAAGATGGCCGATACATCATTGCTGCTGGGTGAGATGCGCATTTGCTGGAAGTTCATTATGCTGCCGATTACAGGTTGTGTTGTCATATTGCTGGAATGGTTCAACTGAAAGGCATAAATCATATATCTAACGAATTGCCATTATCTCTAGTTCATGAAACTTTAACATAACTCTTCCGTATTATAGGGTAAAGTAGGTTATATGCCCTTGCATTTACCCACCCACACATATTTACTGATTAAAGGTCACGTTGATCTTAGCAATCATTTCCAAGAAAAAATCAAAACAACTTACAAAACTTGTAAGGAATATCAAGATAATATATATATTTTTAAGTTTATTTAAGGTAATTTATGTTTCCATTAATAATTTGTGAGTAAGCAACGTTCGAATTTAGCTATTAGAAACGATATAATGTAACGTAACGTTAGCTGGGCCGGGTTGCGTTACCGGTCGTTACGTTGGTGGCGCGTGCAATGAACTGGTTAGACATAGGTCAGTTGTTTTGTATCATATGAATCACAATTACATTAAGGTTGCCTGGGATAAAATTTTACTGAAGAAAATAGAATAATAAAGGGCGTACAGCACTTTTCCGGGAACTTTTTTATCATCCCTCGTACAAAACGCTTTTTATCATATGAAGTCACTGTTATTCAGTGGATAACGTCGTGTCATATAAATCGTATGACCACACGTGTAATAACACTTTGGCGCGTATACATAACGTCATTGACAACGTCCATGTCAACTATGCATTTTCTTATTAAAATAAAAGTTAGTTTGAAAGCGTTAAAATTCCACTTTAAAGGGTCATATGATAAAAAGAATCTTACACTCGCGGTCATTTCATATGAAATTTATGAAACTCGCCGCAGACTCGTTTCACAAATTTCATATGAAATGACCACTCGTGTAAGATCCTCTATAAATCCGTCTACGCAAAGTTTTATCATTTTTCAACTTTTTTAGAATGTTGTGATTGTGGAGACAAATTTACATGAAAAATAAATAAAAAAAAGTCACATTCTTCAACACTGTGAATGGTTTGTGTTTATAAATTTCATGGAATGTTCTTTCAAAATCACTAGTATTGAATTACATTCTTCGATTTTTTAAAGTACGAATTATTTCATGAATCTAACCATTTTCAAGGCCGTGTTTTGGTTGCCATGATTATAGTTGCAGCAATTAAGTGCAACTGATGGATGGCTTGTTTTTTATCTATTACCTAGGGGGAAAATTTTGTATGCTCAAAAATTTGTCTCATGAAATCATACACGAAAGAGCTGCACGTAAAATATGCTGTTTGAAAATTAATGAAAACTTGCCAAAGCATTCGAACTCGTATCTCTCCTCATATAATGGTTCCATTCATCAGCATTTATTTATCTTCTGCGATACAGCTTGAGATTCTTGATAAAGTGATAACAGGGTGTAGGAACTAGTTCAATTCCCATAGGTTTTGGGGAGTACAACACCTTCCTGTTAGCTGAGTCTGTGTTTATACATAGGGCTTTCAATCGGATGGACTAGAACTTTAAACCAGCAAAGAAAACAATTCTATTTGGTAGAGTCACGTTTATTCAAACCCAGTCGCTCTCTGCAGGATATTTTTCTGCAAAAACAAAATTGTTGATGACATTTAACAATACCCATCTCTCTCTCTCTCCCTCTCTCTCTCTCTCTCTCTCTCTCTCTCTATCTCTCTCTCTGATCAGTCGCTACGTTCTGCTGCATCTGATTTGGATATTCACTGTTTGTCTATGTCCTATTTCATAGGATGCTATGCATAAATGTGTTTTAAGGCAAAAACAACGAATAACAGAAGAAAACAAAACTCGACTATTACATGACTAACACAAATCCGACCATTTACAAGATGTATAAAATATTTCAACGAGTCGATCTTTTGGAGGCAACCCAGGCCCGGATCCAGACAACCACGCACTGGTGGGGCTCTGGACAACTGGTGGGGTGGGGAGGTGCCGAGATGTATGGAGGGGAGGGAGGAGGGTTTGGAGACATATATATGACATAGTTAAGGATCAATATGATGAGAATTTTTGCAAATATATGTTGTGATATCTCATTAGAATCGCCTCACCGACTTGGCAAAGGTGGCGGGGCTCAATCCCCAAAGCCCACCCCCTGTATCCGGGGCTGCAACCCTTGGCTTCTCTGAAACTGTTTATGAAAGCAATAACATCGGAACGCCCAACGCAGCTCTACCTTAATACCAGAAAATCGGAAATATAGTTGTTTGGCCTTCACGTTGCAGATAACACAATGTCTAGGGAAGTTAGGTTCCAGAGGATTCAACATTTTTATGCCCCCAACTTCGGAGAAGTTGAGGGGGCATATTAGTTTGGGCCTGTCCGTCCGTCTGTCCGTCTGTCTGTCCGTCTGTCCGTAACGCTTTTTGGCAGCTAGGAAACTCAGGAATGGCTTATGCTAGGATCTTGAAATTTTTTATGTAGCATGTACATGAAAAATAAGTGGACCCATATTTTTTCTTTTTCCCGTCGGTCAGGTATTTCCAGAGTTATTCCCCTTTTTGGACTTAGTCTATGGAACCTTGTGAACAAAATATCTCAAGTACCGCTGATGCTAGGATCATGATTTTTTGCAGGATAACATTGCTCAAGGTCTAGATGACCTGATTAACTTTTGAAGAAAATTCGTGAATTTTTGACCAAGTTATGCCCCTTTTTCGACTTAGTGCATTGTAAGCCTATGGAACCTTGTGAACAAAATATCTCAAGAACCCCTGATGCTAGGATTATGATTTTTTGCAGGATAACACCGCTTAAGGTGTAGATGACCTGATTAACTTTTGAAAAACATTGGTGAATTTTTGACCGAGTTATGCCCCTTTTTCGACTTAGTGCATTATAAGCCCAGAAAACCTTGTGAACAAAATATCTCAAGAACCCCTGATGCTAGGATCGTGTTTTTATGCAGGAAGATATTGCCTAAGATGTAGATGACCTGATTAACTTTTGAAAAACATTGGTGAATTTTTGACCAAGTTATGCCCCTTTTCGACTTAGTGCATTGTAAGCCTATGGAATCTTGTGAACAAAATATCTCAAGAACCCCTGATGCTAGGATTGTGTTTTTATGCAGGATGACATTGCCTAAGGTGTAGGTGACCTGATTAACTTTTGAAATACATTGGTGAATTTTTTACTGAGTTAAGCCCCTTTTTCGACTTAGTGCATTTTAGGCCTATGGTACAAAGGTACCGTTACAGTCAAGAACCATAAGATATAGGAAGATACAGTTACAGGCTGAGATGTAGATGAATGGATTAAAACCCCTTTCTGACCTAAATATTATGGGATGAACCTTCCTTAGAGGCAAGGATACAGTTGGGGGCATAGTGTTTCATAAACACATTTTCTAGTTTTAACCTTATGTCCCTGCTTCCCTGCTGGATAGATTCTGAAATACGAAGTCTTTCGAAACAGGTAAAGGCTGGTTTTTATATGATTTTTTATTAAGAATTTTGCTTGTGGCGGTGCTTTAGGGCAGTTTTGGACTTTTGGCTATTGCTCATGATAAACGCACATTAAATCAACCATGTTGATTTGGGTTTCTTGGTGTTCCTTACTTTTTAGAGAATAGATTTATCTTCACAAGTAACTGTTGTGTTACGACCATCGACCGTGTTTTCAATGCTTCACAACAGTCCGAGCCTGGGCAGTCATACAAACCTTTTAAAATTATTTTCAAAATGGAATCTCCTTAACCCGGCTAGAGATAAACTGACCTTATTAATATTGGCAAAGACAGCAGTATTTCCAGGGCTTCTGGTTTCTTTTATTGATCCTATCATCATTATTCTAGCAGATCAGTTTCGTTAAACTGAAATTACATGTTCAGAAATCCTTAGTGGGCGTAGAAAATTGATATGTTGTCAGCTGTCTGAGAAAACACAGCTGGCATAATATACGGACGTCTACAGTAGTATATAACGATATGAGTCCGTGACACCACCAGGAATATCATTTACGCCCTATTTATTCAGTTAAAAGACGGACTTTTCCATTCCAAAACAATCTCGAAGATCTAGATCCGTCTTGTAAGACGGATCTAGATTTTTTAGATTGTTTTGGAAGTTACTTTGCAATTGTTTTGACGTCCGAAATTTTAGTATGGCTTTCAATTACCGAACTTTCATTTTTACTGACTTTTCCATCTGGTATATAGACATATACAGACACGTCGTTTTTGGGGGGTTCATGTTTGTTTATCTAAATATTTTAGATTTGTCGAGGTTTATGTGCATTATATGAGTTCGGACTTATGATTTTTGTACTTTGTACTTTGATCTCTATATTTTTGGAAGGGGACAACACATTTTATAATAAAGATGCATAACACAAAAAATCAGTTTTGCGGTCCTGATTTATAACCGTTTAAATACAGTATGCATAGCAAAAAGTCCAAGCTAGAGGTGCGTAACTCGCAGTGCACATTGAATTACTGCTCAGAACTAACCAAATGAGCAGTTGAAAGCAAAGGACAAACCGAGGGCATGAAAACAGTGCTCAGATTCAGTTTCACTAGAGTAAGTAACGTGCACGCATGCTTACGCCCTGCAGTGTCAAATTAAAAACCGACGGAATAACTAGTCTTTATTTCCACGCTCAAACATGAAATCATTTTGCAAACGAATAGTTACAGTAGCCATACACGTACATCACACGCTAAAACGTTCAAGCCATAATATCAGTATCAAGACTTAGCATCGCCGTCGATACGACGTAACCTGGTGTATATAGATTCACAGCTTACGAACCCTGAATGAATAAGAATGTACTCAGATTCCGCTGTGTTTACTTCTCAGCATTAGTTTGCTTCAGGGTATGCTATCCATAAAGAACAACATTTTAAGATGTCCAAGAGCATGGTAACATTATTGAAAATGTTTTGCAAATTCGATATATTAGAAACAGCGCGGATAAGAGCTCAGTAATTGGCCCTTAATTAACGCCTAGCGCGGAAGCTGTTCGTCGATAGTGAGTTCGAATTAACTGTGTAAATTGCGCGTGCATTCCAAGAATTTGCTTAAATGATATAACATTTGCTTAACCGCGAAAAAATATGAGTTACTATCTTGTCGAGGTTTAAGGTGAATGGAACTTTCAAGGGAAACAACTCTTCATTTTTTGCCTCTCTAACCAATGGGGATCAGTTATGTAAGGAAGCAATTTGCTTTTTTTGGTTGACCCCTGTTAGGAAGATTAAGAATCGGTTGCCCTTTGAGAAGGAATGCACAAGAAAAATGTAAAAAAGCCAGTGGAAAGTGTCACTTCATCTTAAAGTGCTTTTA
This sequence comes from Ctena decussata, assembly GCA_963989385.1. Classification (NCBI taxonomy): domain Eukaryota; kingdom Metazoa; phylum Mollusca; class Bivalvia; order Lucinida; family Lucinidae; genus Ctena; species Ctena decussata. The sequence goes on from OZ022499.1 coordinate 95,075,948, forward strand.
AGAGATCCAATTGTGTCATTCTTTTTTTTTTTTTTTTTTTTTTCTTTTTTTTTTTTTTTTTGTCTTCCATCTGAAGGCAAGACTTTAATCCACGAGAAACATTTGAGCCGCGACACGAGAATACCAACAATGTGGTTGTGCGCCCAGCGCAGACTCAGATCAGCCTGGGTATCCGCCCAGTCTGATCAGAGTCTTTACTGTCCGCATGAAAGTAGCTTAGAGCCTTAGCTATCCTTTAAGCGCATAGGAAAGACTCTGATCAGCCTGGGCGGATGCCTACGCTGATCTGTGTCTTCGCTGGGCGCACCACCACTTTGTTGGTTTTCTTGTGTCGCGGCTCATTTTTTTTTCTTTTAAAGATGACCTCCCTTTGGAAAAGCAAACAACACAGAAGTCTCAAAAGTGTTTATATTTGTAAACATCAGGATAATATATTATAATAACTGACATGTTATCAGTAATAGATATGGACATATAACTGGCGTTCTGTGTGATTGTCACCTAGTTTCCGTATAATTTGGTAACGTTAACCAGATATCCTCCCCCACACCAACACTTCTGTTTCTTCGTTTCAATTATTTACACAATTGCTATTGTCATTTTGTACAAGATATATGCAAAGAAAGCTATGTAAGGCTGAGTGTTACAAAGAAAGCTATGTAAGGCTGAGTGCTACTATGCCACGCAATGACAAGCGCTAATAAATGTGCAGTGTATACCTGATCACCGTTTTAACACAGAACATCTGATAGCAAAAACACATTAACTTATTATATGCTAAAACAAACTTGCACACGCGTTGTATATTTCTTACAGGACCAATTTTTTCTAACTTCTCTGAAAGCGTATACCCTACAGACACTGTAGATTTTTACTTTAGACGTCCATATTTAGTATGTTTTTATCATTGCTACTTAAAGACAATCACTGCACAATGTGGCCCTGTAAATATCGCGGAAAGTGTCTTAACAATCGAAATCTTGTCAGCAAGCGCCTTAGAATGGGCCAGAAAAAAAAAACCCGCTTCAATCTTTCAATGTGACAACGTTTGACGTCGATTTCAACAACGTCATAAGAACTGCACATTTCATTGCAATGAAAGAATCGATAACAGTTGCAACCTTTCTAACTTTTGAATGGATTTTATAGGCAACCATAGACATACAGCTGACGAAGATTTATTGGAAAGGTCTTCAGACCTTTCCACAGTGTTCACTTTGCAGGCGGAGCATTTTAATCTGGTTCTGCATTTATTACTCCTAAAACTGTCATCGCCGAAATAGAAAAAATCGATAAAGCGATGTCCAGTCCAAAATCACAGTGCTTATTAAGGTAAGATAAGTACCACAATTTAATGCAAATTTGCACTCTCTTGAACGATGTACGGCGTATTATTTTTTGTTGAGCAATGCACATTTTATCAAGCACAAATGCATGTTTGTAAATACGAGTTGTCCTTATATGAGCCATCTTATTAGCAAGCTAAAATTAGATTGCAGCGTTCCCCAATAGGTATAAACAATCAATAACGATAAAGATGATGCGCCGTACCTTAGTAAACAATAAGATTTGAAACTGAGTGTAACTCTCTCTCTGTCTCTCTCTCTCTCTCCCTTTCTCTCTCTCTCTCTCTCTCTCTCTCTCTCTCTCTCTCTCTCTCTTCGAGTTTTATGCATTATTCATTTTTGTAAATAAGAATAGTTTCACCTGATGTTAAGAATTGTTTCACCTGATCTTATAAGTCAGCTAAATGAATATCATATCTCTTTAGCCACTGAAATGCAACAGCCATATGAGAATTGGTAAAAATTTGTACCCTAGCGCACACATGTACTTGCTTTAATAGTTTCCTTCTTTTGGAGGGAACATGTAACACACAATTTGTTTTATTACAACCCCTTTTTGACCCATCGGGTTGGGAGACTCGATCATTGTGGCCCGGGCATGGAGGTAGAGGCATCTTATTTCCTTCCAGCAATTCAATGACTTGCCCACTGCCTATGATGTAAATGACCAGGCCCAAATAGCCAAAGTAATTGGGCCTATCCCTAGCCTACAAGGACCCACTTAATCTACCTGTCTGACCAATCTGAGCAGGGCTCGCTCGGGTATTATCGATAGACTTGACTCGGATTCGGGTTTTATCCTGGCCGTAGACTTCTTCTATACAGCCTTGCACCCATTGGTGTTGTTTTCATTGGTTTTGTTCAATCTATAACCGATCCTTAGTGAGGAAGCCGAGATGGCAGTAGCAGCACTGAACAAGAGGAAGTCTGCCGGAGTTGATAATATACCAACATAACTTGTTCCCGGTGGCACCAGCTTGAACTTGCTGGCTGGGAGACCATGAATGGTGTTTTAACAAAACTTCCAACAGGATCTGGAGAACGGGACAATGGCCTATCCTATGAACTCAGGCACTGATAATTACAGCTCTTAAAAAGGGAAACCTACAGCGCTGCCAGAACTACAGAACCATCAGTCTCAACAGCCATTCGAACAAAGTTATTTTGAAAGTCATCTTGAATGGGTTTGAACCCCAAGACGAACAGATAATTCCTGAAGGACTGGCTGAATTTAGAGCCGAAAGAAGCATCACCGAACAAATCTGCAAACCCAAAATCCTGTGTAAAAAGTACCTACAGCATCAACAAAGCCTATACCATGTCTTCATTGATTGTTTTAAAAACATAATGCAGGATGGGCCACCATGTGGAAGTACAATATCAGTGCAAAATTAGTTCGAATCATTCAGCAGCTCTACGACAAGGCTACAAGTGCAGTCCAGATGAATGGCAGCACGGGAGAATGGTTCATAAGAATTGTTTGAGTTAGGCAAGGATGTCTCCTGTCACCCACTCTCTCCAGCATTAGATATAAGATGGAGATGGTGCTAAGAAGAGCAAACTAATGACAAACATCGCCAATGGCATCCAGAGGGCGTTCAAGTCAAAAAGACAGAAACTGGATACCATAGTAAGCTTCAAATACCTTGAAGCACTGTTGCAGATGATGGCTTGAAACCGGAGGTTCTCTCAAGGATTGACCAAGCCACTGCAGCTTTAACAAATCTGAGGCCAATTGTAGAGATAACCATCTCTAAGATCAAAGGTTGAAATGATGCGCTCCCTTGTCAGTTCCGTATTTCTGTATTCCTTTTCTCCCCAGCATGTACCTAAACAAAGTTATGAGGCCACTTGCAAAACTTTCTTAACGCCCCTCGTATGGCGGTTACCAAGATATGACGTCACTTGCAGAACTCATTGTATATTTATGAAAAGCAGCCTGTACACACCACAGGCTGCAGAATTTTTCTGAGTTGCTGTCTGTTTATTTATTGTTAATTGCCTGTTGTTGCCTGTTTCTTCAGTTGCGTTCAGGCAGAGAAAGCATAACAGTTATCATGCGAACCGAACAACCAACTAAATGTTTTGTACCACTTCAGAAACTGAGGGTGAGGTTGGGCCTGTAAAATCGATTTAAGCCCCCCAGTAATTCATTACTGACCGTTCCAAGGCGGTAGTTCTGTTGTGGTTCTCTGTTGCCTGTTTTTGGTGTCAGAGTTTCTGTGATGTTTTACCTTGGTTTAAACATATTTTATTTCAGTCAAATGTACATATATAATCACAAATTACAAACAAGCAGTTTAAGGATTTGAACGAAAGCTTTTACCTTATGTATGTTCTTATCATTTTTGGTTCGGTTTGGGTTGCTGAGTGGCCACCTTTTGGGAACAAGCTGCTCACTCGGTTGGCCATATGTTCTCTGTATCTTGATTGTTTGTAATCTTAGTTGTTTCCAACTATGGTTTGAGGGCTGGATTTGGATTTGGATTGTTTCAGTTCCTGGTCTTTGCATACTTTTTAAGGTTATTAATGCAATTTGTGTGACACCAGCAGTGAACATATATGATTTCTGTTAAAAATGCAATGGCTTTTACATAGACGTGCTATGAAAGTTACTATAATGCTAAATGAGGCATGTTGATTTAGGGGCTAACAGTACTTAAATTTGGCATTGGAGATGGTAAATTGTAATTAAGTTAATAAGTAAGTTAACCGGTTTTGAGGGTTACAAATTTAGCAATTGAGCTAATCTCCCATGAGGCCCTAGACCTAGAATGGGGTAATATATCGTCGGCTTTATCGTCGCAAATTGCGTTTTACGGCTCCGCGACGCGTCGCCATAAAACAAATTTTACGACCAACCGAAAACCACTCCAAACGACAAGTTCTGATACAGTTAACCCCATTCTAATGCAATTTTCATATTTTCACTTTTCAAAGTATATTAATCTAAACCCAAAGCAAGAGCTTTTAGCAACCTAAGGCCAGACGACAGCCAAGTGAAGCGATGTTATATTATGACGTCGGGTTCCCGACAGTGTATCACAGGCTATACTTTCGCAAACGTTTGACTTTATCAAGTGTATATGTAAGTGCGTTAGAATATTACCTCTGAATAAACTTTGTTGATGTATACATCTCAAGTAATCTTGTAGCGTTTCTATACACCAATACCACCACACAGACTGGGCAGAGTCTTTGTTTTCCACCACAGAGATTACTTTGCTTGTACTACGAGTCCATTATTATTACCATCAAACAGTCGACGCTTTAGGATAAGCAGATTCACTGGCATCATTGCTATTCAAAACATCTTAATTAACATATACAATTAGCATTAATGATTAAAGCAAAGGTTTAGATTAGCTAGCCATAAAACCCTAGATATTGGGGCAAATAGGCTTAGGTAAACAATGCAGAAACAGATCAAACTTCTCAACAAAGAACAGTCTAATCAGGACATATGATATTTTCCAGTCTATCTGCATCTTTGCGACATTTTCCTGCATTCAAAAACCAAAATGTTTAATTTTTAGGATAGTAACGTCAATTAGTTTAGCTATCCCTATTCAATGCATCTTTACGGTACAAAAAACATGGAATGTAAACAGACACGTTCCAAGAAGGTGCCAGCTAGAATTAACGATCTAACATCCTCTTGATTCTTATATTGTGTAATACTTGTCTGAGATGTGGATAAGTAAATGTTTTTTCTAACAAATAAAGTATTGTAGAGTCTCAAACTCACTCAGACAAACACAAGAAATATCAAAGGGAAAGTGAAAATCTTCCGTATTTGCAGCCTTTTCAAAAATGATACCAGTACTTATCTGCCAAAAAATATATAAATGTTTCGATTTTCATCCTAATTTGCTTCCTTTATTTCTTTATTTGTATATTTGTATGTTTAAGCATTTTTATTTCAATTTACATATACTGTGTAGAGACAGAAATTAGGTAAAGATTGATGTTTTGTGCACTTAAAAAAGAATAGTTTGTATTTGGTTATGCAAGCTTTGTGACCATACCGTAACTATTTTTCAAATCAGTCGCTGATTTTAAGAGTTGACACGCATTGAGAAGAGAGGGAAAACTGAAAATGACAGAATGACAGAATTGCTTCCACTAAAAGTGTATTCATACACATTGAGATAAAAGAGGATATTTTAAAGAAATGTTGAAAATGGAAACTATGATTCAAAATCCTTATGGCGCTCTCTTAAAGAGTTGGGTATGTCTTCAAAAATGAGTAAAGCCTCAGCTAGTGCAATTAGTTTAAAAATTGATGATGAAGTTAGTTTTGATAGATATACATGCATTTTTGAAAAAAAAATCAACCGCTTTTATACAACAGTTGCGTCAAAACTTGTTGAGAAACTGCAAAATAGTATTGACAAATTTGGAAAACAATTTGTGGAAAAAATTAATGGTTTGAAAGGTGTTAAGCCAAATGATAATTTATTTTCTGTTGTGTCGGAAAATAAATTACTGAAGTATATGAACAACCGTTTGTGCTAAACAGGCAACTGGTTTCGATGGCATACCTGCACACTTTGTTAGGGACAGTGCGTCAACAATTTTGTCAACTGAGATTTGTGCGGACAGTGCATCAACTATTTTTTGTCCACTGAGCTTGTCTTTGATACAAGGTAATGTGCCTGATGACCTGAAATCTGCTAGAGTTGTTACCCTTTTTAAGAAGAGTGACAAAACAGAGTTTGGAAACTATCGCCCCGTATCAACCTTGAGTATTATATCAAAAGTATTTTAAAGAGCGGTGTACGATCAAATTAAAACTTATCTTGATATTACAAAACGTCTATACAATTTCTAGTCTGGCTTCCGTCCACGATTTTCTTTAGACACTTTCCTTACAGATTTTTAAAGTTTCGAATGGATAAAGGTAATTTTGTTGGTGTGGTCTTGCTTGACCTGCAAAAAGCTTTTAATGCACTTGACCACTCTAATTTACTGACTCTCTCTTTCCGCTGATCCAAGAAGGACAATTGTCAGTAACTGGTGAAAGTAATTGAACTTAGTACTGGTTTACCGCTTAGTAGGTCTAAGCCTGCCCTAGAATAATGTGATTAGGTTAACTGACTGTCCCGACCATGGACGTTAAACGATAACACAACAGCAATACTGACAAAATTTAAAGCCCTTGGTCTTAGTGAAGATGTGATCAGATGGATCCGATCATATTTGTCTGATCGGCATCAACTTGTGGATGTAACTGGAACTTTCTCTTCATGTGCTGAGATTAGATGCGGTGTTCCGCAAGGGTCAAACCAAACTTGGACCTTTGTTGTTTTTAATCTATGTAAATGACTGTCTGGTGCGATTGAAAACAAGCTTCTCTTACATGCAGCAATATTGGTAGCAGAAGAAAAAAATATCTAAAGTCGAGATCTTACTTCAGAGTGAGCTTGAGATCGTTAATGACTGGTTGACGGATATAAACAAGTTATCGTTACACTTGGGTAAGACTGAGTCAGGTTTATTAGGTTCTAAACCGAGACTAAGGTCAAAGTCAAATTTGAAAATTGAATGTAAATACAGTAATATTGAGGGTGAAGACACTGTTAAATACCTTGGAGCTAGTTTGTAACACAAACACAAAATAAACGTGTCAGGTTTGTTTTGAACATGGATCCAATGTCACATATAGGGTCTGATGAACTCAAGTTCCTTGACTGATTCCAGTATCAAGAAGGGTCAGATAGTACTAAACCATGCCTTTAAAATCAAATCTTGGAAATATTTAATTACATGAGTGGACAGTTTGTGCCAGCAACTTCTATCCATTCATAAGCAGCTAGGTTGCAATAAAATGGATGTTGATCCATTCCTTATGTGGAAGGTTTTGGCAAGAAGTAGTTTGCTTACAATGGTTGTGTTCTGAGGAATGGCCTCCCAAACAGTGTAAAAGAAGTACAAGGCATTCATTCTTGACATGACAAGGTCGCATTCTATAGGAAACAATCCAAATCATGAGAACACCTCTTATAAGCTCGTGCAGTTATTGACTCAATCAGCAATGCCAGGAATGCGATATCTGTAAATACTGGGATGGACCACTAGTACCGCCTTCATGAGAATACCTCTTTCAAGGTTGTGCAGGTATTGCTATTATTGACACAAAGTGGATGCACCAACAGGACATTAGTATACAGGGAAAACCTATACTGCATTCAATACTAATCAGTCTTATCCTGGTCTTTTAAAATAACCGAACACGCTGAAAGGAAACTCTAAAGCAACAATATCCTGGTGATTTAGACCTAAACATGAGAGGAACTTTATAAGCAGAGAGGAACTTTATAAGCACTAGTGCTTCCGTTCCAATCCTATTATATGTATTTTGTCAATGTTTATATGAATTGAATTGATCAAAATAAAATATGTTTAAACCAACCTACAGAAAAACATTACACGGAAACAAAACATGAACTTCCAAACAAAGGAGCACGACTCGTATTTGTACAACAGAACACTAAAATGTTTAGAGCACAACAACAAGCCTTACTTGCATATATGAAGCAGAGTGGAAACACCAACTAGAGACTATAATACTGGGTGACTCAGGTGAGCGATGTGACACTTCTCATTACAAGCATGTGGGGTGCCAAGTTAATAAACAAAGACTTCACACGTTAATACACACTTCTCCTCCTGGAAGAGGAGTGATCTACAAATATGAATGAATGAACTAGCAAATATTTTCACATGCGACTTTATTTGGGATCAACATACTTATTTCAAGGTTTACATTAAAGGCAATTGGGACTCTAGAAATTTTGCCACGCAATTCATCCTTTGCAATTAGAAAAATAAATAAAATCCAAATCCAGCCCTCAAACCATAGTTGGAAACAATCAAATAATCAAGATACAGAGAACATATGGCCAACCGAGTGAGCAGCTTGTTCCCGAAAGGTGGCCACTCAGCAACCCAAACCGAACCAAAAATAATAAGAACATACATAAGGTAAAACACCACAGAAACTCTGACACCAAAAACAGGCAACAGAGAACCACAACAGAACTACCGCCTTGGAACGGTCAGTAATGAATTACTGGGGGGGGGGGGGGGGGGGGCTTAAATCGATTTTACAGGCCCAACCTCACCCTCAGTTTCTGAAGTGGTACAAAAGATTTAGTTGGTTGTTCGGTTCGCATGATAACCCTCTAAGTCGTCAATGAATCATCACGGTAAACACATAAATCAAATTTCAACACCATGAAGAAGCAAAGACGAGGACTCAACAGATACAACGGGCCGTCTGACAGGCGGAGATCCCTGGCCTGCAATACAACCCCACAGGAAATCTGAAGCAAAAGAAGGTCACCAGTTGAGCCCCGGTGGACCAAGCAACAGACAAAAAGGCTCCGGTCCAACCTATACTGCATTCAATACTAATCAGTCTAATCATGGTCTTTTAAGCTAACCGAACACGCTGAAAGGAAACTCTAAAGCAACAATATCCTGGTGATTTAGACCTAACCCTGTGTACAGAAAAACATAACACGGAAACAAAACATGAACTTCCAAACAAAGGAGCACGACTCGTATTTGTACAACAGAACACTAAAATGTTTAGAGCACAACTACAAGCCTTACTTGCATGTATGATGCAGCGTGGAAGCACCAACTGAAGAGTATTATACAGGGTGACTCAAGTAAGCGATGTGACTCATTACAAAAATGTGGGGTGCCAAGTTAATAAACAAAGACTTCACATGTTAATAAACACTTATCCTCCTGGAAGAGGAGGGATCTACAAATTGTTTCACAGGCGCCTTTATTTGGGATCAACATATCTCAAGATTTACATTAAAGGCAATTAGGACTCTAGAAATTTTGCAACGCAATTCATCCTTTGCAATTAGGTAAATAAAGGCTGCTGCATACGAAACATTGATTAGATCTAAACTGGAGTAAATCATCTATTTGATATCCTCATCTTTAAACTCAGACTTACCAGGTTGCTAACGTCTAGAGAACTGCAGCTAGGTGGACCTGTAGGCGATGGCACAACACAACTAGTGGTGATATGTTCGATGAGCTGGAGTGGCCATCCTCGGAGGCTTGTTTGGAGCAGACCTATTTAATCTTCTTCTTCATGATTCACTCTGGTTCCGTGTATCATGACAAAGATAAATATCTGACCCCAGATACAGGACTGTTACGTATGTGAGTACCACACGGCTCTCAATATCGTAGATGTCACGTCTATAGCGATGCCAAAATGAATTCATTTTCCCTAGGACATCTCTGCAGCGGAATAGCCCCTCTTTATCTGTTGAAACAGTAGTATGGCAAAAGAAATATTCTACCAATAAAAATAGAAGATCTTACATGAGTGGTCATGTATTATTGAATTTATTAAACGAGTTGGGGAAAAAGATAAGATGCGAGGCTTTGCCGAGTTTCTTATCGGTTTTCCCCAACGAGTTTAATAAATTCAATAATACAGGAGCACGAATTCAAGATTCTATTTATCATATGACACTAAAATCGCCTTTTATTAGCAAAATTTGCACTAAAACGTCACGATTTCGCCAGTAGAAAACGCGACTTTTTATGGACGTCAACGTATAACGTTACGACGTAATTTGCATATTTAATCCACTAGTGGATTATCGTTTTTAATGCATGGCTTTATTACACTCGCAGATGCGACGTCATATGATAATAAAAGCTAAACAGTCGCCAGTCTTTTGAAGAAAGCTACTACTTGTAACGTTCATTCTTCATTTTAATAGTCATAACGCATCTAATGTTTGTCCGTTTTAGGTTTGAAAGGTTTATTGTTTTACGACATTGTGCCTCATATGACTTGCAATCAATCCTTAAAGATCACAATGGAAATAAGATAAATCGTTTCACCTGTTTTGGTACCAAATCTGCCTTTTGCTTTGTTATGTTTTGTAAGGTAAAAATAAAATAGATAATAATATATGTTGATGCTGTTTTTGATTAGGTGGCTGAATGACCACCGGTTAGGGAAAGAGCTGCTCATTCGGTTTACCGTGCGTGTCTTTCGTGAGCTTGTGTCAATTTTTCCGTGTGTGTGTGCTTCATTCCCTATTGGTTTTGAGAGCGGGATGTGGGATTTGATTGTATTAATTCCTGATCATTGCCTATCTTTTAATTTAATGTATTTGTAAGATAACCTGTGATCATATCGGGTGTCCAGTCACTAAATTGTACTTCTAAATACTTCCAATGAAATGTCTTTGTATAAAATGCTGACATGTAACACATTCCCATTCATAAATTGGCCAGAACTTGCAATTCGCAGTTTATATGATATCAACCAGGAAAGTCAAAAATGTTACCGATATCAGGGAGTTACGAGCATTTTACCCAAAACACAAACTTTTCACGTTTTTCAAACTTATCATAACTAGGTCAAATGGTCCTGAGCATTCCCAGAAACCGAGTGGTTTTATAATGGCCACCATACGACGTTTAACATCAGCTTTATTGACAATAAGTGAAATCTGAAAAGATCGCTCCTTTGGAATCAAGGAACAGACAATTGAACGAAAATATTAGGATTTGTTGTGTTGAAAGTAGATGAGAAGGCAGCAATCATAAACCAGCACAATCAAATTGCACATCCTACCCTAAATACCAAATGAAAAAAGGGAAATAAAAAAGATAGCACGTAAAGCAAAGCCAAACAAATGAAAATCCTAATGGGCAAGACCTTTCCAGCAGATGACTGCGAGGCTGTACTCAAAAGTGTACAAACTGTAAAAAATGAACTAAAACCCAGCAGGCACCTGACGTCGTAATGACGTCGTACTGACGTTGATGCGACGTAATGACGTCGCATCGACGTCAGTGCAACGTCATTTCGACGTTATGTGCCTGCTGGGAAGAAAGCCGACAAACAGTTTCAATGTATTTAACCACAATAGAATCACCGCCTCGGAACTGTCAGCCACATATCACTGGGGTTTAATCCGTTATACATATTCACAACTTTCTGAATTCTGTAATGATTCGAAATCATACAATGCATTATGTCCGTCTGAAAGACTGACAACACATCAATGGCTCAAAACAGCAAATATATAAATCAGGAATTAAATACTAAGATAATGGGTATTCAAGAAGAACACTTGGTTTGTTTCTTTGAATTAAAATCTACATTGGATTAGTATTATTTCCGAGAGGATAAAGTTTGTTTTAAAAGTTTTAATGTTTGCCGGACTTACTGGTTCTATTTACACTATGTACAAGTACTTCACTATAAACTTTCTGAACATTCCATAAGTAGAATGGGTGATTATGAAAGAGTTAAATTAATGTGAGAAAAAAACACCGCCTAAAGTAAGATTAACATTTCGACTAATACCTCTGTTAACCCTGTTTAGGAATTACACACCACTTCCCTAACCCTTTTTGAATCAACACCATTTCTCGTACTTATGCGAGAACTAAATATGTCATTAAAGGGCGGTTGTGGGTGGGTGAACGAACATGGTTAAGAAACCAATATATTTCTTCTCAACATGAAGATAGTGACTCGACTCAGCACTGTCGATTGCCAAACAAAGAAAGAAGACTTTTGGCGGCAGATCTCTGCTCAGCCAATCGTATAAGAGAATAAAAATACATCCGTGACGTCACCACGAAATTTTCTGTCTACATATATCTACTTGACTGGGCGTCTTGTTTAATTAATGAGTGTGCAAAACATACTCTCACAATTAAACTAGATTGGATTAGAAATTATTACCAAGAGGATAAAGTTTGTTTTAAAAGTTTTAATGTTTGCCGGACTTACTGGTTCTATTTACACAATGTACAAGTAATTCACTTTAAACTTTCTGAAAATACCATAAGTAGAATGGATGACTATTAAAGAATTAAATTAATATGAGTAAAAACACCGCCAAAACGAAGTCCGCCAAAAAAGGAGAGGGGGGGGGGATGAGAAGACCAGTCGAAGTGTGTTCAGATACATGTATGTTGATACTCCATCTTTTGAATCCAACTCAAGTGATCCCCTGTTCATTCTGCCAAACATTTGAACATCATCAAATGCTTGTAAAACCTCAGGATTATGCTGATATATATTTGTCTGCTGTTCTCTTAATTAGATTATAAACTCAATTCTGATTTAAGCAGTAACTTGAATCTAAACACTCAGTTCAATCCAGTCCACTTGGGTATATGTACTTCACAACTATGGCACACAAGCGGTATTCTTCGCGACGGCCTCAACCTATCAATGCTACGGAAATATTGATGCATTGAAACGCCTAAAGAGGCATAACAGTCAGTGCTCACAAAAAGCAAAAACTCCCCCCCCCCCCCCCCGAAAAAATCCCCCCTTACGGTACTAATTACTACCAAACGCTGCCCAAAATAACTAAAATTGAAACACATTTGAACAAAATATAAATACACTATACAGAAGCCGCAAACTACCTGTTTGCTGATAATCATGACAACTAAATGCTCAACTAAGCAAGCATGCAAACAAAAAATGCTGAACGATAACATGTAGGTTTACTAACTATAGGAGAAAACGGGAATCTCCGGAGTGACGTCATCGGATGATCACGTGGGAACATTGGTTGGCAAAAGATAGCGACAGACAGTGGTCTGATATGGAATTTTGCTGAAAATTAACCGCTGAAAATGCGTGAAGTATACTTTGGAAGGCTTCGAATAAATAGCAACCGATGAAACCTTTGCGAATATTGTCATAATCGCCTGTCTCGCGAAAAAAAAAGAGTTATTCAATTAGTTAATTTTATGTAATTATTCGGTCCGTATTTAATTACTTAAATTTATTTAATTACTCGGTCCGGAACCGGACTGTTTCTCTGAATAACTTGGACTGAAAAAGAAATAATTAAATAAAATAGAAATAAATCGGAAGTACTTAATAACAATATTTTAACCTTTTTCGACGATCAAGGAGATTGGTAAATATAACAGAGGTAATATGAAATGAAATACACAATAAAATATAGAAACTAGAAACTAATGAGAACTAAAGCAAAATTAACAAAAAATCATGATCTGCTCTGGGGACAAGAACATTTAAGAAATAAATGAGTAAATAAATTAATGCTTGCGATTATAAAATGGTAAAGGATAATATCAAACAGAACCTTTAATGTTTTGAAATGGCTATCAGTAATTACCACATATTTTAGTCCGAGCTCATGACATCTAAACAACAATTCTCTCTCTGATTGTTTGCCCATGATATAATATGAAGGGAAAAATATATTAATATCAATTAATTGTAATAATCGAGTTTTATTTGATGTGTAAATTAGCTGCACCGCCAACACAGTTTGTTTATTGAATCTGAAATTGTCACAATTGGACACCGGCGGCCTACTTTGAAATGTGATAATTAAAGACATCCCTTATCAAAACACCCGCTGAATACCGCGTACATTCACTTACAAACAATAAACAACCGGTTTAAGTTCAGAAAATGTACAGACACAAATATTTTTTATTAAAGCATCCATGATCAAACGTACATCTCAAAGCATTTCATCATGTGGAACCAATTTAAAAAAAAAAGGATTATGAGTGACAATAAAACAATATTTTACGTTTAGATACTCACTCTTCTTAGCGTCATCATTAAATATAAAAAAAACATGCATCATAATGCGCAAAATACAAGGCATGATCAAATACATATTTTAACATCGACCCCTTAACGTTCAATATCGCCTGAGTGACTATCGACTTCTTGCCAACCAGCCTGGGGAATCCCTTGCAATCCTTATCGATGACGTCACCGCGTTTTCTCCTATACTGAAAGGATTCAAAAACTTCCACCCATTAATTTTGTATATCTCGAAAATGAATGCAGCTACGTCCAGCAAAAGTTTACAACATATATATTCTCTTATACCTGATTATATCAATATGCCGAATCTGAAATCATTCAACCGAATCGATCAGGAAAAAACATGTGCTCCTCGTGTTCTAGGTACCGTTTACATAAGGATGAATAGCTTCATGTATACAGTTTTCTGATGAAACAGTTCTCTTACAATATCAAATTGAATTTTAAAAGTTTGAACTCGGTCTGTGGCTTTATTTAGCCTACAGCGCCTAAATATCGCAAACAGGCGCAGAGTTTTTGGCCAGATTAATTCTGAAATTTCAAAAAGTGACGTCGCGTGACAATTTCATGTGTTAATTACGGCAATTTTAAATCTCAGACGACGTGCACGGTTTACAGGAAGCTCAAAAGACCGTCAGACAACCACCTCACCGAGATTTAAAACCAGAGGTCATGACGTTAACTAACGTCGACGCCGCCTCTGTAATAGGCCTTGCGCGACAGCATCATCCGCAATGATACTTGCAAATCAACGTGGATGACGTCAAAATAATAAGACAGTAAGAAATTGTCGAAAAGACTGTTGCATAAGATAACGCCGGCATAGCCTTATGCATTTCAGTGACGTAACGCTCTTTTACTGACGTCATTTAAGTAAATGATACGAATAAACTGCGTAATCTTCAAATTTGATAAGTTTCAAGCAGTTTGTTGTTAAATATTCAACACTATAATGAGTGAACAGATCAGCAGCCAGCAATAAAAAGTGAAAGGTTTTTAAATCCTTTCAGTATATATTCACCATGTAACCACCCAGCTAAAGCAAGTTCACTGAAAACATTTGAAAAACAATAATATATACAACATCTAACGAGTAAATATATTACCCTGTGCAAAGTGCTGGCTCAATTTTCATCAACAGTGTTACTAATTCACTGCAGATAACCTGCTCGGCCAACAAACATACTTGCAGCCATCCCGCCAATCAGCTGGACCAAGAAAACTTGTGTCATGCTAAGCTTTTCGAGGCCCCAACTCTGAAGATTGTAGCTTGCGTCTTCGAAGAGCTGACAAGGTTGCCAAGGGAAATTAATATTGCCCCGGGTCAACCTGAAACTGCAACTGAAATACGGAGGGGCGTGTCGGGCAGGATTTTGGCCTGCTTTAAGACTTCATGTAACAAATGAGCCACACTATTGATTGAAGAAGAATCTCAACCTTTTGGTTCCTTCTAAATTTAGAACGAAACCCTGATCTCTTACTGCAAATAGCTCTCTCAAGGGTTGACAATGCTTCAAGAAAGATTTGTAAGTATGTAAATACTTCACATTTCTCTGTTTGCAAAGCTGCTTGAGTCTGTTACAAGTTTAACTATATCTCCTGTGACCTGATGATCCACAAGTTATTATATGAGCTAATAATAGCTCCAGCATCCAAAGACTGAATGTCATTTGTGCCAACGTGGATAATTGTGTACTGTTTATCAAGGGGTAAATGTTCACTCTGAATTTTATTTCACAAACGACTTATATTAATACCTGGAAGGGCTATTACTTCAGTATGTCGAATATCTGTAACGTACTTTGCCATCGAATCCGAAATGATGTGGACCTTAATTAATCTTGCCTCTGAAACAGAAGAAAATAAGACACACACTTAAGACCTACATAATATCCAATCGGCTCAAATGTTCTCACTCATCTAAATTAGTGATGATTTTCACAGCCATTTTCCTGCTGACCAACAGTTTTTTCATGAAAATCAAAAGTTAAGTAATTTTTGTAGCACTCTGACATCCAGTCTCCATGATGCTGAATAAGATTTGTTGGGACACCTGCTTTGAAGGCCCTGGTGCACCCTCCTCGTCTAAATGAGTGAGATGAATAAAGTTCTGGGTCCCTACCTGTTCTAGCTATTAAAGTTTTAATCCTATCTAGTAACTGCCTGTTCATAAACGGAACTATAATTGAGTCTGTATTCTTGACCGCGAATGCTGGGTCATGCTCCGATGCTGGAGTTAAGGTCATCATATTGCTGTAAGCCCTAACTGGGCATAAAATTGAGCCTGGGTGGCTGCCAAGGGTATTTTTAGCAACCGAGTGCCAAACTGGTTTGTTTTTACCATTTGACAAAAACTAGTAATACTTCCTTAAGAATTGCTACAACCTGTCTTAATAACTGCTTGTTTGGGTCAAAATCTGTCAAGAAAACTGGAACCATGTTTGATTTCCTTACCATTAAGAAAAATATGAACAAAAACAAACACCAATATGTTGCATCAAAAGGTGTTGAGATATATAATGCTCTGTACATGACCCGTAAAATCTGGGGAGTCACTGGGAGAGCCCTTTGTGGCAAATGAGGGTTTGATCGTGCCAAACTTCTCAATACCAATGTCAGTTGATACATATTGTCTGATGGATATTTTACATCCAAGACCTGATGCAGTGTTTTCACACCTGAAATTTAATTCCTCACTGACTCCACAGACTTGAAGGACCTGCCAAAAAATTGTCCGAAAAGAATCGAAAATTGTTAAGAAACCAATATTTTTCTTCTCAACATGAAGATGGTGACTCGACTCAACAATGTCGGTTTCCAAACAAAGAAAGAAAACTTTTTGCGGCAGATCTCTACTCAGCCAATCGTATTAGAGAATAAAAATACATCCGTGACGTCATCACGGAATTTCTTGTCTACATATGTCTACTTAGACTGGGTTTCTCGTTTAATTAATGAGTATGCAAAACATATTCTCACCATTAGTCTAATATTAGCACTGCTAACATCCTCTGGCACCAGCATGAGCACAGATCCAGTTATAAAAAAATGAAAATGAATTTGCCACATGACCCGTAACACTGAGTGGTTGCTTAGTCCCGGTGAGCGATGATTTTTTCTGACAATCGTCAACAATTTTTTTCTGACAATTAGCGTCTCGTAAGCGTGACGAAGCAAAAGGGTAAGTGAACAAACTTATTTTCAATATTTTCTCCTGATCTTTTGCAAACAGGTTGTTTTCTGAAGCATTTTATGAGCGCATTCAGTCGTTTGTCACATTTTTTCTGTGAAATAACCTCTGCAAACCAAGGACGAAATTTAGAGCAAATGTCAAGGATTTGCTCCTACAACGAATTTAATGTCCCGGATTTTTTCCTACAGTGTCCCGGATTTTTTCCTACCACATGCCGATTGAACATCAAAGCATTACTGACATGTATGCCATGGTATGCCTCAAGGAAAACTATCACTACAGGTGTTCATGAGTGAAAATATTCATTACACGACAGAAAGAGGGGATTTTTTTTATCTTTTATGCTTAATAATTACAGTGCCTTATACTTTTACAGTGATCAGATTGTTCCAAGTCGATATTGCTGGCGTCAGAGAATTAACCTTTCTCCTTGCCATTTCGCTTCAGTGTGGTGTTGCTAAGCGTTGATGGATGGATGACTCCTTTTCAAAAGTATTTCAGTCAGATAAAGACGACGGTAGGGGGATAATGAAAAGCTATGTGCAGTGGAATCCCGTTTACGATGTAAAGATTTCCGCCTTTAGCAGGTATCGAACCTTTCAGATGCAAGGAATACGTAAAGGACATTACAACAGAAGTCTTTTTTCCAAATTTGAATCTTCTGTTCAAGTGCAGATTACACCGAGTCTGCTATTTTCATTTTTTCGAAGTATTCCATTTTTCTAAACAAATCTAACATTTCAAATCTTATTTAACTTCACATGAAGCTGGAGGTGCCGTGCGACTATTAAAAGTTCCCCCGTACTCCATCATAGTGCAATACAAGATACAAGCTCTTTATTACGAATTTTCGGCCCTCATAGGAACACACATAGTGGTACAGAATGAGCAACCAAACAAATCAAGGAAAGAATTCCAAATGACAGAATGTAAGCAAAATAAAAGATACAAAATAATAAAGCATATCTCCCAACAGATGATACAAGTACCATATGCATGTAAACACATACTAGCCCTAAAGAAGTCTAAGTGATATGATATATAACTACATTTGTCCAAAATGAAGATCATTCACTGCCTAGACAAGTCAGTGCAGTGGTGCCATCATAGAGAACCATAGCAGGTAGACTGGTGCATGCCCCATTTATGTTGTGCCCACCAAGCACAAAGAAATGAAGCAATCCAGGGCATACTGCAAGTACCCCCTAGAGTCACCCCACCCAATGTGTCAAGTGCACACCACCTCAAAATAGTAGCCCGCAGCCACCGATATACTGACACCAACTTGCTCACAGTTTCTGTTTACAACTTGGCGCCAAACCACCGAGCACCCTGCCAGCCTTCATAATTCCACATGTACCCACCACAGCCCCATCCGAAGATGAGGCTGCCATGCATACCACTTCTATATTGGCACCCATAAGAACCACCATAGCTATGGAATCCAACATATGCCACAGCAGGTTGTTATAAGCAGAGGCGTAGCTAGAATGAGGCCTGGAGGGGCAGGCTTCAACACTTTTCCCTCTTTAAAGTAAAAAGATATACTTTCGAGTGAAGCACCTGTGAGTTTTGCCTCCCAACTCTTTGAGGGACTATTCCCAAAAAAAAGAATCTGCTCCTCCAGGAGCAAATTCTTCCCTCTGAGAACAGACCCTCCAAAATAAAGGACTTCTGTCCAAGGAAAACTCAAAGGGACAACTCGCAAAGGAAAGAATTTGCTGCTCTAGAAGCAAACTCCTTTGTTTAAGAGCAGACCCTTCTAAGAAAGGATTCCCATCCAGGGAAAACTTGATGAGAAAGTCACAAAAGTTGTTTTCTTTTGTAAAAATGGTGGTAGGAGCTACATGGCCAAATGGGTATACTTTTGAGAGAAGCACCTCTGCATTTTTGCCTCCCTTTTAAATGAGAGACAACTCGTAAGAAAAGAATTTGCTCCTCTAGAAGCAAATTCCTCTGTCTGAGAGCTGAGCCCTCTAAGAAAGGACTCCCATCCAGAGAAAAATTGAAGAGACAACTCCTCAAGGAAAGAACTCACTCCTGTAGGAGCAAATTCTCTCGTTCATGAGCAGACCCCTTCAAGAAAGGAGTGCCATCCTGGGATCAGTTGAAGAGGAAGTCACAGAAGCTGTTCCACTTTGTAAAAATGGTGGAAGGGGGCACATTTTCAGTAGAAGAGGGATCTCTTATGGAGGTGCATGTATTCATATTTCAAAATACTTCTTTTAGCCTAGTATTAGGTCTGGCTATGCTTCTGATAAATATTCATCACAGAAACATAGTTGTATGAGTCAGCTAACTGCTGCGCGGCAATAAGTGCTGTGTGGCGGCCGAAAAACGTCTCGCCAAACTTCACCATGGGGCAGATTATATAATTTCTGGTCATTTTGGAAACATTTATTTCATTTTGAGTCATTCTGAAAATAGAGTGGCCGAGCCGCTGCTTGGGGCATGGCTGGTGTTGCACATTACATGTATAACACGGAACTGAATACTGGTAACTAGAGAATAATTATTTGTCTGAGAAAATCTGAAGTCTGTTGAAATAATTTCAGTACACAATGTCATTGAAAAAATGATGGAACATGGCAAACAGTTTATAACAATGACGTCATATATCTGTTACCATAGTAACTAGGAGTTCAAAATCATGCCAGAGTGACGTCATCTAGACGTTATTCTGCAAAGAGTTTGTAATTCCACAATAGCTAGTATCATTTGTATAGGGGTATGGCAAACAGTGTTTACTACGCTCCATCAATTTTTCAATGGCAATACATACTGAAATTCTTAAAACAGAAACTTCAGATTTTCTCAAACAAATAGAAACGTCACTGAAACAGGCGTTCGAAGGCGTGTAACGGCCGTTAAATGTCTCACCGTGCCCAATCATTGTGCAGATTATAAAATTTCTGGTCCTTTGGAATCATTGATTTCATTTCGACAAATTTTAAAAGAGATTAGCTCCTGCTAGAGACATGGCTGCAATTGACCTGATCGATTAATTGATTTGATGCTTAACGTCAACGGTAAACAGCTATGGTCATGTCGGGACGGTCAGTTAACCTAACCACACTATTTCTGGGCAGGCTTAGACCTCCTAAGCGGTTAACAAGTACCAAGTGCACTTACTTTCGCCAGTAACTGACAACTGCCTTTCTTGAATCAGCGGAAGGAGAAACGAATGTATGTGGCCAGACCGGGTTTCGAACCCAGGACCTCTGACGTATGAGTCAGGTGCCCTACCGATTGCGCTACGCGGCCCGGCGGCTGCAATTGAACCGAGTATGTTATTTTCATTTATTCCTTTTATATATCCCTTGCTTTCAAAGGATTGACTTCTCAGAACACTTTGGTTTAAACATTTCTGGTCTGATGTGTAGTATGTAAAAAAGTTTCAGTCCCTCAAGCGTAGAACCGGCTGGACCTGTGCATTGTCAAGCCTCACATACACTATGCTATGGCGAGGATTGTGAGGAACAGGCAAGCACTGTACACCAAAGATAGTATAAAGGGAAATATTGATGCTTTGGAAACACACACATACACACGTACACAACATGCATGCACGCACAATTCTGGAGAAACAATGTAAATTTACTATGCCTCATAAGAGAAAAAATAGCCTGACCGTGGCGGCACTCAAATTTACAACCAAATTTGAAGCAATAGAATGGGCTACATGGTGCATACAATGGAAAGGCTGGTCTTTTGATGACCGACAAATATTTTGTTATCCATTTATGCTACAAAATTAAGTTTGAAGCATTTTTTTTTATCTTGCTGTTCAATATATGCCCGATAACGTATCACAATAACTACTCATTTTGTGGTTTGCGTTGTCAGAAAAAATCAGGCGCTTTAAATCTATTGTAGGAGCAAATCCGGGACTTGTAGGAAAAAATCCGGGACCTATGAAAAATGAAGCTTACAGACCTATTTATATTATTGTAAAGTGTCAAAAAATAATGAAAAATTTTCCCAACACCGATTTATGATTAAAACTAACGTTACCCTATGGTAAACTTCGCAGACATAGACATAGAGGACAGTTCTTTAAGATGTACCCTAAACGAAAATTTCCAGGTTTCTTTTATCTGTTGACCACGTTAGACATGTGTATTTTATCTAATTTGCCTAATCTCTACCAAGAATAAGCATAGGATTTGTAAATAAATGTTTTAATCGACTAAACTCATAATTTTGTCGCACCAGTTTTCTGTTATGACGTCACGGAGAAAAAATCATTGACGATTTGGAAAAAATCCAGGACCGTTCTCAGAAAAAATCGTTGACGATTGTCAGAAAAAATCATCGCCCACCGGGACTAAGCAACCACCCAGTGCGAAAGCACCAGAAATATAATTTCCACTTAGTTAAAGGGACCGGTGAGAAAACGCTGATAAGAACTGAAAAGCGCAAATAAATATACTGGAAAACAAACAATGCCAACTAAAGTATTTTCGAATAACAACCACATTATTAAACATATTTAAGAACATCAAAATGTCCACACATCTGATCAATTTCCTCAATCCATTAGGGTAAGGTCGGGTAAATTCGGACAGCAGGTAAATTTGGACAATGACATTGTTTCCTTTATATGTCAGTTGTTTGGAATTAAAAAAATGACTGGGCAAACAGTGAAAATCCTGATGAGACGGCTCATTATGAGCCGTCACATCTGGAAATTCACTGTTTGCAATGGTATGTCCGAATTTACCCGCTGTCAGAAGTTACCCGACTCGTCCCAAGATCAGGAAATCTGCACCCAGTGTGTCCAATAATGTAGTATCAGAATGGCGGTGATTTCACTGTTGCCGAATCTTGGCACAGGCCTTTGCCTTATCAGTACTTGCACGACACATCGGTGTATTGTGCCTGTTATGGTTTCGTGCCCAGGTACTGAGACCTATCTTAACAAGGAAATTTAGCACATAGTCAACAACACTAAAATATCCGCACAATATGTAGCATGTGTCCGGACAATTCCGTCTGTCCTTTGGACCAGGAAATCTACATCTAGTGTCTCTTGAGATAGAAAAGTTTTATCAGGGTGGCGGTGAATAATATCAATTCTATTCTATTCCATAACCTTACAAGGTCGTGCAGGCCCCACAAATGACTTCGAAACGATCCCTTTCCAACCTTGTCCTGTTTACAGCTGCCCCAGTTGAGCTGGCAAAGTTCATCCTTTTCCACTCTTTAATATTGTCTTCCCATCTCTTCTTCTGTCTACATCTTCTTCTTTTTCCTTTCACTTTGCCCTGTAGAATCGCCTTTGCTAAACCGGGAGATCTTGAGACATAGCCAACTCAACTTAGTTTCCGTTTCTTCACCAGGGTCAGGAGTTCATCATATTCTCCAATGATACTTGCTTGGATCTTCCTGCGCACCTTCTCATTGGTTATATGGTCCTTGTACGAAGTGTTCCATTTTGCGTGATCATGTATACTTTGTACATTTCGTACAAAAGTATACATGATCACGCAAAACGGAACAAACCTAGGTATAGTGCCTGTTAAGGTTTCGTACCCAGGGACAGTTGCCTCGCTAAACAGGCACGTCTAGACAAAGAAAACTAACAATATACAACAGGTACAAATCAAATAGAATAAGAAATTATCTAGAAGCATTAAGGCTTTTTTATGAGGAGCATTTCTAAACTGTAAGACTTACTATTTTATTCCCATGTGAATTGCATTGGTATTAATTAGTGCAGTTTTTCATACTTTGTAAGACGTTCACTCGTTAAAGGCTTTCTTTGATAAGAGCTGTGAATGACTTAATAATTTTATTGTGCTCAAGGGCAGGTGAGCCGGTGCTGAACGTAATCATTATTGATATAATAATGCGTTTGCCGCATAAAAAAGATATAAGGAAGTAATCGAAAAGCAAGAGATTTAAAGAGTTTCTTAAAGTTAGATCGATATGTTACTTAAGGCTAAACGAATCAGTTTTGCTTTTACTTAAACACTCTCTTCGGAAAATAATGCTTGTTTAAATGGCTGACGCATTTCTTATTGCTTTATTTTTCTCTATAGAGTGTTTACATTCTGTAAAGTAAATGCAGTCAATAACGTCATTTCACGTTCAAATAGATAGCATTTTATAAATATCACCAACAAAAATAATGAACCATTGCAGTGTACCGAATAATGTTTACTTTAATTTGTTTCTATTTGCTGATACGTTTACTCTGATACATGTACCATGTTTCGGTGTACCGTAACTATTTAAGGCATTTATTGCATGCCTTGTTAAAGCTGTTGACTGATTCGAACCAAAAGGTGCCATGTATTTCTATTGTAAGTAGTTCGCTCTCATATCAAGGTCCCTAACCTGATTTCTGAATCCGAATAAATCTGTCTAGACAAGATACGGTACGACAAATGTTTTATGGTCCAACCTAGCAATCGCTACAGTTTATTTCCAATTTAAGTTCTATTGATCATGAAAGGCAAATGAAACGTCTCATGTTTGGTTGCCAATGATCGTGCACGACAACAATCTGAATCGGGTCTGAACTTACTAGCTCCTACTTGATAGTGCATTTCTTCAGAATACTTTTCTGTCATTTCTAATTTTTCTTAACAAGCATTGTATATTTAGCATTAACAACAAATTTTTAAAACGAACATGGCTATAATTCTCAGACAAACCAGATATAGTACCAGCTGTACATATCTATACTTTAGTTCGACACGAGCGCATTTCTTCGACTTAACTCTTTAGAGTCACAAAACAACACATATTTGAAGTAAAAAGGTGACGGACAGACTCGGCAACGGACACCCTACTGCGGAGATACGATCGCTATAATGTGCAGCTGAAGACATCAGGGAAGAAACGCCACCTTTACTCCTATGGTTAGAAAAAGAAAGTAGAATACAATTCAAACGCATTTTTTCTGTTTTCTTTTTCGTTTTTTGGTTATTTTCTTTTTTCGAATAGTACAAGTCAATGCAAGTAATTGATATGAGCCCCACCTGTTTGGTAGTTAGGTTACAAAGGCTGACAAGAAACGTGTCTGTGTCTGTATGTTATATAGCTGTAAATCTTATAAACGTTTTCTTGGAAATATAAACACACACACACACACACACATACACACACACACACACAGAGAGAGAGAGAGCTCAATCAAGACTCAGAAAAGAAACAACGAATAAAACTAGAAAACAAACAACAATAGGATTAACACATTCCCGACAAAACACAGTCCAGCAAAGAGGAATAGATAGAGAATTACCTAACACCAAGTGCTTTGCACCTCTAAACGGTCAGTTTCAGCCACCATGCAGTTTGCCGGTTTCCATCAGTATTTTTCCGTCTTCTGTATTTAAAAATGGTAAAATAATCAGTTTTTCTGCATGTAGCAATCATTAAAGTTTTGTTCCTTTTTAGGTTTGCCTCTTCTTCTTGTGTTACCTTTGCTATGTTATGCTTTGTGACCCCCCATTTATGTTTTTTGAAACAACAATACTATTCCTCCTTATGCATAGATCGGTCTGATCTGACGGGGCCAAACGCATATATTGTATCTTTATTAATTTGCTAACACCTAAGTCCATGACTTGGACTTTAGATATTTTAACGTCTAGTGAATTAATTTATGTGTTATGAAAGAACATGTAAAAAAGTCATGTATGGTACCGATTCTCCTTTTATTTTGGCACTCATATAAAACTCGATGTCTTACCTAAACAATTTAGGTCGTTTGGGATAATTCTGTTTACACCTGTTATCTGTATGTACACCTGTGAAAATCGAGCACCTGTTTATGGCTCTAGTTCCAGAAGAAGAAGCAGGTGGAAGTCGTCAAACGTAGACATAAAATGCCTATCTGGCATTCTGAAAGAAATACCGACTGCATTATCAGCATTTTTGGTTTTGCCTTTCTTGTGTATTAGTTTGCTTACTTTATTACTTGGCTTTATTATTAATTCCTTGTCCACGTGAAACGGTGCGTGCTGTGAAGTACAGAATTAATTTTTACCAAAAAGGGCGCTATTTAGAACCTGAAGAGTCAAAGGCAGCCACATACTAAATGTTTTTAATGTACTGAGTCGTTTTTTTGACTAAGAATAGCAGCTGCACTTTGACTGTACTGTAATAGCTGACAATTGCATACCATATCTCGTGGGGCGTAACGCCACAAACAGATTCTAACATTTTGGGCTTTATAACTTTAAGCAAATCAGTACAATAATTTAAGATAATGAGGGGGAGGCAAATTCAACAGAATTTAATAGATTATTTTCAGAGCATATGCAGCAGCATTGTAGACATAATGAAGATATGCATGCGATTTTTTTCTTTTGACAAAGATAATGATAAATTTGAGCCGCGATACGACAAAATCAACAATGTGGTTGTGCGCCCAGCGCAGACTCAGATCCGCCCAGTCTGATCAGAGTCATTGCTGTCCGCATGGAGGTAACTTAAACTCTTAGCTACCCTTTGAGCACTAAAGTAAGAGTCTGATAAAACCTGGTGGCTGCCCAGGCTGATCTGAGTCTTCTCTGGGCGCACAGCCACATTGTTGGTTTTCTTGTGTCGTGGCTTATCTTTGTTAACAAAGGTATGACCTATTCATATTCATCCTAGTCATTTTGAAATATCTGGATTGATCTCTGTCTGTACAACATTAAATGTTGGAAATATAGCGGTTTGGACAGTCAGGCCAACTGGATAGCTTTTTGAGATAGTTTGTTTGGGATGTTCACTGCCCTGTAACAGGCGCTGTGTCGGGTATCATTCGTGTCTAACAAACACAATTATTCCTAAAATGTGTCCACAAAAATACTTTATTTGAGCCTCGACACGACAAAACAAACAAATTTGCTTGTGCTCCCAGCAAAGACTCAGATCAGCCTGGGCATCCGCTCAGTAAGACTAAGCATAGTCTTTCCTGTTTGCATGGAGCTAGCTAAGACCCTTAGCTACCCATAAAGCGCACAGTGAAGACTCTGATCAGACAGGGCAGCCCAGGCTGATCTTAAGCTTGCTGGTCACACATGCCTATTTGTTGGTGTTATAGTGTTGCGGCTCATTTTCAGGTCGATTGAAGCTGCCTGGGAATACCTTTGTCTTTTTTCGCCAAATGCTTCATAGGGAGAACTCTTTTGTGAATTCCTGTTTACTTGCTCAGTCAAAGAAACCCTTCCAGAAAGGGGTCTACTCTCTTAAGGGAAATAATTTACTCCAAGAAGAAATAAATTCTTTCCTTTAAGAGTAGACCCAAATGAATAAAAGAATTTAAATGTAAACAGCAGAGTTGCTTCCTCTACAACCATTTACCTTAAATGTGGTCGTATATGTTGTGTCAGAGTATGTAGATGATATGCACGTTATTAAGAGTTTAGGACATTTGTTTATATTTATACTTCATTTAAGTTCGGTAATAAGCTTGTCGAAGCTCAAAGCTTGACAGGATATCGGACCAAGAAAACAGGTCTGTATTTAGTCAAAATTCTGGGTAGCATAATTTGTCAGCTATTTAATAACACAGTCGGTGCTTAAGACAAGACAACAGCATAGCAGCATGGTACCTAAAACCTGTCTCATCTCAGTTGTCAAGTAAGTAGTCTGTCTGTGATGTTTAGATATAGCATTCTAGTACAGCTGTAACAGCTTCTCAATTATTGTATAAAGGCACTATCTGTAAATATGAATTTTGTAGAAGGGCGTTTCTTAGAATCTGCTCTTACCTCGATAATTATCTCTCAATCAGATTTAATCTTATTTGCAACGTTTATTCTACTATGTTATCTGTCTGTGTGATTATAGCACGATTTATGCAACTTACTTGGTGTCTGTCACGTCCTCTTTGATTTCATTCTATTAGGCTATAAATTAAACAAAATTAAAATTTCCATGGTTCTGTCAGTCATGTAAGTCCATGTAATAATGTATCATGAAATACCATCGCAAGCTATTCACTACACTTTAGTCATTGTAAATGGACGTGATGAGCTAGCTTTAAGATGGTGATTATCACTGATTAGGGGCAAAAACAAAAGTCTGCATAAAATGCTGAAAATACAACAGATTTTCCCGAAACTTAGCAGATGCCTTCTTTATGTTGTTTCTCACAATTCAGAATCCCAAAATGCAGGACTTGTTGATGTTTGAAAGGATTTATATAAGAGAAAATCAAAGGGTAATTTTGTGCGAATAAATCTAAAAAATGACCATCATTATTGAAAATGTAACTAGGTCTGAACATGAATTAATGCATTATAAAGAGCGTCCTAGCAATTATTTTTTCTATTTTTTTTTGCACGCTATCAGACTGCGCAGATAAAAATCATGTGGCCTGTGTCCAAATATTTGTCTAAAATAAACAGAAGAGTCTATTTTCACGGTTGAATAATTTCAATAACACACCTGTAATGGTCATTGTAATGTATTATTTATACTGTGAGTATGATATGGGTATAACTGACCTACCTGTATTTCATGAATGCAACAAGTATACATGCACGATATTATGGTCAGACATTTGAGAAAAAGCTGCTGTTTTTATCTGGTCTACCTTACAATTTGAGAAAGAGTTGGAACAAACAATTGCTAGGACGCTCTTTTTAATTCATAAAAGTATCTTCAGAGCTAAGTACATTTTCAAGAACAAATTTTATTTTTCAGATTTCTGCGCAGAAAATTACCCTTTGATCTTTCCATATAAAACACTTTTTTTAAACAGCATGTCCCTATATTTTATATTTCAAACTGTGGAGAACAACAAACATGAGAAATCATCTAACTTTCAGGGAGATACGATAATGTTTTATAGTTTTATTCAGATTTTTGTGTATACCACAAATCACCACCTTAAGTAAATAAAACATCCCGAGTTTCTCATGAAACGTATTGTAAAAAATATTAAATATTCATATCGTTCTGCTTGGCACACTAAGTCAACTATTGCCATTATTACCCTTTTAGTATATGGTTAATTCAATGTGTATACATATAAGCTGGACTATTGTAAACAGTAGTAAGACTCCTTGTTATAATGTTCAATGTAAAGAAGCCTTAAAAATGGATGTAATTTAAGCCTGATATAATGAACAACAATACAAACTTGAATCAGTAGTATAAATGCTGTGGAGGTCGAAAATAATGTACATAGCTTGGAAATAATATTTGATTCAGGAGAATGTACGGTAGGCACAAGAAGTCTAGTTTCTTTATTAAAGACAATTTTGAGATTGATTTAAATGGTACCATTCTATTGCCCAATTTAAATTTGAAAAAAAAAGCTGCCTTAAATAATTAACAATTTATTATTGCTACGAAAAGTACATAAAAAGAAAAAAAGAACCAGTTCTGAAAGTGTGGCATATCGAAAGTCTCGTATGTCTCATTGAACGGGAGATAATTTGGCTGTTTTGAATCTTTAAACTTTAGTTTGCATCGTCTTATTAGAATTGATTTTAGCTTTTTAAGTGAATTATGAGCAAATTGTGACTTATGTTTCATGTGTACAATAAAAACGCGTCTACACTCGTGCAGATTAACCCTGGTCTGATTTATTCAAACAGAAAGAACTTAGATAAGACTGGGCAGAACAGAGGTGAACTAACATTTTCTATATTTTATGAAATTGGAAACTTATTAAGTCTGATATAGATCATATCTACATTGTATATGTACTAGGTCGGCCGGAATATTGAAACGAAACAGGTCTTGAAGAAAAAAATAAGTTATCAAATTACTGCAAGTTTAAATACTGCTAAAGTTTCATGTTAGCATAGATGATTGATATGGGATTGCAACTATCCTGCTGTTGTGGGTGGCCAAACGGTTTTAAGTCATGCTAACTGCATAATAACAGCCTCACCTGGCATGTTAGATCTAAGTATCAAGATACGAAAGACTAATAAACTGAACAAATTATTCCCTAGGTGCATGTAGTTTGTCGCAAAACATAAATATATTCAGAGACAAAAAAATATGCACTTTTTGAACATTTAGATTCTTCTTACTTTTCTCTACTCAGATCTGGGTACATCTGTGGCAAAGCAAATATTATTGATTGAAACGCTTGACTAAGTTATCGATTTTGTATGTTTTCCACGTGTACTATACTGGACAATGCGATTTTGCTGTTTATCAGTATTCTGATATTTCGAATGATTTTATAAATGAACCACAGCATTTGCGTTACATTTGGATGATGGCAAGGCTCTCTGTAGCAGACAGAAATCATATCCGCATTGGCAATAGTACTTAGAGCCAAAAGAAAGTATACCCTTAATCGCCAATCAGTCGTGACTGTGGTGTATTTCATTAAGCTGTTCACGAACCGTTTGAGCGGGCTACCTGTAACGACTTTCATTTGCCACTATAAGCATTATCCTCGTTTAAATGAAATGCAAACGTTGCTAATTATTCAGAAAAAATAACAGCCGAAAATGATTTTACATTGGTTTGTCCAAAATGATGCACGTGCAAAAAAGGGAAAAAATCGACAAGTACGTATATTGTCGCTGGTCAAGCATCGTCTTTAGTAACCTTACTATACGACAATACTTATATTTCTATTCTATTCTATCCCATAACCTTACTAGGTCGTCGGGGCACCACAGATGACTTCTAAACTTAACGGCAAAATATAGCATCCAGAATTTTAGACCTTGCGTTGAAAGTGTAGAAGTAAAAATCAGATAAATAAGATCATTTAAAAGTGTAACATAGAAAATAAGATAAATACGCTGATTTAAAAGTTAAGCAATAAAAATAAGATAAATACGATCATTTACAAGCGTACCAGTAAAAACAAGAAAAATATTTTTAAAAAAAAGATAATCGAGGCAGATTAAATCTAGGTGAAGAGTTGACAATAACTTTAATGAAAATGACTCATGTGAGCTATGTCGGTAGGCACCCGCAACCGTAATTTTGACACACGGTAGCGACAATAACCTATCTTAAGATCAAGCTGTCCAATTTGTAAATCCAAAATGGACCGCGGTCAATCCTAAGATTGACCTGATTCCTAAACAGTTACCAGCATGATGCAATGTTTTTTGTGTGTATGTAACCGAAAGTAGAAAGTGAAAGTAGATCTACAACGACAAAAGAAAGTGCAGTACATCGGGAAAAAAGGAACATTAAATATTCATTGACCTTTGATATCACTGGCTAAATTTTGACATACGCGTTATTTGACCAATGAATTCTTGAGAAATGTAGAGCAAAAGTGACTTATTTTCGGTTGTAATGAGAATGCAGTTGTTTGTTAGAAACAAAACGGCAGTTACCTTCAGTTTCCTAGTCACTGAAGCGTTTCAATGAATACCACAAAAAGCTCATTAGACCACGTTAATGTTCCTTGAACTAATATAAATCATACAGAATTTCAGACCTCAGCAGTAAAAAATATGTAAAGAATGGACCTTCAAAAAGTGCATACTTTCTTTTGCCTCTGAGTATATGGCATTCAAAATATATATGAGCCGCGACACGACAAAACCAACAATGTGCTTGTGCGCCCAGCGAAGACTCAGATCAACCCGGGCATCCGCCCAGTCTGATCAGAGTCTTCGCTGTCCGCATGAAGGTAGCTTAGACCCTCAGCTACCATTTAAGCACAGAGCGAAAATTCTGATCTGACTGGGCGGATGCCCAGGCTGATCCGAGTCTGCGCTGGGCGCACTACCACATTGTTGGTTTTGTCGTGTCGCGGCTCATATTTGAGCCACATCATGTTTCTTCCAATGATGTGGCAGTTTTGTAATGTGATGTTAACATCATCCTTATTGTTTACACGGGGTCTATAGTGGCCTCGCTGTTGGCTGAATGGTTTGGGTCATCTCCATACATGGCTGATGTGGATAGCGAAGGCTCTGATCAGACTACACTCAAGCGCAGTCTGATCAGAGCCTTTTCTTGCCACTGATGCCACATTGTTTGAAATCAGACGATGTCACCGGGTATAGCCACACAATTATGGAGTGATGATGTGTCGCATCGGGAGTGTGTGTTTTTTAGGATATTACGAAGGTTTGGTCATAAATTTATGTTTTTATTCTTTTTAACCTCCATATTTGCTTTTCTTGAAAAGTGCACGGAATACATTAGTTTCTTAGCGTTTGAAACACCGTCTCGGAAGGAAAAACACTGCCGTAATAAAAAATCTGACGCGTGCACCATTCACCAGGTCGATGTAAATGTAATGTAAATCAGGAAAAATCGTGTTTGTTTGTCAGTGTTTGTTCTTGTTTTACGTTGTTTTATTTGATCAAAGTATCCGTTGCCATCTACTAGCTATTAAGCATAATCTAATATTCAATCAAATACACCCTGCCTCTGCCTTATGCTAAAAATTAAACTTTTTGCTATGTGCAGTATGTGGAAATCGTATTTGTACCGTATGTGGAAGATATATGTTTTGATAATGACAGATAACAAACGATATTAGCTGGCCGACATGTGATCTAAAGTTTATGTTTTGGTATTGTATATGATCTCTTGAGCTAGCTTAAAATATATTCTGGCGGTGTCGCACAAAAAGGTGGTTTAATACATCTGCGAAATGTTAAAGCAGACTGTGAATCCATGCAGTCTATCAATGGCCTTTATGTTGTACATGTAAATTTCTCTGGGTCCATTATATTTTTGACTAATATCAATGGCTAGGAGCGGACTGCGCTCATTCGTAAACTGGTCTGAGCAGCTGCTGTTCACATTAGTCATAAAGATCCTTTCTGCATGTTGTGGCTAATTTTATTCTCATTCTTTTTACTATACCGAATTTTATACCCATATCAGATAAAATTGAGGGCATACAACCCTTAGATTTGCCCATACGTGTGTCTGTCCATACGTCAATAACGGCTTCTGTCTGCGATAAGTATTTCAGAATATGTTTCTCTATCCTGTTGTCGATCATTCGCATTATTCAGTTGATATATTCCTGTAAGCCTTACAGTTTCCTAGCACAGTCATGTTCCTAGGCATGTATGTTTGCCTCCACAAACTTTGTAAATGTGCTACTGTTCTCAAATAATGGTTCTGTTTCACTAAGTGTTGCAATAATAAAAGGACCTCGTATAATATGGGCCGTTTTTGGCCCCCATTCATATTTTCTTAAAATTGCCTGGTTTCTGTTGCTTACCATTCGTGTGTATGGGAACAAACAGAAAAATACACGTTTCAACTATGTTTATTCTCAGAATACCATGATCTCGGATGGATATGCCTATATTGTTTAAATAATATGAAAGAAAACAGCAAGAAAATTTGAGTTTAATACACTTTCCTTGAAAGAAATAAGTCATTTGCAATAGCTTTTGAAAGCTCTCGATAACAGGCTTTTAATGAAATGCTTAAACGTTAGATAACACTGCTAATTACCTGTGCACTGCAGGTACCCTACCCACTCAAGTTTGAAAGTCCAGAGACGCTAACCAAAAAATTCCAACAGATCAAAATGAAATGTGTCCCAAATTATTCCTTGTGTTCTAACTAAGAAAAAGAATACCTACAACATATGTTTATTTTGTCTATGAGCGGAGATATGGACGTTTTATGTTGAGAAAATAGGACAACTGTTCTAAACGGTGCCAGTTTTGTAATAAAAAGTTCAAAATAAACATAAAGCCCGGTCTCCAGCACATTTAATATTTTCATGGCATGTAAATATATAAAAATGTTGTCTGTACACAAAATATAAAATGTGCTGGAGGCTGAGCTCGTACATTTTGAAAGCCGCAAAGGCTACCAAATTCGTCATTTTTGTCAGAATCCGCTGGGGATATGGGTATGTTCAAGATAAAAAAAACATAATTATTTGAGGCAACAACGGGTAAATTTCGTGTTTGCTGATACATCCAAGGTTTGAACTTTCCTATGAATACATTTTTATTATCTAAATAGGACTGTTGAAAACTGAGTTTCTGGGGGGCAAATATGGGCCTTATCATACCGGTCCCCTTTATGTAAGATTGTTGGAGTGTTAATTAGTCGTCAGGAATTTGATAAGAAAATGAAATGCACACGAAGCCCTAAGCGGAGCTTATTAGCCACTTGTAAAAAAGAATTTGCTTTTTTGTTCGTTTCATTTGTTTTCTTTATTTTCATTTTTTGCATAAACCATTATTACAAATGGTGGAAGTTCCTTATTTTATCCCAAGACATATGACTTTCGCTCTATAAACTAGGCCACAGTACCAATGGTCATGTTTGGAATTACCTCATAAGAACAGGAGATTAGAAATTCTGTCTATGCATGTCAACTAACCGCAAGTTTATACAAGAATTTCACATGGCCATAGACTGCGAATTCTATTTTGCACTGAAATATATTTCTGATTATTTTATGTTCACGTTGCCTGTGAACGTGTGAAACCTTATGCTAATTTTGACCATGTTATCGAAAGCCAAGCTTGAACATTGCAGCCGCTATCCTATGCAGCGAGTATTCCCGCAAGGCATAAAAATTAAATTCATACACTGAAATTTTGAATTTTCCCCGAGAAGAAATGGTTTGATCCAGAATAATATATGATGTAATCATTCTGCGCTTAACGGAATATACATTACCATTTACATCATTAATTTACTTAATAAGCACGCACATGGTTGATTTGACGTCAGAAACCCAAGTTCTTTGATGTCATTGTGACTTATTTCGTTACTGTGCGACTTTTGCAAGACGACGTTTGAGATTGGTAGTATAAAAATGTCATATACATTCCTTACTGATCATTAACATCGCCCTTAAAGATTTACTCCCTTGATAATAACAACAAAACATGGTTTGATGAAATATTTCATGCAATACCTCCGACATTATCTAACTGTACATTTGAAATAGAGTTTAGATAGTAATATTTGCTAAAAGTGACTTTAAAGAAAAAGTAAGATAAATTTAAACTATCGCGGACCGCGCTCGAAGTCGCATTATTGGACAAAAAATAATTTATTCATACGTCACAATCACGTGCACGAATAAGAAAAATACCTGTACATGATCACATGACACACGTGGTCAAAATTGATACTCTTACAGGTCGTGAGGAAATAGGTATTTTGCATTTTAATTTAAGATTATTTTTCATTCCACATTTATCGAAAAAACATGCACTTTCTAAAAACTTGTACGGTTAATTATGAGACCATTACATTTTTGTTAAAATATTTGTTTCTGAGAACATGAAACAAGAGGGCCATGAGGTCCTGAGCCGCTAACCTGAGTAACAAGGTCAAAGGTAAAAAGAGGATCATCAACTGAACAAACCTGATAGTATGAAACTGTCAAATATGTCCACAACATGCATGCAAAGTTAGAAAAAGATCCATTGAAAACTGTAGAAGTTGATTGCACAAACTATTTACCACAAAGTGTGACAAACGGACGGACAGATGGACAGACGGCAGTCAGGGGCAAATCTTAATGCCCCTTGACTGTCGTCACGGGGGCATAAAAAATCTGTCCATAAATGAAGGCGCTTGAGCGATGACAAAGTTTTTCTAAAAATAGCCGCTGTGACCTTGAACTTGACTCCAGAATGCTGAAGCGCAAACTTGTCCAAGATATTGCCATACTTATCACTTGTGCGAAGTTAAATCAAAAATGGTCCATAAATGAAAGCGCTAGAGCGATGAAAAAAGTTTTTCTATAAATAGCCACTGTGACCTTGACATTGGTCTTAGGACGCTGAAATGCGAGCGTGTTCTAGATATTGTCATCATAAACATTTGTGTGAAGTTTTAATCAAATTCGGTCCATAAATGAAGGAGCTAGAGGGATGACAGAGTTTTTTTCTAAAATAGCCACTTTGACCTTGACCTCAGAATGCTGAAACGCGAACGATATTGACCTCAGAATGCTGAAACGCCAAGATATTGTAATACCAATCACTTGTGTGAAATTAAATCGAATTTGGTCCATAAATGAAGACGCTACAGCGATGACAAAGTTTTTCTAAAAAATAGCCACTGTGTCCTTCACCTTGACCCCAGAACGCTAAAACGCGTTTTTGTCCAAGATATTATCATACTTATCATTTTTGTGAAGTACAATCGAAATCATTTAATAAATGAAGGCACTAGAAAGATGACAAAGTATTTTCTAAAAATAGCAACTCTGACCTTGACATTGACCTTAGGATGCTGAAACGCAAATTTATTCATGATATTGTCATACTAACAATTTTTGTGAAGTTTTAATCAAAATCGGCCCATAAAAGAAGGCGCTAGAACGATGACAAAGTTTTTCTTAAAATAGCCACTGTGACCTTGACCTTGACCTCAGAACGCTGAAATGCGAACTTGTCCAAGATAATGTAATACCAATCACTTGTGTGAAATTAAATCGAATTTGGTCCATAAATGAAGGCGCTAATGCAATGACAATGTTTTTCTTAAAATAGCCACTGTGACCTTGACCTTGACGCCAGAATGCTGAAACGCAAACTTGTCTATTGCCATACTTATCACTTGTGTGAAGTTAAATCGAAATCGGTCAACAAATGAAGGCGCTAGAGAGGTAACAAAGTTTTTCTAAAAATAGCCACTGTGACCTTGACCTTGACCCCATCATGCTGAAATGCAGATCCAACCTGGCCCACATTCGAAAAGGTTGAGATGTTTTGGCCATCCTGGATACCTGCAAGTTTCAAGGAGCTGCGATCAAAAATGAAGCAGCTATGGCCCAGACAATATTTTCCCCATTATAAGTCTATGGGAAAATATTTTATAGTTCAAGGGCAAGTAACTCTGAAAAGAATGATACAACCTGGCCCAAATTTGAACTGGTCCAAGATGTTTTGACTGTCCTGGATACCAGCAAGTTACAAGAAATTGCGATCAAAAATGAAGAAGCTAGAGCCCGGACAACATTTTACCCACTATAAGTCAATGGGAAAATATTTAATCGCTCAAGGGCAAGTAACTCTGAAACGAATCATCCAACCTGACCCAAATTCAAACTGGTTCGAGATGTTTTGACTGTCCTGAATACCTACATGTTACAAGAAGTTGCAATCAAAATTGATAAAGCTAGGGCCCGGACAACCTTTTCCCCATTATAAGTCAATGGGAAAATATTTAATCGCTCAAGGGCAAGTAACTCTGAAACTAATCATCCAACCTGGCCCAAATTCGAACTGGTTCGAGATGTTTTGACTGTCCTGGATACCTGCAAGTTACAAGTAGTTGCAATCAAAAATGAAGAAGCTAGGTCCCGGACAACATTTTCTCCATTATAAGTCTATGGGACCTTTTTGTTGCCATAGTAACCACGGTTTTAAACCAATCTGTCCCAAAACTATATGCAATCAATCCCCCACCCCAACAATTCAACACATGAAATTTGATCTACATTGGCCAGCTACTTTAGCAGATATTAATGTTTAAAAGTGTGGACGTACGACAGACGACATACGACGTACGACAGACGACGGACCAAGCCTATACTATAAGCTCACCTTGTGAGCCTTCGGCTCAGGTGAGCTAATAAACGAAGGAGACAATCTTTAAGAGAGAACATTAACTATTCGTAACTTTGAAAACCTACATATTCATTAATTTAGCCTAACGTCCAATTAATATTTTAGTATCGAGGAGAAATTTTAGCGAGAGTCTCCTCTAAATCAATTATTTATCCCCAAGGTGAAAAATCCCCTATAAACACACTCAACTTAGTATTGTCAGTTTTGACAAATTAATATACATGTATATAGTCAGTGTATTTAAGGTAAATAGGTAAATTTCAATAGGGAGAGGGGAGGGGGTCATATCTCTGTCAGTTTTTTCTATATCCCACTGGAGTTAATTCCGAAAGGAAAGAATCCCAACCTAGGGGTTCGTCGTCATGGAAGGAAAACAGGAAGGCAGAAAAGTTCTTCCACTTTGCAAAAAAAAAAAAAAAAAAAAAAAAACGAAAACACTTGACGGTACACATACCGGGGCTCCCATCAAGTACATGTTTGAGCTTTAATGTTTGTTCTGAAACTAGAAAACATTAACTCGAAACCCGAAATTTGAAAAAAATAAACTCGAACTCAGAAACACCTTACTCAGAACTCAAAAATTTTAACTCGAGAAGAATCCTTACTCGGAACTCGAAAACCCTTATTTGAAGCTCGAAATTTCGAAATTGTTTTCAGTTTTTGCAGTTAAACAGGCTGATTTGAGCATTTGTTTTCAAACATGGCTGTATGTCCAGTTTCACGTGAAAACACTCATTCGTATGATCAATATTTTTATAGCATGCCTTCTCGGGCATGAGTCCTTATAAATTTCATGCAGACTGACCGGAAAGCATGTCATATGAACACTTAGAAACAGAGCATCACGCCACATTCTGCACAGGGACATCATTCCACATACTGCACATCGAAATTTTGACATTTTCTGGCTTTTATTTGGTCTATTCAGTATCAGATCATATATTTGTATCCCTTTCTCACTTATTACTAGGTAAATGTTTGGCAGCTTAGGAAAATAAACGTTTGAAAAGACATATTTGCTGACATTTAAAAGCAACTTCCTGGTGTTTCCAGTACATTTACAGGGCCAAGCAAATTCTGCATGCGTCAGTTTTGTTATAACACCAGTAAATTTGTATCCAACAAGTCGATTTAGACGTTAAGAAACTAATGGTAGAAAAAATATTAGTAACTCACGAAACCTTCGCTATATCCTGAAAAACACACACTCCTGATACGTCACAACCACTACTCCACCATTGTGCGGCTACACTCGGTGGATGTGGCTCAGGTTAAAATAGTTTTTATTTTTATGTACATTAAACTGATGTAGAACTAAAGAGAACGTACAGTCAAAACAAACCGATTTTTCGAAACTCGAAGACGCCGTAGGAATGATCTACGACCATAAATGACGGTTCTGAGAAACTCACGGAGGTTTAGAAGCTGATATATCTACTGATATTTATGATACATAGCTACAACAGTCTTAGCTTTATCATTTCCGCATCGACATTGTTTGATGTTGGTATTCTGAAGTTATAATGCATAAAGCCAAAATAAGATTCTAATCAGCATGACAAACAGTCTATTCATTCATAATAAATGTTATACCATATTGCTTTTATTATACTTTTTGGCAAGGTTTAGGGTCGTTGTTTGAGGGTGTGTATGCCATGAATTGTTAATGTTTTGCCTTTAATATTATCGGAGTGTTTTCTTCTAGAGGCCATGGTCGCTTGAAACGAATCATGGAATTCTCGTGCAGTTTTAACATCGTTTTGAGAATGATTATTTGATTGAGAAAATCTGAAGTTTCTGTTTAAAGAATTTCTGTTTGTAATGTGATTGAAAAATTAGCGGAGCAGGGCATACACTGTATGCCATGCTCCGATACCAATGGCGCCATTGATATGTTACAAAAGCAACTTAGAAATCATATTGGTGTCAAAGTTAAGAATTCCATAGTTGCAAAGTCGGGAACAGATCTGTGACGTCATTGCTATCGGAGCATGGCAAACAGTGTATGCCATGTTTCCTTCAGTTTATAAGTGAGATGGTATCTGAAATTCATACAATGGAAAGTGTGGCTTGGCTTTCTCAAACACATAATGTATTCTAAAATAGTTTAATTCTTGTCCTATTTGGCCGACAAAGCCACTGTTTTATCATTTTATTATTTATTTTTATTATTACTTTTTTCAGGAGAATCATACCATAAAACGCAAGAAAGTAAACATACATGTTTATTTCATTGCATCTGTATTTACCGGATCCGAACACTCATTTAAAAGCTTCTTAGAGACCCGGCAAATAATACGGCATGACAAAAAAACGGCAAATAGTTTATCATTCCTATATTATGTTCTATTTAGCTAACTGTTGCACTTTATGCGAAAACATATCACATCAACGTTGATGTACTTTTGGTTTCGTTCCAATCCTATTATTTGTATTGTATTAATGTTTATGATTGAGCCGCGACACGACAAAACCAACAATGTGGTTGTGCGCCCAGCGCAGACTCAGATCAGCCTGGGCATCCGCCCAGTCTAATCAAACTCTTCGCTAAGCGCTTAAAGGGTAGCTTAGACTCTAAACTACCTTCGTGCGGACAGCAAAGACTCTGATCAGACTGGGCGGATGCCCAGGCTGATCTGAGTCTGCGCTGGGCGCACAACCACTTTGTTGGTTTTGTCGTGTCGCGGCTCATATGTATTGAAAAAGTTTGAAATAAATATGTTTAAACCAACGTTGATGAATGTCATACTGGCGTAACAAGAGCAGAATAATGACGTTGTTTTAACGTTAGAAGGGCATTCATTTGTTTTGCGAAGTGTGAAAAGGTATTTTACGACTTGAGCGAACAGGAACCTGCGCATCAGCGCAGTCGGAGCAGAGTTTTTTATTATTATATTTTATTCATACAGTCTGCGGACGATGGGTTATGTGAAAATTAGAGGGCTGTGATCGGTTTGAGTGAATGCACAGGCTTCTTTAAGAAGTTGCTTAACTGTTTTGGTTCTGTTTGTTTCGTTTATCAAGTCGCTCGCGTTTAAAATAGCATTTATTATCTACTGTTTCAGGTACAGTTATATCAGCCTTTGCTGCTTTGTGTGGCTGTCCTACCATTATCAAGACACGTATAAAGGCCTTCCTCCTCAACCTTTTGTCGGCATTCCTCCAGATGGTCACTTTCCTTGTCATCGTCGGCTGGGTGTGGAGTATACTCTGGGGCATGAATATGGTACAGATGGCAAGTAAGTAGAACAAAATAATAAATATTAATTTTTCAATATTTCGTTGCTCCTTTTTATCCCCCGACCGAAAGGTTCGGGGGATATAGCGATGAGCAGGCGTCTGACGGTCCGTCCCTCCGTCCATCCGTCTGTCCGTCCGTAAACAGTTTCTAGTCCGCTCTATATCTTAAATACCCTTTGGAATACTTTCATGAAACTTCATAGTTATGTAGAACAGATCATGACAAAGTGACGCGAACAAGAATGGTAACGCTTGCTATCGTACTTTTTTAGTTATCTCCCCTTTGGTGATGTTTTGGCAGATTCGTGTCCGATCTGTATATTGAATACCCTTTAAAATATTTTCATGATACTTTACAGATTTGTAGAACAGGTTATGGCGATGTGTCAACAGCAAGAGTGACAACTCTTGCTTTCTTTCTTTTTGAGTTATTTTCCCTTTATGGTTTTAGGTGTGATTTCGTGTCCACTCTATAACTTGAATACCTTTAGAAATATTTTCATGACACTTCACAGTTATGTAGAACATGCAAAAACAGAATTGACTGTCGTTATTCAAAAGCTATATTGTACATTATAAATCACCTTTCATCTTTCACCTTTCTTTTGTTCATAACCATCCTTAGTTAAAGTCATGTGCTCGTTCTCTGTTGGCGTTTGTATCTCTTGTTTCTTCTTTCGGTGTTTTGTATGGGTTGTACTTTGTGACTGTAACCATTTTTGTGGAATCATCATTTGAGCTGCGACATCACAGAAGCAATAAAGTGGCATGTGCTCCCAACGAAGATTCAGATACGCTGAGTCTCTGCTGGGTGCCCATGCCACTCTGTTGGTTTTGTCGTGTCGCGGCTCATTTTTATTGCCGCACGTTACAGCTACCGCCATTCGTAGTATCTGTATCTGTAAATACGTTTAATGATGTTATTGTTTATTATCAGGGATTGCCTTTACACCCATCATTATGCCCCCAACTTTGAAAAAGTTGGTGGGGCATATTGCTTTTGGCTTGTCCGTCCGTCCGTGCGTCACACTTTTTCATGTTTGCTGTAACTTTGGAACCCTGCTAGCTAGGGTCTTGAAATTTCATATATGGATTCCTTGTGGAAAAATAGCTGACACATATTTTTTTTCCTTTCCGAATTATGCCCCTTTTAGAGTTATGCCCCTTTTAGAAAAAATGAGATGACTATCTTGTTAGCAAGATATCTCAAAAAGTGTTAAAGGTATGGCCTTGATATTTGGTATACTGATTGGGTATGAGGAGTAGAATACCTGATTAACTTTTGGGAGAATTCCGTAAAATTTTGATGGAGTTATGACCCTTGTTCGTATTTGGCATTTTTCTAACTTTTGAACCGCTTAAGCTAGGAAGCTGAATTTTGTTATAGTAGTAGTCCTTGATGAGTTAAATACTTAAGTACAAGTAAGGTAACTCTGCATTCATTAATTATGGAGTTACTTCCCCTGATGTTCAATACTTATGCAGCTACTGGGTTCTAGAACTACTGGGCATAGGGTCTGAAAATTTTTATATATGTATACCTGATGGAAAAATAGCTGACACATATTTTTTCTTTTCTGAATTATGCCCCTTTTTGGAGTTATGCCCCTTTTAGAAAAATGAGATGACTGTCTTGTTAGCAAGATATCTCAAAAATTATTTGAGTTGTGCCCTTGAAATATGGTATACTCGTTGGGTGTGAGGAGTAGATTACCTGATTAGCTTTTGGGAGAATTTCATAAAATTTTGATGGAGTTATGGCCCTTGTTTGAATTTGGCATTTTTCCAACTTTTGAACCGCTTGAGCTAGGAAGCTGATTTTTGGTGTAGTAGTAGTTCTTGGTGAGTTAAATATTTTAGTACAGGTTAGGTAACTCTGCATTCATTAATTATGGACTTACTTCCCCTGATGTTCAATACTTATGCAGCTACTGGGTTCTAGAACTACTGGGCATAGGGTTCAGAAATTTAATAAATATGGATTCCTCACGGAAAAATAACTGACATTTATTGTTTTTGTCCCCTAGTTATGGCCCATTTTGGAGTTATGCCCCTTCAAAAGCATGAGATGGATGTCTTTTTAGTTGATAGTTTGTATACTGATGATAATATGAAGAGAACATTACCTGATTAAGTTTTGGCAAAATTCCATAAAATTTTGATGGAGTTATAGCCCTTGTTTGAATTTGGCATTTTTCCAACTTCTGAATTGCTTAATCTAGGAAGCTGATATTTGGTATAACAGTAGTTTTTTCATGACTTAAATATTTTAGTAAAGATTAGGTAACTCCTTTTCAGACTTAGACATTCTAAAGTTTGACTCCTTTAGTGGCAAGCATATGGATGGGGGCATAGTGTTTTACAAACACAATTTCTAGTTAAGGTATCTTTTCATGAGGTGTTCGTTCGGAATTGCTCGTTTTTCTGTTGGTATCTTGGTTGTTGTGTTTTGGGATTATGGTCTTCCATAGGTTTTTAATTCATATGTTGTCACTAAAGATGGTATAACTTTTTGCTGATATATATTCACTAAGGAATGTTATCACTCATTCTGCCATTAGTATTGTTTTATGTCGTTTCAGTGAGTCATGGAGAGGAAAAGCCTACTCGGATATACTGTAGAAGACAGAGTAGCATATTAGGGTCCCTGGCAGCATAACCACTTGCTCTCCATAGAACTATGAAATCATGCGCTCAAACAGGGATAAGAATCTGGTCCCAGTTGTTCAAAGCATCGTTAGCCTAACGAGCTTGTAAAGAGGTCAACTCGTTGTGTGTTTTGCAACTTTGTAACCAAATACGCTGGTATTTTTTGTTGAAAAAAATGTAAGAAGCTTTTGCAGTGCAACAGCTTTTTACATTTTTTCAACAAAAAATACCAGCGTATTTGAGATGTTAACGTTTAAATTTTCAACGAAACGTTAACTAACGACGTCGTTAGTTTTGAACAACCGGGCCCTGGTTGTGTTATGTCAAAGTATCTGCTATGTGAAGATTCTGAGGCTATATACTGTCATTGCAGCACTGATACTTAAGTTATATAAAATATCAAACAAACAGAAAACGTTTCTTCGGCTGATGATTCCGATACCGGAGTCTGTTAGCCAGAAAGGAAACACAAAACGACAGTATCACAGAATTTTGAAATCCGAAGGCGAACACATTCTTTCAATAGATTCGGAGTATAGGTTGTGGAAAGCTTGGATTAATGTGTACTTAACGATACCTAATGATTTGATACATTTGACGCAGGCTTTGTACTAAATAAAACCTTAATTTTATGAGTTGTGTGGATACACATGCTCAATTGAATTTGTTGCGGTTGATTCCTTTTGAGACAGTTTGCTACATATCTGAAAAAAAATTCGTCATTGCCAAGTTAGTCCTTCAGCTTTTCGGAGTGATGCAATATATCCAGAAACTAGCAAACGAATTTAATATGGATATCAATATCTTAGTAATGAGTGGTTTATGTTATGTATCATGCCGGGCTTTGAAAAACAACCGTGATGGTAAGACAGATGTCAGATGCAGTTTCCATGAAAAGATTAGTAAAGTCCGAGTCATACATTGGTGGTGACCATTTTATCGGTCAGGGCCTTTATTGCACAAACATATATATGCCCACATGATGCACTTTCAAACGAGATTTACGCGATGGAGTGACAAAT
This sequence comes from Ctena decussata, assembly GCA_963989385.1. Classification (NCBI taxonomy): domain Eukaryota; kingdom Metazoa; phylum Mollusca; class Bivalvia; order Lucinida; family Lucinidae; genus Ctena; species Ctena decussata. Next base: position 95,119,486 of record OZ022499.1, read on the forward strand.
TTCATCAGCTATAATGCCCTTGAATGTTCTTGTAATTTTAGTCGTTTGCCCATTTGTAATAAAAAAAGTGTATATGCGATTAAACATAACCGACTGAAGTTCATGAACTCAGCCAGTTTAAAACTCATTTACCTAATATTTAAAGAGGTTTCGACTTTTCATTATGGTATCATTGTTGATTGCCTCAAGTTGACAATGTTCATATACTGTGTGTAATTGTCAAAACCTCTGTTTATCATTTATATTGTTTGTGTTTTATATTTTCTGTTAAAACTTTGGGTTTAGGTATGGCTCCCTTTTGTTTATATGTCATATCTAATCCAACGAAATTAACGGAGAATACGTGGCATGATCTAAAACATGCTTGACAGTTAATGAGCGAAAGAGAAACGATATAGCCTACGTGTTGTAATTGTGACTTGGTGCTAAGCTATTTTGATGTTATTATGTTTTATAATATTTGTTTTGTTTCGCATTAATTTTGTTCTTTGAACTATAATGTTTTGTTAACTAATTTTGTTGCTCATACAGTGTTCGTCGTCCATCATACTAGAATCAGCTGCATTTTATTTACAAAATGATTCTTTATTTGAGCCGCGACACGAGAAAACAACGATGTGGTTGTGCGCCCAGCGCAGACTCAGATCAGCCTGGGCATCCGCCCAGTCTGATCAGAGTCTTCGCTGTCCGCATGAAGATAGCTTAGTACCTTAGCTACCCTTAAAGCGATGAGCGAAGAGTCTGATCAGCCTGGGCGGATGCCCAGGCTGATTTGAGTCTGCGCTGGGCGCACAACCACATTGTTGGTTTTGTCGTGTCGCTGCTCATTTGTCTTCCTGTCGCACTTGACTATGGCTTCGGAAGACATTACCTAATAATAATAATAAAGGAAAACCGATCTAGGTTCGTGAGTTAAAGTAAAGCGATGTTTCTCAGTGGAGAAAACGTTGACGTCATGTTGAATTTAGTTTAAACGTGTATCATGAAACAGCTTTCTGATGTTATAGTAAAATAAATTCAGTTATAATGTTATTATACAGCCGTTTTCCACGCCACTTTACCAAGACCTTTCAAGCTCTGAGTAGTTTGATCTTGCTGTAATCAATTGAATTCAATATAGTATATATTTGCTGACATTAATTTGGCTAAACCTTTTGCAAATATTTAATGCAAATATAAGTAACTGACTTTGAATAGGTTTCTTGAACTTTTTAGGTGACTTGGGCACTGCCCGGAGAACTTATCCTTGACCAGAAGAATTTGTCATCTTTTTCAGTGGAAGCATTCTTTTAAGAAAAAATGCCACTCAGGAAACTTTTCTTTTAGAGTATCCCCTGTTTCAGATGGCTTCATCGACAAGAGAACAAAAAGATATTTAGATTTGTTTCAAAGAAAATATGGAGGTGTTCGTTTACTTAGTCTATTTCCTCAAATCGACCTATTGTCCTATTTCTATACGCCCGTCGAAGACGGGGGTCGTATTATGTCTTGACCTCCGTCCGTCCTTCCGTCCGTCCGTTAACTTTTCGTGTCCGCTCCATATCTCCTTAACCCCTTGACAGATTTTTTTTGAAAATTCGGTCAAATGTTTGCCTTATCAGGATAATGTGCAGAATTTATATTTCAATGATGTCCGACAAAAGTTAAGGTCACACCTAGAGGTCAAAGATCAAAAGGTAACAACTTTTCGTGTCCGCTCCATATCGCGAAAACCGTTTTAGATTTCTTCATGAAAGTTTGTACAAATATAAAGCACTATCAGACGATGTGCAGAGAAAAAGGACCAGAACCCTACTTTCAGTTTTGACGGAATTATGTCCCTTTGTATTTTTCATATAGTAATTTCATATTAGCTTCGTGTCTGCTCCATATCTCGAAAACCATTTAGATTTCTTCATGAAAGTTTGTATGAATATTAAGCACCATCAGATGATGTGCAGAGAAAAAGAACATTAACCCTACTTATAGTTTTGACGGAAGTATGTCCCTCTATATTTTTCGTCAAGTAATTTCATATCAGCTTTGTGTCCGCTCCATATCTCGAAAACCGTTTAAGATTTCTTCCTGAGCGTTTGTATAAATATTAAGCACCATCAGACGATATGCAGAGCAAAAGAACCATAACCCTAATCTCAGTTTTGATAGAATTATGTCCCTTTGTATTTTGCATATAATAATTTCATATAAGCTTCGTGTCCGCTCCATATCTCGAAAACCGTTTAAGTTTTTCTTCATGGAAGTTTGTATAAATATAAAGCATCATTAGGCAATGTGCAAAGAAAAAGAACCATAACCCTACTTTCACTTTTAACAAAATTACGCTCATTTGTAATTTTGAATTAAATTTGTGTCCGCTCCATATCTCCTTAACCCTTCGAAAGAGTTTTTGAAACTTGAGTCAAATGTTTGCCTTATCGAGGCGATATGCAGAACTCATATTTCAACAATGTCCGACAAAAGTCAAGGTCACATCTACAGGTCAAAGTTCAAAAGGCAAAATTATTTGTCCGCTCCATATCTCGAAAACCGTATATGATTTATTCATAAAAGTTTATACAAATATGAAACATCATCATACAATGTGCAAAGAAAAAGAACCACAACCCTACTTTATGAAAGTTTATACAAATATCAGACGATATGCATAGAAAAAGAACCATATCCCCACTTGCAGTTCTGATGAATTATGCCCCTATGTAATTTTTGTCTAGGAATTTCATATCAGCTTCATTTGTTTTGTAGTTTTATATCTGCCTTATTATTGAATATTTAAGCTACTGATAAAGTTCTGTCATCTCTTGTTTTGTTTCCAACTTTTAGCCCCAACAGGCATATATTTCCCCGCTCAGCGGAGCTCTTGTTATGTTTGTCCACAGACGCGGCATCTGAATGAAACATTTGCGGACAACACGATCGTCATTTTATAAGCAAATTGCGGACTGCTTAACTGAAAATAAAGACACAAATTGAAATGCGTTATAATTATAATGATAATATTCTTATTTTCAATAGGACACCCTAGTATGCCAATGTGAAGAAGCAATACTAATCATATCTATGTTTATTGCATCACCCCCCTATATTTGTTTCAATGCCATTCTGTTTAATTATATTTTATATCTGTCTGTTCAATATGCTGTATTTATTTCACTGTCCATATTTACTTTTATATTGTTTATTACATGGTTTCATTAAATAATATTTTGAATAAATGGCTTGTCTTATGTAAAATAATCCATTTTAACATTGCAATAGCATAAACAGCATTTTCATACAGTGTTTATGATGTATTTATAATCCGCCAGTTTTTCTTGAGCTTAGCTTATGTTTACCGACAGGCCAAGTATACTGTTTTCAGCTACGTTCGAAATGAGCTACCCAAGAAGTCATAATCACAAAATACCCTGAAAATACCCAGAAAATGCCATTGTCACAATACACAACCACCCAACACACTGAACGATGAAATACGAAACACAAATGAGCCGTGACACGACAGAACAAATAAAGTGTTTGTGCGCCCAGCACAGACTCAGATCAGCCTGAGCATCCGCACAGTCTGATTAGATTCTTCGCTGTCCGGCTGGAGGTAGCTTAGACCCTTAACTACACTTTAAGCGCTTAAGGAAGAGTCTGGTCAGACTGGGAGAACGGCCAGGCTGATCTGAGCCTCATCCACTTTGTTGGTTTTCTTGTGTCGCGGCTCAAATGACAAACGTCACAGCTCATTTGTAATGCCAAAGCACAGTTTATCCAAGACATTGGAAGGTAAATAGAGGTGACATATTTATTTACTATAGCAAATAGTTACACAGCACACACATTAGCAAAGAGGAAGAGAAGAGCCGCGTTTAAAAAGTCAATAGAAAATAAACGAGGATACAATAACATAGAAACAATCTACCAAAAGACCGAAAGGAGAAAAGGACAAACACAACAGCACAATTTCAATAAGAGACACACTCAATGTGTAACAAAAAGGAACAGAAACAGAAGAACTACTTTGGAACGGCCACTTCCCATAACTTATACTACTTTAATGCGGCAGCTGGGAAAATAAATACTTTATGTTGATAACTGGTCGCCAATATACCGGCAACTTATCTATATTTCCATTTTACCAGCTACCTTCACTCCGACTTTTCTGAGAAAAATATCACTGGTTACGCAATCAAGCATATCTTTTCTTGCACGCTGTTTCAGACAATCCAAATTCGTATTCTAATTTTAAACAGACAGATCAGGTTGTTTGGAGAAACAGACGTGCCTACTGCTCTACTTCATACTTGGCATTAGAAAAATAACAACCTTTCATCGCATTATCAACGGCAGCATAAGTTTATAAAAATGATAGAAGCATGCCGAAACAGAACAAAGTAAAACGATAGCCAACGATCAGGAATGAATACAATCAGATCTCACATTTCGCCCCAAAACAGAGGGAGAAAGAGGCATACAGACAAAAACTGACAAAAGTTCACGAAGGATACACACTGTATACCGATTGAACAGCTCTTTCCCAAACAGTTGGTCATTCTAATAGCCTAATTTAAAACAGCAGCGACATCCATATTACCTATTTTGTATTTTAAATTACCAAACCAACAAAGAGCGGAATGAGCAGTCATTCAGGTGACCATATTACTAGATGACTACATACAAGAGGACATAACTGAAAGACTGAGGAACCCCAACAGAAGTGTATGCCGTTTGCAGAATAGTGGAGGGCAAAATTTGGTTTAATTTGATTATTACTAAACAAAATTTCATAGAATTCTATTACCCATACAAACTCATGCAGCGCATTTCAGAATTTTTGGCTTTATTAGGAAAAATGTGTCCGATCAACTACATGTTGAAATATGCTTCTAATCTTTCAAGTTTTGCACTTGGTAGGTGCATATTTTGGAACAGCCAGAGTTGTATAGACTATTAATATATACCTCTTATATGGGTATTTACTCTCCTTTCAGGAAAATAATTTAAGAAAGTCCTTTTCAGTGATTGGCCAATAGTTGCCTGAGCCTCCTGTGTAATTGGTAGTGTGGGAACACATTTTTGACCACATAGTAGTTTCTGAATGAATTATGGTATTAGCATATGGTAATTGTAGTAGTAACAGTGGTTGTTACACCTTTATGGTTATCGCCTATGTAAGAATGGCATAAAATAAAGAAGAAAAATGGTAAAAATTAATAAAGAAAATTTTTTACGTAAAAGTAAAAAACATCTGAAATTCCTTGCATGAGTTTGCATGAGTTTGCATGAGTAAATGAATAAGATACGCAAAGTTTGATGAAAATTAATTGAGTAGTTAAGAAATTAAACAAATTGTTTGCCCTCCACTTTTCTGCAAACAACCTATACCTTCTTACAACAGTCAGTTATATACACCTGGAAAAAAGTTAAGCACTTTTCGTAATTATAAAGCCTTGATATACTGCTTCTTGATATCCGAGTAATACGGCATCAGTTGGAAGCAAATCAGTCAAAAATTTTAATTGAAAGCGCGGGCTATGTTTTGAACGAAAAAGTGTCTTGTTTAACTTTTGGGCTACAATCAAGGAACTACGTGGTTCATTGGTTGTTTATATCTAGAAGTGACTGATTTGACAAGCACATGAAGTCATAAGTTTGTAAAAGTTATTTACCCCAATGAGTCCGTGATTAAGAGGGTCCATTTTAACCCCATAAAATAGGACTGTCTTGCTTTTCCAGTAAAACGTATCATAATTTTGACAAATGATGGCCCCAAATTCAGTCAGAACATGTTAGATGTACCGATTTTCTAATTGCATTCAAAATAAATTTCAACATCTGGTTTCTGTTTCTATGATGCTCGATGGAAAAAAAAATTGCTGGGGGTGCTTAAATTTTTTCCAGATGTATAGATTGATGGGAGATGAAACTAGTTTTACTGGAGCGAAACACTCGCCCATGGCTTCTGCAGTGGTGCGAAACATTTGGTTAGCGATTTGGTTGCAAATGAAGGTTTCCTTACCCATCAATAAATCATCACAGAAAACGAACAAATCACGGTTAAGATGAACCAGAGATGAGGACACGACCGAAACAACTTATTGCGACACCTGAGATCTCTCGGGTGTCAAACAACACCACTGAAATATCGGAGCAAATATCATGGAATATGCTCGACCAACTTTGAATTTAGAAATCAATACTACTTTGTACATCAGACTATAAATCAAGCAGATTCTAAATTAAAAATTTATGAGGTTTACTACGTCGTCTCCTCAGCGGCAAACTGTGGTGTTAAAAGCTGTACATTCGAGTAAAATATGCAGAGTTTATGTGTATTCCAATAAAATGTGTATAGAGGTACATGTAAGTACCTTTTGAGTTTGAACCAAGATGGAAACGGCAAGAAATATTACTCGAAACAGTTGCAAAAAACGTAAACAAGAGCACATGTACAACAATTGTATGTCTCGTGGACAATATTTGAGCCGCGACACGAGAAAACCAACAAAGGGGTTGTGCGGCCAGCGCAGACTCAGATCAGCCTGGGCATCCGCCCAGTCTGATCAGAGTCTTCGCTGTCCGCATGGTGCTAGCTTAGACCCTTAGCTACCCTTTGAGCACTTACGAAAGAGTCTGGTCAAACTGATCGGATGCCCAGGCTGATCTGAGTCTGCACTGGTCGCACAACCACATTGTTGGTTTTCTCGTGTCGCGGCTCATTTCTTGTTTGTTACAATCTGTGTTGTTACCCTATAGATAATAGCCCCGTGTTTTCATTATCGTTGTCTTTTGTTTTCACCACTTATTGATAATCATCGAAGTAACGACACCTTTTTATTCAAGAGTCAGGATTATCTTTGACAGTAACCATTTAAAATGTAAATAAAAATCTGCTTGTTCAGCCTGAATCAGGAGCCTATAATTTCTCTCCTAGCTCGAACGTAATGTTCATTTTTCAGCGATTTTGAAAACATTGAAAGTAATTTAAAACTAAGAAAGAACTTGACTGCTAGATGCTTTTTTGAAATAGGCTGCATTTTGCCGTCAGTGTTCGAGCGATGAACAAATTACAAAAGCTAAAAATGCATCAGAATTTTGGACAGTATAGGGATGTCCTCTGATATCCTTCCTTTGTCCAGTCCCGTCTTTGACATTTGATTCAATATGCCATGAATAACACATGATACCTCAAAATGCTTTGAACGGAAGTGTCAAAGAAATATAGGCCACGCACAGATAGCATATTTTGAGAAAACAATGTGCTTTCACAAACAGGAAAGACATTACACAAGCGGTATTGCTTTTTATATTGAAATACAATATTCCAGCTGGTGTCGGCAGAACAATAATGAAGAAATAAATCATGTTGTTCAGTACATTATGCCAGCTGTGTTTCCTCTGACAGATGACGACTAATCAATTTCCTACGCCCACAGAGGATTATCCGAACGTATATTTCAGGCTAAATTATTGTGATTTAGCAAACTAATGATTGGCTGATCAATACCAGTCATGCCAGCTCTCTAAAGTAAAAAGTGATTTCATGTCGTGTTAACTTCTCCACTTATTGCAAGAAAAGGCCTTTTTGTAAGCAAAAAGTATAGCCCCAGTTTCCAAGGCAAGGTTACTGTGACAAAGGACATCCCATTCAAGACAAATGAAAGGAGACGGAGACATAAGCGACAAAGTAAAGAAACAAACAGAGCAATGGCTGCTTCCGTTCCCATCCCCGTTCACATCCTATTTTATATATGTATGTGTAAAATGTTCGTAAATCAAAAAGCGAAAACACATTTCATAGTGGGACATTGGCAAACACTGCAGATACAGATCAGACGCCGCAAGATATGGCGTCTGATCATTATCTACACTGTTTGAATAAGGTAAATGGGAATTTTCCTTTAAAATGCAATAAATATGATAGTCATAAACTAAACCAAACACCTCTGAGGTACAAATGGACTCAGCAAAAGTATAATGATAGAACGTCCAATGGGCATAAATGGATTAAATCAAAACGACAAAGGGGGAAAGTACATTTGCATTAACAGATACATTTACCCCGCCATAGAGGAGGTGCAACAGCAGAACCGCCCAAGAATGGACCGTAGAAAAGCCATTGAGTGTTGCAGGTGAATGGTTATGTCATGAAAAGCAATCCTGTCATTTCTAGTTTTGCATCCCTTTAGGGGTTAGTCAGTCGTCAACTAGGGCGACTGAAAACAGGTTTTGAAGTCATCCGTGGTGCCCCACTAAGCTAGTAAGGTTATGGGATAGAACAGAATAGAATTTGGGGTCAACACAATTGGGGTCAGCTCTTAAGGGAACGAATTTGCTTCTAAAGAAGTAAGTTGTTTCCAGTAAGAGCTGATACTGTTTGAAGGTCATTGTTATCCAGGAAAGCAAACAGAAGCTACAAAAGTTGTTTCCCTTTTTAAAAACTACTGATTTGTCGAACCTTAACTCAATTTCAGTGGCATTTAAGATGAAGCTGGACATAAAGCCGCACAGAAACGTGCCAACTCTCAAGTGAGAAAGCACTGGAAAGGCTACAACCACAAAAGGCAATCCATCAAAGACAACACAAGTAAAAGCAGGGATAAATACAAACAAACAAAATGGAATAGTACATTTTCAGTTACAAACACACCAAGTCAACCAGGAAACTGTATTTCAATGCAACATCTATCAAAGCCATAGACGAAACATAAATCATTTTACCGAGTTTCTATTTAAAGTCACAAAAACATAACAGGAAGCTAAGATGATAACTATGCCGGTGACAACAAATACAACTGACACGATCCAAAGCGGGAGATTCCACCGTATACTGGACAGTATCATAAGCCAATCGGAAACCGCTCGGCCGATTCCGTGAATCACGGAATTGGCCGAGCGATGCTCCGATTGTATCTTAAGCTACTAGAGGCTCTTCCTATTAAATGAGCGCAACCCAGTACTCCCTTTCGATGAAGTTCCAAAATAAGTTGAGGCCTCCTAACTCATCATTGAGACAGTACAGTAAAAGACATAGACGCATTAAAAAGCAATAATACATTAGAGTCGAGGAGTCTGTTCGATGACAAAAAAAGAGGAAACCTCTGGTTGTTCCACGATCATACCAAAATGACATTAACAAGATGTTTCCAGCGACTCAGGTTACAGCTGTTTATCTTATCTGAATTTTGTGAATTTTACCTGCACAGTTGCGGCTACTTCGTTCGAGGTCCTTCACAAAAATTGGTAGGAATGATTCTTCATTAACAAAACTGAAGCTTTTGCACAAAGCATATGGAAAGAAACTAAGAACATTAAAACAACATTCGTAGAACGAAAACACTCGTATCAAGTTACAGACAAGTCTTATTCGAGGATCATCCAAAACGTTCGTTCTGTCACTGGCTTTATATCTCGAAAACGAAAGGTGATATTCACCTAAAATTAAAACCATTAAGAAACCCTGTTTTTTATGATATAGCTGTAAAAATGATCCTTGTACCAATGACATAACATTCACAATCTGCTATAAAAGAAGGGTACCCTAACCCTACTAGCAAATTAGCAGATGCAACTCCGACAATGTCCAGTTAAGGGATGTCTCTTATCGCTGCCTGGTACTTACGATATCTCAGGTACTATTAAACACAGCGAAAAAATCTCCTAGTCATTCTGTTCATTTTATAGAGTTAACAGCATTTCATAATCTCACCATTATGCGAACAACGACATAAGGAAATCGACTAGATCATGTTCTAAGTACACGTACTAAAGCTTCATAAATGTATAATATATTTCAAATTCGGAAGCATATATTTACTGCAGTACATCATGACAATGTGAACTCAATCAAAATTTTAAAAACAATTCCCTAAAAAGAAGGCACAGTCTGTCCTTGAAAATCACGTGTATTTCAACATATTTCTGTGACACCATAGCTATCAATCGTATAATAGAGGAAAGTCGCTGATTTTTATGTAGTGCCCCACAGAATGCAATAGACAGCAACCATCCAAATGAAAATTTTAGAATCCTGCGATATGTAGTTGACAAGATATGCAGCATGAATCGCAAGCCAGCAGAAAAACAAAAATCATGAAAATAGGCCAGTGTCAATTACTAGGTCTGTATTAAAGCTTATAACTCAATCAAATGGCTTTTTACCAAGTTTTAAGATAAAAGCTTGTTGTTTTGATTGTTGCAAACCGTGGTAAGCTATCACGTCTGTGAGCAAATTTATGAATTCAGTGACAGAACTTTTTGGACGATCCTCATACACGTATTAGGAAACCAGGCACATTATTCAGCAATAAACAGCTAAGCTAAACTTAAGTCTTTGTTGTAATGACTGCTATTCAAGCTCTTTTACATGTATGATGCACAGCTCGCCCTAAAATATTACCTTTCAGATGATACTTTAAACCCCGGTACCGTCTCCAATTGACCTTGTTGTTAGTGGAGCGTGTAACCCGAGTTCACTCACTCACTCATATTGCAATAAAAACAATGCATACAGTACGAGGTAGGGTACTTTTCTATGGAGTTTTCCTTTTTGCTGCGTAGAAAAAAATATAATAGCCACAGAAGACACTGTATTTATATGGAAAATAACATATTTGATGGAAAATGACATAATTTGTTTTCCCTTAGACAACAATGAAGGTTCTTATCTTGTAAAAAGCATTATTTAATTTCTAAATCAATATAAATCCGTCTAGACAAGCAAATAAAAGTATCAAGTTGCAATAATCCTGACTGCTATGTCAGTTTATTTCCAGTTCAAGATGGTTTGATAGCTTGAAAGTATCTTATCGTATTACATTTGTTTCCAAGAAAGTCTTATTTGACTTTCAAAGTCAGATCAGGCCCCGAGGTTATAAAACCTTTTTCATGCTCAACTCAGCTGAGCATCAAATTAACCTATTAATAAATAGCAAATTACTGATAAGTACATTTGTTTTCTTGCTCAGTTTAGCTGAGTATGAAACGCTCTCTGCTTATGAATATGAAAATGCCAACATTTCATATTTATCAGCAGAGAAAATTTCATGCTCAGCTGAGTTGAGCACAAAAAAAAAGTTTTATAACCTTGAGGCCTGTTCTTAGGGACACGGATGGGGATTCGAAAGCCCAAACTAGCTAGTATGACCTATAAGCTGTTTTATTTCAGTCATTTCTCGATACCTCAAAGTCGAAGTTCATCTCAAACTTCTAATATTTCAAAGACAATTAAAACAAGTTGCTGTTACACAACTGGCTGTACGAAGGAGTGACTGTGGTTTAACTGGAGGTTTTCTTTTTCTCCAGAATTTCAGTGTTTCTATTAAGTGTTCTTGGCCCAGAAAATGTACTTTGAGATACTAGTAGTTTTAGATAACAGGAGTTGAAATGTAAAAAAAAGGAAATGTGTCAAAATATGAGCCGCGACACGAGAAAACCAACAAAGTGGTTGTGCTCCCAGCACAGACTCAAATCAGCCTGGGCATCCGGCCAGTCTGATCAGAGTCTTCGCTGTCCGCATGAAGGTAGCTTAGACCTTTAGCTACCCTTTAAGTGCTTAGCGAAGAGTCTGACCGGACTGGGTTGATGCCCAGGCTGATCTGAGTCTGCGCTGGTCGCACAACTACTTTGTTGGTTTTCTCGTGTTGCGGCTCATATATTCTTTGATATAGGAGTAAACTCTGAGATATGAAAGGTTTAGATAACGAAACTCAACTGTGTTCTGAATGATTTCATTAATGTTCTATAGTTGCAGATTTTTTTATCAAAGAAAACAGTTCCAATTAAAACAATTTGGTGTTACACAACTGGCTGGACGAAGGAGTAGACTTGGCATGGGATATGTCTACGACAGTTTTGAACGTGACATGCTAGCTCCGGTCAAAACACTTCAACCCTTTCAGCATGGGTCATATACTATTTATACCCCATATGTTATGTCTGAAAATCCATATTGTCACATAACTGGAACAACGTATGACCAACAGTTTATGGTCTGGAGTTTTTCTGGTCACATCTAGCCTGGCTACAGTCGAATCTGTATATTCGAATCTGTATATTACTCTGGTGGTCAGATTCGCCTGGTAACTTTCAGAAGAGGCTCTGCAATATGATACTCTTCTCACAAATTCTTGAGTTAATAAAAGCAACATTACAAGTGCCATAAAGTGCCCATTAGACTAGCAGAGATCTTTATCTCCATCACCCTCAGAAATCAATTAGTTTTGGTTTCTCAATCTGTCTGTGAATTTTAGGGGTATAGTTTAAAACCTGGAATGGAATGGAATGGAATGGATGACATAATCTACTGTGAATTGGTTACAATTGCTCCAAGAGCATGGGACAGTGGTTCTCTTCAGGAAGAAATGACTTCTTCAGAGGGAGAAAATTCTTTCCTGTAAAAGTGCAATTCCAAATCGATGGAAAAAGGTGGACAAGACCATTCCAGTCCACTGTGTTCCATTCCACATTTTAAACAACGCCATATTAGAAGATCTGATAGTATATTATTTCAACAGTGGCAAAGTTACATTATGACCAGCTGTCTTAAACCAATAACAGGCGATCAGCTGTATCACATTTTTAATTCCAATGTAAACAGAATATGTCCTCACTAGTCATGATATGATTCATGACAGTAGGACTTCTCTTAAATCAGACGTGTATGCATTGGATCTTGATTGGTGCTTGTCAGAGAATGTTTTTTTCCCCCTTTCCCCCCGGAAAACTGGCTATAGGAAGGACAACTATATAGTGGATTGTCCGGACCTCATAGAGCCACTTTTCCCCCATAGTCTTTGAATCTGTATATTCGAATCTGTATATTACTCTGGTGGTCAGATTCGCCTGGTAACTTTCAGAAGAGGCTCTGCAATATGATACTCTTCTCACAAATTCTTGAGTTAATAAAAGCAACATTACAAGTGCCATAAAGTGCCCATTAGACTAGCAGAGATCTTTATCTCCATCACCCTCAGAAATCAATTAGTTTTGGTTTCTCAATCTGTCTGTGAATTTTAGGGGTATAGTTTAAAACCTGGAATGGAATGGAATGGATGACATAATCTACTGTGAATTGGTTACAATTGCTCCAAGAGCATGGGACAGTGGTTCTCTTCAGGAAGAAATGACTTCTTCAGAGGGAGAAAATTCTTTCCTGTAAAAGTGCAATTCCAAATCGATGGAAAAAGGTGGACAAGACCATTCCAGTCCACTGTGTTCCATTCCACATTTTAAACAACGCCATATTAGAAGATCTGATAGTATATTATTTCAACAGTGGCAAAGTTACATTATGACCAGCTGTCTTAAACCAATAACAGGCGATCAGCTGTATCACATTTTTAATTCCAATGTAAACAGAATATGTCCTCACTAGTCATGATATGATTCATGACAGTAGGACTTCTCTTAAATCAGACGTGTATGCATTGGATCTTGATTGGTGCTTGTCAGAGAATGTTTTTCCCCCTTTCCCCCCGGAAAACTGGCTATAGGAAGGACAACTATATAGTGGATTGTCCGGACCTCATAGAGCCACTTTTCCCCCATAGTCTTTTTTCCCCCACCGGGAAATTGACTATTAATGAATTTTATTGGCTATTGGTATTTTGCAGAATGGAACGAAACGGAACGTATTGGAATAGAGACATTTCACGGATTTAATCGCACTAGACATGCATCAGTTTAACAACGAAGGTAATAAACGGGGTTGATTCCAAAAAAATCAATATGCAAATTTAGCAACCATATTTTTATAATAATCAATAATTACTAATTTAAGAAACGAGGGGTGTGTGATTTCTTCCCATCGCAGATATTTATATAGGTAAATATATGCATGCAAGCTTACAGAAAGGTGTACGAACAGGTGTTTTATCTAGTCATGTTTGATTTAGCAGGCAGTTTATTACATTAAAAATAATTATCGGACGTGTGTGACGATGGGAGTCGACCCCACGACTCCTGCATGAAAGGCGAACAGTAGTCCAGGCACTCCGCCGCGAGCACGCACAGATGAACGCTTGTACAAACACAAAATTGTACAAATTTATGCACATAACCACGTACACTCATAGCCGTTTTTTGGCTAACATGGAAAAACAAAATGCCTACCTGTTTTCCCAAAAACAAAAATAAGACAGACTGATGGACACATGCATGCGGTTCTAGCATCTGTTATCCATCGATAACTCGTATTTCTGTTTCACCCCACTATTATGATTGAAGAAGGAGCAAATTCCACTATGTAGCGTGTTTTTCTGCAATCATATTACCAGGGGGAAAATCCACTATAGAGGGGAAAAACGGCTATGCAAAAACACCTATAGTAGATTTTCCCCGGGGAAAATTGACTATATAGTCATATTTCCGGGGGGAAATTCTACTATATAGCCATTTTTCCGGTGGGAAATTCTACTATGGAAAAATCATAGTCATTTTTCCGGGGGGAAAAACTACTAGGGGGGAAAAGCTACTCTCTGACAGTGCTGATCAGATCAAAATATGTTGTTTTTTATACATTTGAATGTAGATGTATTAAATGTCTGTTCTTAAAATTTCTCCAGAGGTGTTTGAATTTTTTGTAGATAATTTATTTTATTCTAAATTCTTCAACCATGAGCTACATATATGTCTTTCTCCCTATTCTAATTTGAACAAATCAGTGTGTCATAATTCTTAGGTGACTAGGCTTCTTTGTGATAACACACAGTCAATCTTCTCTTAAAGGTAGGTTCCTGTACTTTGGAATGCATCATAATTTTGATGATCTTTCATCCAAGTTGTTGGAAAGCGCGTATGAAAGGGATTGAATAAGTTTCACTAAAAAGTGTAAATCAAAAAAACATTAGAAAAGTTGTTTTGCAAGGGATTTCCTAACTCTGCTTCGCACACCAGTTAGCACTATTTTTAGTTCGCGCCAAAAGTAGATAACGCAGCTGAGGTCATGCAGCATTGCATTTTGGGATAGTTTTAACCCATCCACCATGTCAGTACCTCTAGGAGAGATCATGACAAGGGAAAATTGACCTTTGGAGAATGGCGTCAGAAATCGCGCACTTATAGACATAATAAACATAGTTATTTTTAGAACTGGAATTCCACCGAAAGAAAATCAACCAAAAGGGAAAACGACTATTTTCTTCAACATCTGACGAGTTTCTCAGTAGCAACAAATTCAGAAAAATAAGAGAATTCAATACTGCTCAGAAAAAGACGAAATTATTTTGTGGACATAATTGTTATCGCTAGTACAGGAACCTACCTTTAAATGGGACAAACAAGTTTCAACAGAGTGGACCCAGATAAGACTGCTCAGGGGAAATATGAACAGTGTTTGGCATTTACTTAATTTTCTGTAAAACACTCACTCAAGCATAAAATGAATTAGTCCAAAATCTAAATGTAGATTTTTTTTTAAAAAAAAATCAATGGTCTCAGGAATTGTCTTTGGATAGCTTCATATTCTCTAATCACGGAGGGGGTGGGGTGGGGGATGGGGGTGGGGAGTGAAGGTCTTGACTAATACTGATCAGATCAGTCGGACAAACCTGAATCTGCAAACAGTGTAGACCATGATGAGACTGCTCTGGAAAGGTATAAACACTATTTTGCTTTTACTTATTTTTTTCTGTTAAACACCCCCTCAACAATAAAATGAACCAGTCCAAAATCAAAAGATAGAATAATCCATTACAGAAAATTGGTGGTTCAGGTTTATTGTATTCAGTTTCCTGTTCTCAAAGCCTGTAGAGTTATAAAAACAAGTTGCCACAGAACATTAGCTTTATCAGATTGACCATCTGTGTTTACATCTTCAAATTGCTTCTTACATAAAAATCTGCCACTGCAGCACCATGAAAGGCTGGACAAAAGGTCAGCAAAGTTCGCTAACCAAGATTTGGGAAAAATCTCAGATGCAAGTAACCAGACCCTATGTTCCTTTGCAGGGGATATATTGAACATAGGGTCTGTAGCCAGACTAGGTCACATCCAACATCACCCCGCGTTTTATATCGGTGTTTACGTTTTCGGTCCTGAGACTGACAATGGACTCTCATGTTGACTGAGACGTGTCATATTACATACAGGTGGTATGCAAACAGTGAGTAATACTGCGGTTACAGATGCTTAATTTAAATATCACTTCCAAATGTAGCACTACAGTTCTGACTATGCACTGCGACTTGCATTATCGTTTATTGCATTTAATATAAATCACTGGACTACGACGTATATGGTCACAGCAAAAAGCACTGGAGATTTGTATTATGTAGCAGCATTATTCTTCCAAATTTTTGTAAAGAGAATACATGTTTGAGTCATAATATTATTAAATATTAAACTTAAAGCCCCCGTCTCACTGTCACGTATTGAGGGCTAGAGTTTACTGCGTTTCCCGACGCTACGGTTGGCCAAAAGTTTATCCATTTTGCAAAGACAGGTCTTACTTTCGTCTTTTGGTTTTACCATGTATTTAGTCGTCTTGCTACGTCTTCAAAACATAGTTAGTGAAAGTGGGTCTTTAACTGATTCCCAAATCATGACAATGATTCTATTTCAACATCAAAATTGTCTTACGAATACGTTGTTTACGTGTTTTCTGGACCACACATTTATAAGACTTTTCGACAATGTTTGAGATAATGCTATATGCAAACTGGAGTTCTAATACCATGTAAACTGGATTTTAGAAGGCAACACAGTTCAGTTAAATATTTAAAAATTATATTTTTACAGGTAGTCTGTGAAATATGCAGTTGTTGAACGTTATGTATTTGATACGCTCTGTTCAGGGTGTAGACATTCTAATTGCTTCTTGTCAGTTTGTTGCGATAAAGATTACGTGAAGTCAAGATTCAGATAAAACCTTTCCTGACTCCTGTAAATGCCAGGCAACTGCAAACTGTTTATTATACAATACAATCTCATTTCGTTTTGGGTCATGCATACTGCTACCATGTTTACAAGGGCCATAGTGAGTTAGTGAGCCCATTCATACACAGGTCATACGCAGACGGGACCTTGGTTCAAAACTCATCCGAAAGACCGAAGAAGCGGGAAATCGAAACTGTAACCCGTGGACTGATAGGCAGTCTTGCGCTTTTCCATTACACTATGGCAGTTCCTAAAAGGACAAAAGTGTATGGTTTCTTGTTTACTTTCTTGTTTGCTTATCCAGTTGAAACCACACGTAAAGGAAATTAAAAATCTTACGGAGTCCGTTGAAGAGCAGAGAACCGATTCAAAAGAGGGAAAATGGGCCATATTTCAGCGTTTCGGCTGCTCAAGCCTCATCAGTCACTCTAAAAAAAATCTGGTACGAAAGCCAGAGAAAAGTATACTGTAATTTCTTAATTTTGATAAGGCAGTCAATTCAGTGATTGGTTAAAATAAAAAAGAACCAAATGATTAAAAAGCGATGATTTAGAATAAAAGTCTAAACCAATAAAAAATTTCTGATTTCTCAGAATATTGCCTCTGATTTCAAAGGACAAAAATAAAATATAATCTGCACTGTGTGCGGGTAGATATTTAACGGCTGTCACACGGCACAGCACCAGCTACAGTGAAGTCAAAATATATCTTAAAGAGTTCCGTCAAGTATTCACTTTCTTTGTGATGAAATTCTATCATTTAATACTGGTACTATTGGAGAAATAAGGTTATATTGATCTCCCTTAAACGTGTTATGTAAGACTTTAACGAGATGACCAAATTCGCCAAGATCACGACTGGGCATGGTGTATACATTAAATTGACCTACATCATGTGCCTTCCAACAATGCGGCAATTTTGTCATGTGATATTCAAATCATCCTTCTCATCTATACAGGGTAATCAGAGGCCTCATTGTTGGCTGTATGGCTTGGGTCACTTCCATAGTTGGCTAATGTGACAAGCTAAGACTCTGATAAGACTGCACTTTTTCGCAGTCTGATAAGAGCTTTTGCTTGTCGCCAATACCACATTGTTGGAAATTACATGATATGGCTCAATTTAAGTCAACTGCTAGACGCGTTTTCATCTAATGAAATATGGTGAAAAGAATACATGTATTTTATTATTTTATTTTAATCTATTGAACATATATTGCCCTCTATACATTGCTACCTTGCGCGTTGGATGGCATCGTCTCAAGGTGTTTTTACATTTTTCTTACTTGACATATCAAAGTGAAACGTAAAAATGCAATAACCTACTTTATTCACTCATTAAACACTATACGTCTTGAATAACTGCTTGGCATTGCATTCCTCACTTCACCACTTTCTAAACAGAACAGAACAGAACATAACTTTATTGTCTCTCAGGTTGTTACAAACAACAGATGAGGAACTACATTCTAATCAACACAATACATACAAAAGTGTGATAATATGATGCGTGCACAGCTATCTGGGACTAAGTACATAATAAATATTAATTAAAGTGAACCTATTTAAATTTACTCAAAACAATATGGACAAATTCACAAATCTTATTTAGAAGCTTTACATTTGAAGTCGACATATTCTTTTGAAATTTATATGTGTTACAATTTCTAACATAAAATCTTGGAAGTAGTTTTTGCCTAGACTCTTTGAAATTCTCACATTGAAACAAATAATGAAACTCATCTCCAATCATATTGCGGTTACATAAAAGACAAAATCTCTGATTCCTTTCTATATTTTCCCACTTCCCTTTTTCTATGGGCAGTCTATTATTTGTCGTTATAAATTTAGCTAAAGTAATATATGATTTTATTGGAAGTTCAGTTATATACTTTTCTAGCACAAAAATTGTCTTAAAAACTCTATAATTAATACATTTAGAGCTATTAAAAACATCAGAATTCCATTTCTGCACAAACTGGCATTGTTATCGATATTTCACTTCTTTGCATAACCCATTGACATTTTGTACATAATTATCTAACCAAATATAATTCAATCCAACAGTTTGTAAAATATTTTCAATACACAGTATCCATTTGCTAGAAAAAACATTATTTTTATGTAGACTTAACAATACATTATACAATTTGCGAGATATTTTTGCCTCTTTGCCTGTCAGCATTTTAGACCAATATTTTATAATTCGAACTTTAGCTGTAATTTCTAAAGGGAATCTGCCAAATTCGCCGTATACCATGATATGAGGAGTACTCTTTTTCATTTTCAAAATACCTTTTAAGAAGTCCTAATGAATTTTTTCTATAAGATGCATTTTTTCAAAACTAGTAACTTCACTGCCATATAACAAAATAGGTACTATAGTTTGATCAAAAACTTTTAACTGACAATCGACAGGTAAATGCAAATTAACTTTTCTTTTTCTTAACAAACACATTGCTTTACAAGCTATTTCTGACAAGTTTTTAACATATCTAACAAAACGACCATTTTATGTAAATAAAACACCAAGATATTTAAATTCTCTAACATTTTCTATAATTTCTCCTGCTAGCTTGAAAGATATATTGTTTGACCTAGCGTTACCCCCAAAAATCATAATTTTTGTTTTAGATTCATTTTTCTGCAGCTTCCAAGTTAAACAGTAATTAGTAAAGCAGTTTAGCAGATATTGAAACTTATTCACGTCGTCACTCATTAAATTTATCATCTGCATATAGAATTAAGAGTAGTTTCAAAAACATTATAGCAGTATTCACGTCGTCACTCATTAAATTTATCATCTGCATATAGAATTAAGAGTAGTTTCAAAAACATTATAGCAGTTTCGTCTGTGATATTTATGTTTACGCCCTCGCAACCTTGGTTAGATAGAAATGTTTCTAAATCGTTTAGGTATAGTGAAAAAAGAAAGGAGACAGATTTTCCCCTTGACGGACCCCTTTTTCGCATTTAAAATAATCGGAAGTATTACCGTTCAAAAGGAAACATGATTTAATTTCTGCATACATACTTTTAATAACGTTAAGGACCTTTCCTTTAATGCCATGTTTCATTAATTTTTGCCACAGCCCTATTCGCCATACGTTGTCGAACGCCTTGATAAAATTAATGAAACAGCTATACAATTTCATTTTCTTACTCTTACAATATTCTAGTAGAGCATACAAAGCAAATATATTATCTATAGTAGAATGTTCTTTTCTGAAGCCACTTTGGGTTTCAGATAATAAACTATTTTCTTCCAAATAATTAGATAATCTCTTATTTAAAATACTAGTAAACAATTTACCAAGGCAGCTCAATAGGGTTATCGGTCTATAGTTAGCCGGATCGAGTTTACTTCCCTTGTTTTTGTAGACTGGTAATATAATACCTCTTGTCCAGCCACTTGGTATATTTCCAGTATCCAGAATAATATTAAACAATGCAGTATAGATTGGTAACATAAAATGTTTAGTGCTTATAATATATTCGTTTACAATTTCGTCGCATCCGCATGACTTGTCAGATTTTAGAGCTTTGATTGAGGAATCGATCTCGGCCTCGGTAATAGGATCATTTAAAGCTGTCGAATGTGCTATTATATCGTCATTTAGTAATATATGTACGTTATCTATTATATCACTGTTCTGAATTTCTGAGTTTATTCGGGGTGTTTGGCTATTTTCTATGTTATTTGAATTAAGTACCTTGAAATAGTCAGATATAACATTCATATTAATCGGTATATTATCGTGTTTTTTGTCATTGCTGTTTATCAGTTTCCAGTAATGCTTTGGATTTTCTATACTCATTTTCCGAATTTTATTTTGCAGGTTTTTAATATAGATTGCATGGTATTTTTTCACCGTCGATTTATATTTCTTACAAGACTTAGTCAGTTTACGTTTGGATGCTTCGTTTCTTTGAATAAAGTTATTTCATTTCGCTATGTAATATTTTCGTTGGGCTTTGCTGCACTGCAAGCCAAACCATGGCTTAGAATGTTTTCTTTTTCGATACTACTGGCCGTCTTTTAAAGGTTATTTTAGCACTATTTATAAATAAATTATTTATACATGTAACAATATTTTCTAATTGGATTTTAGTACATTGCAGGCGTTCGTGAGTTTTAAGCTGAACATTTAATTCGTTAACTCTGATTTTATTTACTTTACTACAAATTCTCCTTTTTTTAATGGTTCTAATTTTTTATAATTGTCTTTAACTTCAAGCGCGTGTTCCCTTTTCAGCGGTACATTATATGTAAACGATATTGCGCAATGGACATCGGACAAAAACGGTGAAAATTCGTGAACGATAAAGTTGTATAACATAATAAGGCCATGTATGTTTGAAATAAGATAGTCAATGACTGACCCCGTAGTTTTGGCCGTCGCATAACCTTGAAGGCTCCGGGGGCACCACAGATGACTCTGCAACAATCTCACTGCACTTGGTCCTGTTTTCGATTGGCCTTAATCCTGGTTAGTCCATAATCAGAAAGATTCATTAGCAAATAAACGACTACAATAAGCCTGAGGTTACAGCTTAAACTGTGCCTTCAATGTTTTTTTATTTTGCGCCCCTGTTTGATAGGGGCACAAAGGAGGTTTTACGTCCTTCGCCAGTTCAAATACAGACTCTTTTGGTATACACTGGGTCTAATGCCCCAGTCACACACACACATTACGGACTGGGCGGATAGTTGTGGATAAAAATCCACAATAATCCGCAGAATTTGTGGGCGTGGCTTATATTCTTGATTAATTTACGGATACAGTTACCTATAGATGCGTATGATTAAGGATAAATGCGAATGTCGGCGGTCAGATATTTTCCCTTTGAATCAATACGATGAGGGATGATACGAATGTATACGTACTACTTACTTTTCATTACCTTCTGTTACTTCTAGATGCGGAAAGATGTTGTTGATGCTACGGATGGCCCGTTCGTATATGTCCGGTTTTATTCGTAATGGTCCGTATCGCATCTGCAGATGGCCCATCCGTATCTGTCCGGTGTTATTCGTAAAGGTCCGTATCGCATCCGCAGAGTCTGTAACTGTCCGTATCGTATCCATAGGGTCCGCAGGATCCGATTCCAAATTTTGAAAATTTTCAAAATTCAGGCGCGGACGAGTAAACTGTATTGATCCGTAACAAAAGGTAACTGAAGGCATTCATTCGCATTTATCCATATATAATCCGTATCTAATCCGTATCTTATCCGTATCTTATCCGTATATAAACCTATCATTCCGCAGCCCAACCTCAAGTTGTGGACTGATACGGTTTCGCGCAGATCGTTACCTTCAATTACGGTTAGTTACGGGTCTCGTTCGGAGTTTTTTTACGGACTTTTACCTTCAGATACGTTTCTATACGGATAACTTACACTTCAATACTGACAGATACGTATTGGTGAGGATAATAGCGAACAACTAATCTGGCTGGGGCGTTTATCCGTAACAATACGCAGAGCGAGACCCATAACTAACCGTAACAATCCGCATGAAACCGTATTTGTCCACAAAATTTGGGTGGACCGCGGAACGATAGGTCGAAATACGGATTAGATACGCATAAATGCGGATAAATGCCTTCAGTTACGTATCATTATGGTTAACTCGTCCGCGCCTGAATATTTAAACTTTTCAAAATTTGGTGGCATATCCTGCGGACCCTGCGGATACGAAACAAATACGATACGGATTCGATATGGAGAGAGACCACGCCCACAAATTGTGTGGATTTAAAGTCCGCAACTATCCGCCCAATCCGTAATGTGTGTGTGTGACTGGGGCATTAACGCTGCTCTGTACGACCTTTGTTGCTCTGACTAAGAGGACCATGACAGACAGCTATCATGATGTTCAGAAATTTCTCAATGAGTCGTTATGCTAAGAAGTTTCTGTGGTATTTTCACGAGGATTGTTTTTCCTGCTTTACTCAAGTATGAACTTCTAACACAGAGGTAGACAAGGGTGACTAAACCTCGACTTTTAACTGACCTGGTCGAACGAAAAAATACCGAAAGTGGCCAAAGATGAGGGTCAAAGTAAAATATTTTTATATAAAACATGCACATATTAATGCTTTCATATAAACATGGACATGTAAATAATATACAAAATAACACAGGAGCTGACGTTCAGTATGACGTTTTATATGTGCGCCGTTCCCTCTTAGTGGGACTTAACCGAGTCTGTACTTTACTTAGTGCGTGGTTCCTATCATTTTCAGAAACTTTGCTTTTTTCTCTTTTATATTTGGTAATAAGAATAGGAATAATTACATTGGTGGTGGTGATGGGTATGGGGTGTAGTGAAGAGAGAAGGTACAAAAGGCTAGGGACTGGTTGGGATGTTACTTAAGGCTCCACATTTGTACGACATTTTCTCCTTCAGTATAAACAGAGGAGCGAGTATTACAGTTTCTTAAGTATATTCGTTCTGCCTTCTCCTGTAGCGACTTTGAACCTGAATCGTTTACTCCAGGGACATGACTATGTAATAGATTAGTTTTTGAGCTGGCTAAGGTCATTGCTTGACAATTATTCGAGGTAATGCACCCCGTCTTCTTCTCCATATAACAGTTAATTACTACAGCAGTACAGAAATTGTTAAGTTTACACAGAATCTGTAACTTATTCGGAAAGATTACAGCACCGAAGTGCATGCAGCTGTGATTGATGTATTAGACTAGATAAGTTCTCGGAATGGTAGAATATAAAAAACAAACCGAGAATGACTTTTGTTTCTTATATAGAGGATCTTACATGAGAGCTCATGTATTATTGAATTTATTAAACGAGTTGGGGGAAAAGATAAGATGCGAGGCTTTGCCGAGCATCTTATCGGTTTTCCCCAACGAGTTTAATAAATTCAATAATACAGGAGTACGAATGCAAGATTCTATTTATCATTTGACACTAAAATCGCATTTTATAAGCAAATTTTGCACTAAAACGTCAAGATTTCGCTATTAGAAAACGCGACGTTTTAATCGACGCCAGCGTATAACGTTACGACGTAATTTGCATATTTAATCCACTAGTGGATTATCGTTTTTAATGCATGGCTTTATTACACTCTCAGATGCGACGTCATATGATAAAGTGATTTATATTACATGCATGTTTTTCACCTTTAATAAATTATACAATCTCTGTTTCTTCTAACGATGATTGACTAATTCGTCGCCCACATAGAATATTCTAACAAAGCACGTAATGGAGAGATTTCAGTTCAGTTACATGCGAATTCAGACCAAACCTTGGGCAAATTAACGTAGTCTAAGCGAATGCTGATATAAGTGTATAAGAAAAATATAAATCCAGATACCCACGAAAGGCCACATTTGCAAGAATAACCTATCCAAGACAACAAAATAGAAGGTATAAATGCAAGCGACAAACGACAAAACGTAACAGTAAATCTTGGATAATAAATAGACCAATCATAAATGGAGCCCCGGAAGCTCAGT
Source organism: Ctena decussata (assembly GCA_963989385.1). Lineage (NCBI taxonomy): Eukaryota > Metazoa > Mollusca > Bivalvia > Lucinida > Lucinidae > Ctena > Ctena decussata. The sequence goes on from OZ022499.1 coordinate 95,143,835, forward strand.
AGGTCCTGGGTTCGAGACCAACTGGAGGTGGAAATCTTTCCAATCGTAAACGGGTTCCATTGCACACACAATGTTTCATGATCATCCGTTTTTCGTCCTGATTTGTCAGAAATAGTTAAAAAGGACGTAAAATCGCATCATCGATTCAATGTCAAAGATAAACTGTATATGAATAGCCATACAAAAATGAACAACAAAACAATACAGGAAATAAAGTAGACATCTTTAAGGTGACCGCAATTCAAGACCTAGATACAACAAAAAGGGATCTAGCATACACTAAATGTATCGGGGGCTTTAGACTAATTTACTCCCCATTCGGATGCAACTCCAAACACAAGTAGATTGTTATTCTGCTTAAAGGCCTCCTGGCTCATCAGTGACACATCACAATAAAACGCATCATAAGATCATGCTTATGAAGCAACGCTGAAGACTCAGTCCAAAGCCAGAGCAAAGCAAAACCACAATTGGGCCATAATGGGCCAGTCTTACCACCAACCTTCTGTAGTAGATTTAGGAGGTTGTCCTTCTGAGGTCCGAGGGTCCGACTGGTTGTCGTGCAATTGAAAACCGAACAAACGCTTTCAATCGTGATAAGCTTACTCAACATGCATGCAGTTTTTCCCAACACATGAATATTGTTATCGAATAAAAATCGTTTACAGAATGACTACACGACTACAAAGGCACTTATAAAATTACCATGGAATGACCGCAGGCTAAATCACATCTCACCCTAAGCAGGTAAACAAAGTTGGATTGACATCGTATCGGTGCCATATATGCTACCTTTAACGACAAACCGGTTTAAAGTTGCTCTGTAGAGAACGCCTGATCTCGCGAGTCTCTAATCTGAAATCCGCAGCTACTATGTCTTGGGGTTGCGTCAATTAAATGTAGTGTGGCTCGGAAAGGGATGTCCGTTGCCTGTGAACACTTGTCCATCCCTGTTTGGTTTCAAAGTTTTGGGGTTTAGATTCATAATTCTTATTTTTAGATCATTACAGCATATAGTGGAACTGAGTGCTAGCAGTAATTTTTGTTCGATTAACACCCCAAGTGGTATCTTGATGTAAAGTGCTTTGAAACAATATAAAGTCTTTTCTTTACCTATGAAAATAATGCACATAAAATGTGCATTTATAGAGAAGAATTTACGACCATATCCTTCAATAATGCGTTTGGTTTCAATATAAGCATGCGATGTGTTAACTGTCAGTGCTACTATAGGCTTAATGGCGACTTGAAGTAAAGTCTAAGGCTGATAGAGCATAGCGCATTCGTAACGAAACTCTGAAAAGCAAAACAACCGTCTCTTTCCCAACAAGATCAAGACAGTGCTAAATGGCATTAACATAGAAACAAGGCGCCGATCATTCCTCTTACAAAATATAAGCTCATCTGCACTACTTATTGGTTCAAGAAGACTAAAGCGAAATTAAACTTTTTTCTTCTGTCTGGCTGGATGAAACAAAAGTTCATGCAAAGAATCGTCTCCAGACACATTTCCAATTTCTAACACAAAAATTCGTCAAAACCCATAAAACCCAGTAAGCGCCAAGGTCGGCTAAAACAGCAGAGAATAAATGAGAACTTATTACTTTACAAAGTATCAAGCAGCATGATATGAGCCGCGACACGAGAAAATCAACAATGTGATTGTGCGCCCAGCGCAGACTCAGACCGGCCTGGGCATGTGCCCAGTCCGATCAGACTCTTCGTTAAGTGCTTAAAGGGTAGCTAAGGGTCTAAGCTACCTCCATGCGGGCAGCGAAGACTCTGGATAGACTGGGCGGATGCCCAGGCTGATCTGAGTCTGCGCTGGGCGCATAACCACTTTGTTGGTTTTGTCACGTCGCGGCTCATATATTCTTCAAGAACTGCTCTCAGCTGTGAGACTTTCTCGTTTATTCTTCAGTAAATCCCTGATGTATTAATTAGTGCACTTTTAATATTTTGTAAGACGTTCACTCGGTGAAGATTTTCTAGGATATAAAACGAACAATTTCAAAGCCATTACTCAGAGATAGTTTATGTCGCTCATGGGTGGGTGAACAAGTGCTGTTTTATGATTATTATATACAGTAAACCCTCGATATCTCAAAGTCGAAGTGCAACTCAAACTACTGATATCTCAAAGTAAATTTTCTGGTCCCACCAGAAGCTCGGGACTCAAAAGATGTTATTGCGTGAACAAAAAATATAATTGTATTGTTTCAACACTGTGTGGCCACTGTGCCGTCCTGACACACAGCACACGCCAAGATTAACGTCTTCAATACTTAAAAATTGTTTTGTCTAATCTTTATCATATTCAAAATTCAAAGACCAAAGGGTAAATAGTATAGATCCAGATTAGGTGACTCATTTTGAACCGCCTCATCTGGATCTACTCAATTTGCGAATTCAAACATTTTTCATGTCTAGCGTTTAAGTATTAAAACATATCGACTGCATATGCCTGTTCGGAACGCTTTTTGTCAGATTGCAGCGATTAGAAGCGTGTGGATAAGGCACAGAGATTAAACATTCTAGGAATCTGCATACTGCTTGGAATTGCACACTATAAAAGTTGGCTACGAATAACTGCTGTTTTGCCAGCAGGATGGATAGATGTCTGTTTCACGGTGCAGCTTAATTACTTGATATTTATAATAGGCATGTTAAATGCATCTGTTTTCTATATTTATGCACTGTGTATAAACACAAGGGATCAAATACAAAAGTACCTATACCGAAAATGCGACAGACGCGCATTTCTGTATTTAAAAGCATGAATTTATTCTCCACTAATACTGAGCCTGTAATGACAGCTATTTCAAGGAACTGTTATGTCATTACCTGTGTGAGACGGGGTATTTTTTCGATAAAATAGCAGTTTCATTTGACTGTTGCATAATCAGGTTATGATATCTAATAAACCAGAATATTGTCATTGAATTCCTTGGCATCGTTAAACTTCAGGGGTTGTATTTTTAAAACCACTCAAGTCGTTGCTATGCCGTTGCTAAGGCTAAATTTCGATGTTGGAGATTCCCTACAACTATGAAATTTGCTCTAGAGGAACAGTCTGAAAAAGACTTTTCCTCCAGAGCAAATTTCATAGTTGTAGGGAATCTCCTTCATAGAATTTCAAACTTTTCAACAGCATAGCAACCACTTTAGTCGTTTTATGAATACGGCCCCAGATGTTTGGACAAATAGCTGATGAGCAAGTACCGACAGACAACGTACACCCCCGTGCAAGCACACGTCAGGTGGCGCAAAATGGACAGTGGTTTGTTCCATTTCGTTATGGTGGAAAACAAAAGATAAACAAAATCAAGTGATCTTTATGATTCTTACTGCCCCATTCTTAATAACAAACAGGAAAATACATAAGACCTGTCAATCTCTTGAATGGTCAATACCGAAAAAACGGTTATTTTTTATCTTTCACCGATCGGTTCATCCAAATAACCATATACAACAGACGAGATATGCAATTCTGTAAGTTTGTGTTTTGTTTTTGCAATAGAGACCTCCAATACGGTCACTTCATATTGCGCCGAAGTTATTGTTTCTCAGACCAAATCTACCGTAAATATTCTAAGAATTAGGACAGATAGGTCTGCCCGATCAGTGCAGATCCAGATCAGACTGCTCCTGATCAGGGTCTACACTGATTGCCATTCCATCCGCATAAGTGGGCACATCACTGAATTGCAGAACCAAACTGTCTATTTCAGGGCAATAACGAGTCTTTATTTTAGGTGTTCCAATTTTAGATATTCAACGGTAATATTAATATGCGACTGAGCGAGAAACAATGTTGTCTGTTCTGCCAAGATTAAAACATTCACGTCAGAGACAAGACAGAAACACAAATTGATCATGTTGAAAGCACTATTCATGCAGAAATACATGAGCGGCATAATGGTGAAAAGGCACCTTGCAGCATGTACCGCGAAGCGCATCAGCAGCAGCTTTGAAAGTATGTACCAATGGATACCATTATCTAAACCTTAAAAATATGGATTTTGGAATACAAAATTTAAAGCCTCTTTTATATTTTGCATACAACGGAAACCACCGTTTTGTCATCAGTTCAGAAATATTTAAAGAAAATGCAACATCCAGTATCGATACTAGGAGGCGACCTGTTGCACTTCAGGAGTAGGCGGTTGTTACTACATTTAACAATGGCTGAACAGGAAAAGGTGTTAACTCAGAAGGGCAAATATTAAAACATTTACGTCAGAGAGATGAAAGAAACAATAAGCAAATGTAAAACACTATTCTTACAGAAACAAATTGGTTTAACTGACGTCAAAGAGGATGTTCATTTCCTTTTGGATACACTGTATTATCTCTTTGGTCACACTGGTCTGGCATTCAACACAGGCAACGAAGACAACGTACAAGGAACCTGCTGGTTCTGCTAATCAGGATAAGTTTGTTTCAGAAGTATAGTCTCACGGACCATCCAACCCCCTACTCTTGAAATAGGACTCAAAAGTTTTACTGAATTGATATGCATATTCAAGATATGCTTGAAAACAATTTTTGGGCTACAACGACCAGCCAACGAATTGGTGAAAAACCTTATTCAAGCACTGCATTTATACTAGACGGAATTTCTTCCTAAATCTGGTCTGACTAAGAGGTCTAACAAACTGCCGGGTCCGTAAGAATCATAGTTTGAAATTAATGTAAGAAGTATGCGAAATAATCGTGTTTTAAAGTATGTTGCCTCGTTGCCTGTGTTGAATGCCAGACCAGCGTGTTGGTTGTCTCCTGATTGTTATTTTTCACATTTTACACTTAAAGTCTGGCTTAATGCTTGATTCAATCCCTAACTGCTGCATAATTTCACGCAAACTTCTAACGTCAGTTTTCTTATGAAAGAAATTGATACATGAATAAATTGAGCCATGACACGAGAAAACCAACAAAGTGGTTATGCGCCCAGCGCAGACTCAGATCAGCCTGGGCATCCGCCCAGTCTGATCAGAGTCTTCGCTGGCCGCATGGAGGTAGCTTATACCCTTAGCTACCCTTCAAGTGCAAAGCGAAGACTCTGATCAGAATGGGTAGATTCTAAGACTGATACGAGTCTGCACTTTATGCACAACCACTTTGTTGGTTTTCTCGTGTCGCGGCTCATTATTATTTGTTTGAAAATACGAACAAATATTACAACTACAAAACACCACCCACTCAACACATGAAAATAAGAAAAGATGTGTACATAAGACAGTGTGTGACAGCATATTTTCGTCGGCAAGAGACACATCCAGTCCAACAAAAAACATTAACGTCATACAAAAACATAAGCTTCTGAGAGACTTTATACACACGGGTTATCCCGAGACAACGACCGCGACTGAAGACAACTAACGCAGTTCAACAGGTAAGGCGGAAAACAGGTGTGAGTAGCCGTTTTCCCTTATTTTCTCTTTAATTAGACTGAATCGAAATTTCTGGTTTCCATATTAAGAAAGGGGGGAGTTTTCTACATGTCATGGAGAAATCCCGGGTTCCAGCAGAATCAACAAAGCGACAAGAAACTTTGAAATGTCAGCGACGAAGCAAAAAATAAATAAATATTTTATTTCATGGGTCCGTGAACGGTTTACCAAATGTACAAACTTGGGGATTCCGACAGTTTCAATGCTACCAGGGATTACAGAAAACATGCCAATTGTAATAAATCATAAATTACTTTGTAGAATGGAATTATAAGCATTTGAAGTTAGGTACTGTCTTTTCTTCTGTCAACAACTTACCACGGTTCACATTTTAGGCCAGGTATAATGAACACGGTTCGCTAGAAACAACCAACGCAGTTTTAAACCAAAGAAAATCTATACCCTACTGTCTCTTACCCATTCCATTCGCCGGGCCGGGTAGCGCAAGCGGTAGGGCACCTGACTCGTAAGTCAGAGGTCCTGGGTTCGAATCCCGGTCTGACCACATACTTTCGTTTCTCCTTCCGCTGATTCAAGAAGGGCAGTTGTCAGTTACTGGCGAAAGTATGTGCACTTAGTACTGGTTAACCGCTTAGGAGGTCTAAGCCTGCCCAGGAATAGTGTGGTTAGGTTAACTGACCGTCCCGACATGACCTTAGTTGTTTACCGTGGACGTTAAGCATCAAATCAACCAACCAACCCATTCCATTCCTATTTTTCTATTGTTGTAAGTAAGATATTTTGCCTCATGCTTGCAGGTGGGCACTACTCGATCCGTGCGGCATTACGTATTGTCTCATTTGATGCACACATCTTGCTGTATCTGAACTGGTCTCTGCATACGCGCGTATCTTTAAAATGATTGAAATATCTCATCGAAACCGCTTGTCTGCTATTCCTGCACTTGCTATTTTATACAAATGAGAAATCAATGCAGTACTAACATCTCTCTATTCTATTCTATCCTATTCTATTCTATTCTATTCTATCCCATAACGTTGGGGCACCACAAATGACTTCCGAACAATCCTTTTCCACCTTGTCCTGTCTTCAGCCGCCCTAGTTGAGCTGGCAAAATCCATTCCTGTCCATTCCTTCATATTGTCTTCCCACCTCTTCTTCTGTCTACCTCTTCTTCTTTTTCCTTTCACTGTGCCCTAAAGAATTGTCTTTGCTAGACCAGAAGACCTTGAGACGTGGCCAAACCACCTTAGTTTCCGTTTCTTGACCAGCGTCAGGAGATCATCATATTCTCCAATGGCTGCTTGGATATTCCTGCGAACCTCCTCATTGGTTATATGGTCCTTGTACGAAATGTTCAGTAACCTTCGGTAGCATCTCATCTCATTTTAGGCCTGCGTTCTTTTCTCGAACACTGCTGTCAAGGTCCACGATTCACAGGCATACAGAAATATGGAAATGACAAGGGAGCGCATAAGTTTCACCGTTGACCCAAAAGATATGTTATCTCTCAAAATTGGTTTCAGCTTGGTAAGAGCTGAAGTGGTTTGTGCAATCCTTGAGAGAACCTCCTGTTTTGAGCCCTCAATGAGGCAACTGCACCAAGGTATTTGAAGCTGCTTACAGTACCCAGCTTCTGCCCCTTTACCTTGATCTCCCTCTGGATGCAATCAGTTTGGTCTTCTAAGCACTGATCTCCATCTTATATCTTGTGCAGTTTTGGTCGAGACTTTCAACTAGAGATTCTTGTTCTTGTTCCTGCTCTTCCTCAGCTAGAGCGTCTATGTCATCGGCAAACCGCAGATTGGTAATGTTTCTGCCGCCTATGCTAACCTTTCCGTCATGTTCTTCCAGAGCATCAGACATGATCCGTTCGAGAAAAATGTTGAAGAGGGTGGGTGACAGAAGTCATCCTTGTCTTACTCAAACTGTTGTTCTGATCTATTCTCCTGTGCTGCCATTTATCAGGACTGCACTTGTTGCCTTGTCGTATAGCTGCTCAATGGTGCGAACCAGATTTGCACTGATATTGTACTTCCGCATGGTGGCCCATAAGGCTGTCAAAGGCTTTTTTGAAATCAATGAAGACATGGTACAGATTCTGCTGATGTTGGAGATACTTTCACACAGGATTCTAAGGTTGAAGATCTGTTCTGTGGTGCTCCTTCCTGCTCGGAACCAGCCTGTTCCTCGGCGATTATCTCTTTGACTTGTGGTTTAAGCCTATTCAAGATGACTTTCAGCATGATTTTGCTTAAATGACTGATGAAGTTCTGGCAGAGCTGTAGGTTGCCTTGTTTAGGGAGCGTAATAATCAGCGATTGAGTCCATGGGGTAGGCCATTCTCCTGTTCTCCAGATCCTGTTACAGATACCTGTTAAAACATCAATCATGGTCTCCCCGCCAGCTTGAACAAGTTCTGCTGGTATATTATCAACTCCGGCACAATATTGTTTAGGTTGTCAACGATGATGTTTCTAGGGCAGAGTTCTGCCTGACGGAGCCCATCCCTCTCCAGGCTATATATGTTGACCACAGCCGAAGCTACATCAGCCTAAGAAAAAGCATTAAGTTCTATGCCACACACAGATGAAAGACGTATCATACATATTGTTGAAAGGCATTAAAACGTTACACTCACCAGCGCTCTCCAAGCTGAAGAAGCCGTGAGCTCATTCAACATGCAATCACCTAGCAAAATAGCAATATAAGGGTCACATGTTCGATCCATTTTTGGCTTGCCGTCTCGGCGGCAAGCCAGTATTCAAGTGGTTTAGTGATACCGAGTTATTTTCGGAAGAAACGATACGTCACACTTAGTCGGAAAATACCTGGAGAGTGTGTACTGCAGTGTTTATATATAGCATTAGCGCAAAGCATTAGCTTTTCCAAAAATCATGCAGCGGCGTCGAGAAAAATAGGCCTTAGGGCATCGCTTAATCTGACTGGTCAGAGCAGCCGGCACACTGTCCAGCGCCGGTGCCTTCATGGCATCTGATCAGTCTTTTTCGGCATAAATATTCTTCATGATGATCCATGATGCAGACATCTTTCATGCTGAGGATATACTGATAAGACTGCGCTTATGCCGGAGTGGGCTGATCTGTGTATCCAAAAACTGAAAGAGCAGAGTTCAAATTTATTGTTTAGATTTAGAAACTAGCGCTTTTGACGATTTTCTTCCCTGATCACATTAACTGAAAAAAATGTATTCCATCTATCTAAGGTTTATAGTTTATAAAAGTCTCATTTTGGTGTACAACATCACAGTACATACATGGTTATATACAGGCATATAAAAATACACCAAACCATTCTGTACAGAATTATAAGAGACTATGTACATCATGCATTACATATAGATTTATCTTATCACCGCGGATAAAGGCTCCACAGAGGTAAAAATAATAATAATAATAATAAAAATAATAAAAATACAGCGAACATTAAATATTTTTTTCCACTTACGTGGCACTGCATCCATTGTGCCAGAGTACAGTCACTTCCTAAAAACTACACACTTGAATCAATGGTTTCCCCCTCCTCAGCCACACGGCGCATGAATTTACCAAAAGCGGCACAGTCAGGTACAAACAAACATGTGGCGGAAAACAATGTCCAAGCAGCATGCCCCCCCCCCCCCCCCCCCCCTCCCTGCACCGACTTTGTGCACCGTAATACATGCTCAGTGAGGATGAAAAAGGGAAACACTTTCGAAAAAAAGTCTACTATGTGGGGAAAAAATCAGACATTTAAACGAATAAATATGCTGGAAGTAAACAGAATTTCGGCCTTGTGGACCCAAGATACGCATTAGAATAAATTTGTGGCTTAATTGCTTATATGTAGAACTGACCGTGTTATGTATGTAATAGTCGGTAATGTCGGTGAGTACTTAACGCTTACGCATTGCAACAGGCCTTTCCATGGCGCAAAGCGATATATTATATACACATTTTTAGCATCTGATAAATTTCCTTTTGGCCATCAACATGTTCATGAATAGCCTGAACAATGATACAGAAAAAGGGGACAATTCAGAGATGTGAACATTTGAAACTCAGAATTTTTAAAATTTGAAACTGTTAGGGATTCATTGACAGCTTTATGATAAGGGAGGGGTTGGTTTGTTGGTGCGATGATGCTGGGTATTTCCAGTGCCGGGGCGTCCTACTTATTTGGATTATAGTAGAACAAGGGCCTACTGTGCTTGCGGTAGGTGCGGGGGGGGGGTGGACATTTTTCTTACTTTTATAACACTCTCTAATGTTGCCTTCTTAGTTCAGCTATACAAATGTACAGAGAAATATTTACACTCAACGACGATTTCCTTAGATGAACCTATACTGGGTAGACGATGTTCATACATCCACGAACAACACACATTCATGTAATTTTACGCGTAAGCAACGTCACGGGTAGTTCAAATAGATGATTGGCCGACGTAACGATTGATATACGTCATGTCATAGTGACGGCTGCTGTACTTCATTACCAAACACGTAACTATTATTCGTCCTTTGCTTGGCGTTTAATTAGTCAGAACTTCACGAGTGAGTAAACAAAATTGATGTAAAAACATAGCATAAATATAAAAGATAAATTTCATTTGTCGGGAGTTCATGGAAATACGAACGCAATAGGTTACATGCTTTGTTGTTCCCAAATGGTGTAAAGCAAGTTATTGTCAAAACAATAACAGCATGCATTTTCTTCTAAGAGTGTCAAAGTTTTGTTCCAGTCACTGCCACTGATGCCACTTAAACCAAAAATAAACTTCAGTAAATATTAATTTATTTCTGCTTTTGATGCCAAGTTCAGATGTGCCAAGATTCCATAGACATGGGTTTGAAACAGTCTTTCCTAAAATTTCGAATCAGACTAAATGTGACTCAACAGCCATAAAGAAAAGATTTGAAATAGGTCCATATAGTTATTTAACTTGAGGCATGCCTAAAACGGCCGGCCAAAACGTTGGAAAACTGTTTGTTGTTGTTGTTGTTGTTGTTGTTGTTGTGTGTGTGTGTGTGTGTGTGTGTGTGTGTGTGTGTGTGTGTGTGTGTGTGTGTGTGTGTGTGTGTGTGTGTGTGTGTGTGTGTGTGTGTGTGTGTGTCCTCAATTTGTTTTTCAAATAAATTCTACACTTGTTTTTACCTTACACCCGTGGACAATGCCACCATTCAAGAAGTTAGAAATTAAATACTTTGCTAAATAAAAGTAAGCAACAGAAAGTGCGCTAACAATCGGGTTCACTTCAATAACAACTCAAGAAAATTTCACTGTTTTAGCTGTGCAAGCCTTCCTTTTAAAAGGAAATTTTATTTCTTTGATATTTTGGGAACGAGGTCCCATCTCAAAAGCATGATTACAATGTATAAGTGGGTCTGAACCCCAAACTTAAATACACTCACACCTGGTTAACTATGTTTTCATGGATGTTACCAAACGAAAAGGAGCTGTTACGAAACGAAAAAGAGTTATAGTTATCAACGACCTGGTCATCAGGTCGTTTGGTAACTCCGACTTTTTTCGTTTCGTTACAGCTCTTTTTTAGTTTCGTAACAGCCTTTGTATATATACATAGTTAACAGGGGTGACACTTGCGAACGCTTTACAAAGCCTTTACTGTGCATGAACGTTTGACTGTCTATGTATAAACTTTACAAGGTTCTTATTTGATGAAAATTGCATGTAAGCCTTATTCCCAGAGCGTTCACTTGAATTTCTAAGAAACCTCATCGAACCAATGAAACCAACCCCATCTTATCCAAACAGTCACACAAACCAACGGCTCATAGTGAAAACAATTGAGCCGGTTCATGAGATATGGTGTTTTCAAGAGTTCCGACCAGCGTAGACACAAGCCAGAATAGAGTTACTCATGCTGGTTTGAGGCCAGCTATTTGGCATGACCCTTCTGGAGACTTTGTTCTATCCATGCAGTGAACAATAAAGACGCTAAGACTATGCGGGTGCGCAGGCTAATTTGTGTCTTCGTTATTCGCATATGGCATAAAGCACGATTTGTTATGTCGCGCCTGAAATATAATCGGATGACTAAGGCGCTAGTGCAAAGTCCAGCAGTCAAGATGGATGGATGGATAATTTTCGTTTTTATGTCCTTTTAAACAGTATTTCAGTCATATCAGGGCGATGAAAGGATGATAATGAAAGGCTGTGTGCAATGGAACCGCGTTTACGGCAGGAAGTAGTCAAGAATGGCCGTCATCGTTCGCATACAGGTCAAACAAGCCTACACTTAGTATAGAGCCAGCTCTCACACAGTTTCAGCATATGTGCATCTGTGTGAACAAAAAACAAATATGTTACAACCATTCGTAAACCGTGTTTAGACGGACAGATACACCCGGGTCTGTATTTGCACCCTGGTGCAAATTGGCATCCCCGATTTTGCTTAAACCTTTTTAGATGGACAAAGTTTGCCCCAAAGATGATTTATTCTACCTATAAACACCGTTTACATGGACAAAATATACCCCGGGTGCAATTTTGCACCCCAGTTGCAAATTTACACCCGGGTGTATTTTGTCCATCTAAACGCGGCTTTAAGTGTCAACCTTAGCACGATCTTGTCAACGTAATATTACCAAGATGAGATGAGTAATATAACTAAGATGAGAAAGATGGGTTCAGATCCGGAAGAAGCACCACAGAGCAGATCTTCAACCTTAGAATCCTGTGTGAAAAGTATAGTGTTATAGTGTTATATAGTATTTATGTTACAGGAAAAACAAATATCAGGAACCATAACGAGCTCCTTAAGTGATCAACTCGTTAAGCGTTTTATGACTTTATAACTAAATACACTGATATTTTTTGTCAAAACAAAAAAAATTGCGAGAAGCTTTTGCAATGCAAAATCTTCTTACACTCTTTCAACGAAAAATTTGGCGTTTTGAGATATTAACGTTTGAAATTTTAACGAAACGTTAACTGACGACGTCGTTAGTTTGAAAAACCAGGCCCAGTAGTGCATCTTTTCATTATTTGGGTTAAAGGCGGTTCAAGAAAGTATTTCGGTAAGTAAAAAATTATTTCAAACCGTCAATAGGATAATAAATGGGAATGGAATAAAAAAAGGACCCATTCCGTAACAGCGTATGCACTTACCAATTAAGAAAGGCGCCCTTCAAGGCACATTTGCACTATCTGACGCTCTTACTTTATGGGTTCCGTATTAAACATAAGAAAACAATGATGTAAATAAATTCTTTGAACTAAACAAAAGGAAACAGTGGCCTCGGTTTTATTGAGTGTTTTCACGAGCAGTAGTTATGGCGAGTCTCAAAGAGACAGGAAAACTGCGAAGAAGATTTTAATAAAAATGTTATATCATTCATAGTTCTGTACCTCTGTAGTCTCATTTCGAGAAAATCTACAGTTCAAACACGAAGGCAGTGTGTGGAGGAGAACAAAACAATAAGAAAGGAAGTAGGCACTTTGACTGACATTGATATTTCTAACTAGGAAGGAAATGCACAGTGGTTTCAGACAGGTAATCAGATTTATCTCAGCATGCTTTTTTTTATATCTGTATAACTCTGTTACATATTGCGTGTGTTCGAAGTGTTTTGTCATTGGCAAGAATACATTTGTTGGACCTTCTTGTCTATGAAACATCATGAATAACAGTTCTTTAGTTTCATTATAGAGAAACGATGATACAATTTGAATACTTTTTGCTAACACAGAGAGGTACCGTGGTAAAATGGTTAGAAACGCTTGGTTGTGGTGCAAAATGTTGCCGTTTCGAATCCGGATTCGGCCAGCCGACGACTGGAAAACTCTCTCAATCAATGTACCTTTCTAGAATCAAAGAAGGAAAATGCAGTAAAGGAGAGGAATGGGCACCGCTTTTCATAGCCTGTGCCCAAGGTAAGGAGACCTCTAACCCCCACTGTCCCTTTAACCACTAGGCTACCATTTTTACCTTGCTTACAATTATTAGCTTCCGATTGAAAGACCCAGTCGTCCGTCGTCGTTCTCACTTTACACAATTATACCTGTGTGGCTTCTCGGACAATTTCCAATAAATTAGCCGCGACACGAGAAAACCAACAAAGTGGTTGTGCGCCCAGTGCAGTCTCAGATCAGCCTGGGCGTCCGGCCAGTCTGACCAGAGTCTTCGCTGTCCGCATGAAGGTAGCTTAGACCCTTAGCTACCTTTTAAGCGCTTAGGGAAGACTCTGATCAGACTGGGCGGATGTCCAGGCTGATCTGAGTCTGCGCTGGGCGCACAACCACATTGTTGGTTTTCTCGTGTCGCGGCTCAAATGACATTTGTTAAATTCTCCGGGTGACAGATTGAATGCATGCTCTTAGGATTTGTTCAATACTCATGTTGCTATATGGGCACTAAAGCCACCATATGCTTATGATAAAAAATAATTTGTACACGCTGAGAATTCACGTTTCTTGGTGAACCTTCTTGAAACTTTCATTCTAGCCTTTTAATGGCTATTAAAATCTCAGAAAAGCTTGAATTTGAACACAATTGGACCATTCACTACAAAGTTATCGCTCGTTGAACTAACAAATCGACTTATAACGGGAAATAGCTAATCTGTGTGCTAAACACTGAAATATTAGCATCGTATTGAAGCTGATACGATTATAAATGTTAATCAGGCCTCAAATAAGTATAAATTAATGTAGTTAAATGTTTGATAAAGCTGATAATCTGATGCATTTCAGTATTGTGCATACATTTCAGGAAGATGTGTTAATATACACTACTCAAAATATTTAAAGGAGCAGTTGATATTTTCCAAAAGACATTACTACAATGTATACCCAGTTTAACGGCCCATAAATTCGACCGCCAGCGGCCGAGAATTTTCCATTCTTTTGCAGCATTTGGAAGAAGGATCGAAGTTTAAGACAACAAGAAATTCAATAGAACTGTTGCCCTAATCATTTCCATGGCACAACTTTTGGCAATTTTCGAATTTTCTGAAATTGAGGCATTTTTCTATAAGTCTATAAAATCTCATAAACTTGAGTTAAAACTGATGCTTTCAAACGGATCACCTTGTAAGACATTCAGTTTCGTACACAAAATGGTTGTTTTCAATTGTGGTTGAAATTTTCATGATTTTCATCTGTTTGAAAAATTACAAGGTTTTTACCAAATTCCACTTTCACAAAAAATCAGTCCATGGACATTTGCAGGATAGATATTGAATCAAAATTAGTAATGTCAGTAACTTCGAGATCCTCTGTAAAAATTGGCAAATTGATTGGAAACTCCGTGTCTTCGTCTATTGAAAGTAAATGACTCTCAAAGTGGGGATGCGTTGCACTGTCGTCTATGGAAAAATCATTAGGTGCTCCTTCAAATATTTTGAGTAGTGTATTATAATGCTTCTGTTGGTGCGGACAATCATTTTAGCAGTATTCTCTGTTGCCTGTTTTTGGTGTCAGAGTTTCTGTGATGTTTTACCTTATGTATGTTCTTATTATTTTTGGTTCGGTTTGGGTTGCTGAGTGGCCACCTTTTGGGAACAAGCTGCTCACTCGGTTGGCCATATGTTCTCTGTATCTTGATTATTTGTAATCTTAGTTGTTTCCAACTATGTTTGAGGGCTGAATTTGGATTTTGATTGTTTCAGTTCCTGTTCTTTGCATACTTTTTACTTTGAATAAGACCTGGGCAAAAATATTGAGCCAAACCGGACAATTAACTACACAGCTACGGGCTCATGTACTTCCTGTTGGTTTTCAATGCTGTCTTCGACAGAAAAGTTTACCTCTTTCGGACTGTTTACAACAGACGCTGCAATTATCAAAGGTCTTCTCTAAACTCCCAGACGCTAACGATATGCATACGGTCTCGGTCAAGAATGACTTTGAATAAGTTCGGACAATACAGCAGAAGTACAGCCCCCCCCCCCCCCGCCCCCCCCCCGCCCTTGACACTCCATATGTGGTTCTAACGTTTCTCAGTGAGCTAGCAATATATCGGAAGACAGCTGACTGAACTTTTATGGTACTATTCCTACTACAGAGACTATTGTCGAGTATGAATCTAAGCACCATAAAGTTTTACAACACGGCTATGATCCCTTGCTTATAAAATGCGGGCCTGCATAAAAGAAGCTAGTTTCCTACGGATCTTCCTGAAACTTATATATACTGCTGATATGCCAAAGGCCTTCAACAAGTTCTATATTTAGCACAGTGAAGCAATTTACTTCTTCAAATTTGCATGACAAGCTCAAATGAATTTGTCTTTGTTTGTTTTTTATCTCACCTTCCACAGGAATTCATATACACGTGTATCAAGGCCTCTTTAAAACTAGGTTACAGTAACTTACATCAAATTTATTCCCGGTTCAATTTAGAAGGTCAGCCGTATAACTTATCCTCTGTAAGCCTGGGATTTTTAACTCCACCACGAGCACCTACATGTACTTGTATGTGAATTTGCATCACAGAGAGTCTGAAGTTACGCCCATAAACCTAGTTTAAGCCCCCCAGTATCTTAACCTACTATCCGTTAGAAAGAGGAAACATCTAAAAAGGATTCAGTCTGTATGCCTACCAAGCAGGCGCATAAGCTCGTACTGACGTCGATGGAACGCAATGACGTCGCATCGACGTCAATACAATGCCAGTTTGAAGTCATGTGCCCGCTGGGTAGTGTTGTGGTCACCTGTATAACTGTAAGTCCTTACCTGTAATAGAAGTGACTTCAAGGCGCCGACCGACTTATAAACATAATAAATGACTGTTCCAAGAAATTAACAGTGACAACAATAAACAAAAAAAACCACTGATAAACAACTACAACAGTTGTTCTTGTCACAACATTGTTTGATGTTCAAATCTGACAAGGAAATTAGCTGGTAAGGTGACTCCGTTGTATTACGTTTAATTTACTTTTGATTAATGTAAAGTCATGAAATCAAATTGAATGCTAAAATAAATGTTAGAAGAATGGCATACAGATTTATTCCACTTTTTTATTCAAATATAGAAAGCGTAGACCGCAGTGTAGAAAGCTGTAAACACTGGTGTTTCTAGAAACGTTGGGGACAGTACAGTTCCGCCTGTTCACCTTCCACGTATCTGTAGAAAAGGTCGAGGCAGTGTAACAGAACAATAAGGATAAGTCTAAGTTACAAGTTTTTTTTTTTTTTTTTTTTTTTTTTTGCATGTTTTAAACTTCCTCTCACTGTAGCCTTATGCACGTTGCCTGTTCCGTGTTACCTCTACTTGTGATTTTCGATACTGTTTTGTATCTTTTACCCTTAAAAGGATACGTAAAGTAAGCCAAAAAGCGGCACCACTCTATAATGGTTTTATGACACTCTTATGTCACCTATGTGGGATTGGGTATTTCCTTTGGTGATATACTGTTGCATAATAGAAGTTTGCAGCACCGGATCCAGGGGGTGGGCTTTGGGGCTGCAGCCCCGCCATTTGGCCTCTGTGCTATGTATAATATGTAGGCCTTCAGATAATAAGAAGTATATGATGACATTTTGAGAAAAATCATCCAATGTGGTTAGATCAAAATATTCAAAATATATGTTGTGACATCTCATTAGAATCGCCTCGGGGAGGCGATCCAAATGAGATATCACAACATATATTTCAAGGAAAAAATATATAAAAAATGCTCTTGAAATTGAACCGTAAATATGTCATATTTTCAAGCCCCCTCCCCCACACAACTACATTTCGGCACCTCCCAGCCCCACCAGTACGTGATGGTCTGGATCCGGGCCTGAGTATGAGACCCAGTAAAACAACTATTATGTCTTTAACAGTTTGATATCGGATAGCTATGGAAACACTATTTGTCGAACAAAAATGGCAATTATGTTGTATCCGTCAACTCTGTCGTTTCATTTTTTGGACTTCTTCTCAATGCCGTCAGTTGTTAGAAAAATAAATCGCTCCCCTAGTATCAAATCCTTTTCTTTAAAAAAATTTGGGAAGGGTTACATTATCCGGAGATGCAAACAGGAAGTCGCAAAAGTTATCTATCTTTGAAAAAATGGCGGAACACTTGCTGGTATATCTTAAATCCTCGTTCACACGACCAAAGGTTCTTTGTCACAGAAACTGTAACAAAGAAAGTTTTCCAAACACGGAGCACTTTATTTGTCAAAGAAAAATGTGGAATAGAATCTTTGTCCAATAAAGTTAGACAATGAAATATTTGCTGCTGTGTCCTCACGATCAAACAATTCTCGTCAAAGTTGCCTGGACAAACGACTTTACTCGTGTTCACGAACGGCCAATTGTGTGACATTTTCTTTGTTAAATATACTTTGTTCAAAATCAAACGGATTTGATTATGAGCAATTTTCATGTTTTCTTTCTTTGTTACACATTCTATGGCAAATTTTCTGTTCACACGGACATATTTTGTTTGTCATATAAAATTTACCATATCTATATAGCAATGAAAATGTGGCATATTTTTTATTCACAAGAACAAACTTTTCTATGCCAAACCTACTTTGTCACAGAAACTTTGCCCTTGTGAACGAAGCTTAAGATGCCTTATTGTAGACACTTACATGTAATACGGTAAAAATAATCCAGAACATATCTGCTCATAAAACATAATTATTGTGTTATTGTTTTATAAGTGCTACCATTATGCTGCTTATTCTTTCAGTATTTTTTTCAGCTGAGAATGATTTTCGTGAATTCCTAGTATCATAACCTGGAGTCCTCGTATGTTCAAGCTTCGTGGTCCGCATTCATAAAGCCACTTAAGTCGTTGCTATGCTGTTGCTAAGGCTAAATATCTATAAAGGAGATTCCCTACAACTATGAAATTTGCTCTGGAGGAACAGTAAGACTGTTCCTCCAGAGCAAATTTCATAGTTGTAGGGAATCTCCTTCAAAGAAATTTAGCCTTAGCAACAGCATAGCAACCACTTAAGTCGTTTTATGAATACGGCCCCTGGTGTCAACAGAGATGTTCTAGTTCATAGTCATTGAGCATCTTCATTAATGCAGAATATGTCAGTTGTTAAGAATTAAATTTGATTTTTCAGCGTTCATTGTGTGCTGAAGCCAGTGGGCGGAGCTAAAATTCCATGAAGTGCGACGACCACTGGCTTCATCACACGATGAACGCTGAAATATCAAATTTCTTCTTATATTCACACTTTATTCTGTTCCGATTTGATAGTAATTTAGTATAGAATATGCAGAGAATGGGTCGAAGAAAAGCTTATATGGATGTGTTCGGCCATTACGTAAAACAGCCGTCGCGTCAATCGAACGTCATATGGACCAAACAAGACGTTAGTTTACCAATCGGAGCACGCTCGGCCAATTCCGTGAATCAGACCTCGGGCGTATGTAAGGCGGAGCAATATGCAGCAAAATCCAACATTTTGTTGTTCGGCCGAAAGTATACGCCGTAGCCGTAGATCTCTAAGTCTACGAATGAATTAATTCTCGACCTGCGACCTTTTTCAGCTGTTGCACGGACATTCATTTAATGCTTTGCTGCTGTTAAAACAAAATGGTCAATTATTAATGACGAGACAGAAAATACACTTGCTTCTTCTCATTTTATTATTTACTCGGTGCGACAGTGCGGCCATCTTTGTTTATATCGTTGTTCCTAACAACAGTCGTGTGAGGTAAGTAGTCCCACGTCATACATCCGAGGTTGATTCACGGAATTGGCAGAGCGGTGTTCCGATTGGTTAGTTTACCTTAGACCGTAGACGTCGCCTGACGACAATGTCACATGATCAATAGTCGTTCATCGGTTGCTAACGATCTTATATTATCACAGGGTATAATCGATTCCGCTAATTTTCGCTTCCTGCAGAGACTTTACCTCATATTTGGCTTCCACCGAGACTGTCCGCGATCTCTTGCTTCTCTTGCTTCCTGCAGGGACTACTGTCCTCGAAAATTGGCTTCCTGCCGAGACTGTCTGCGTGACTCTGCTTCCTGCCGAGAGCCTCGGCAGAAAGCAGAATCATTCGGACAATCTCTGCAGAAAGCCATTTATCATGTACAGAAGTCTAGGCAGGAAGCAAGAGATCACGGAAGTCTCGGCGGAAGCCAAATATGATGTACAGTCTCTGCAGGAAGCGAAAATTAGCGATATCGATTATACCCTGTGATTTTTTAAGTTCTTAAAATTCTCTGTGATCAATAAAACTGCTGTGGGTTCTCAGAGGTATTGGTGTTGGCCAGTGGGGCAGGGGCGCTACGCTCTGGCTTTATTTACGTATCTGCCATCCTTTACGACTGCCTGTTAATTTGGTACCTGTTTTTCACATTATACAAGGACATTCAATACTTGTATAATGCAAATTTGTTCAAAGTTCCTTGTTTTGTTCATTTGAATCGGTTTTTATCTGATTTTGTCGAAGTGTAACTTGCTTCAGTTTCATTAACCGATGACAGTTGTCTAAGATGAAGGGTATTCTTGTTAACTACCTTAGACAGGCCTCGTAGGACCTGAGATATAACTTATTTTCGTGACCGGCTGTATATCATTTTCTTTTTAAACATGGGGGAAGTACTGTTATATTCATGGCTCGCCACCCTGGGTTTTGACATAAAAAGAAGAGGTGTCATCAGACAGCATGGATCGCCTGTACTGGTGCTTGCCATCATGAACACAGAGTTCTGAGAAATGTGATCTTGACCATCAAAATCAATTAGGAAGGTGGTGTTGCTAAAGTTGATATTTAGAACTCTGTTAGATTTTGGTCCAGAGTTTTAGTCAGTACCAGCACCATCTCTGTCACTGATCTTTTGGTCAAGTTCATAGGCTGATGGTTTTTAGTTTCACTATACCTGGATGGAAATATATAACCAGACTGATGATAGATACTGCTCCAGAGTTTTACATGGAATCCATCCACACACTAAGAACACACAGTGCCTTTAGGGAACTTTAACCAAACATTTTAACAAAATATAAGTCAATGACCCTGACCTCAGTCATCAAGAAGGTTGGGGTGGTACTGCATAACTTGAAATTTAGACCATTACCTAATATTTGTGGAATCTATCTTAGAGTTACGGAGACTTTAGGGAGACTTTAAAGATTTTATAAGGAACATTCAACATTTCAATATAAAATTTCTTAGTTTGTGACCTTCACTTACAGGTCATGTCCAGGGGCCATATTTATAAAACGACTTAAGTGGTTGCTATGCTGTTGCTAAGGCTACATTTCTATGAAGGAGATTCCCTACAACTATGAAATTTGCTCTGGAGAAACAGTCCTCCAGAGCAAATTTCATAGTTGTAGGGAATCTCCTTCACAGAAATTCAGCCCTAGTAACAGCATAGCAACCACTTAAGTCGTTTTATAAATACGGCCCCAGAATTGGAGATGGTGATGAATTAAATTTCGGACCTATATCTATTATCATACCAAACATGATTCAAATCGATCAATGGGTTATAAAAATGAGAACTTTAAAACTTTAACGTAAAACTTTAACGTATATTTTTAAGCCCAGTTTAGTTTTGACATATAAGCCTTTTCATTCTTTGTTTATGACATACGAAATATATATAAGGAAAAAGTAGTTTCAGCTTATAGCATATATGCCTTAATGTTTTTCTTTAATGCCATTTGGGTAGCACCAATCTTTTATAGGGATCCCATAATGGGGATAGTCTGTAAAACCTGATGTAAAGAGCTAACCAAAATTTATTCCAGAGTCTTTCATTTTGTAACATAGAAGGTTCCATTCTGCATTCCAGAGTTCTATATTTCATATTCTATAATTTCATTTTGTCGAAGCAATGTCTTGTGGTTCTCGCAGTTGAAAAGATATATGAAAGAGGCGCCGTGGTCAAGTGATAAGCGTGAATAGGTTATGCTGCAAAAGGTCGCAGGTTTGAATCCGGGTTGGACCAACCGGCGACTCGAACACTCTCTCTGTCAACCCAGTAGTAAAGATATACTTTTTTGAATCAGGACAGGCTTAGGCAGCAAAAGGAGAGGGATGGGCTCCACCTTTCATGCAGAGTGGCATAGTTACAGAAAGCCTCTAACACCTCGTTCTCCCTACAAAACCATTACCTTTTTAATTTACCGTTAGATATTCGCTGGAAGTTTTCCATTACTTTTTCATTATCATAAATCTTAATATATGGTACAAATACATTCACAGCATTAGTTTCCTATTCACTTTGTTAACATTGCATTGCTCAGCGGGTAACCAGAGGAAAGGTATTTTTGGAGAGGTTGTGTCATTTTTCAAAACCTTATTTACCCTAAGTTACAATGTATGCCAATTTTATGATCACATGCTAAACGTGAAGGTGAAACCGATTTCATAGATATGTGTATTTAGCGGCTTTTATCACTGTCAGGACTATGACCAAAAATGAAAAATTGTTGAATTCGCAAACAGTGTAGATCCAGATGAGGTGGCCCATAATGAGCCACCTCGTCTGGATCTACATTGTTTGCCTTATAGTCTTTGAATTCTCAATATGATATAGCTTGGACAAAACATTTTTTTGAAATTTCTGCAGACGTAAATTTTGTCATCTGCTTTTTGGCGCATTAAGGGTTAAATTCATTACATAGCCAAATAGTTTGGTAGAGTGTCTGGAAATGCTACCTCGATTATGAATGAACCTGCATTTAAACGAACGTGATTTAAAGTTTATTTATGGAACATTCCACACATTTGTTTTATTGAAGTAATTAATTAAATTTCTATCTATAGAACATCTCAAGTTTTGTTTTATTTCAAGTATAAGGATTTGGAATTTCAATTGAACCAAGGTATGTTTAACTTTCTGCACTGAACTAGACAGACTTCCTAATTACATAAACCAACCGCGCACTTCTTTCAAAATATACAAGAAATGGCACAAGAAAACCGTCAGACATAATTATTAAGTCTTTCTTTCCTAACATTCCGATTAACACCTCTACACAGGGTATAATCGATTCCGCTAATTTTCGCTTTCTGCAGAGACTGTAACATCATATTTGGCTTCCGCCGAGACTGTCCACGAACTCTTGCTTCCTGCAGGGACTACTGTCCTCGAAAATTGGCTTCCTGCCGAGACTATCCGCGTGACTCTGCTTCCTGCCGAGAGCTCGGCAGGAAGCAGAATCAGGCGGACAGTCTGCAGGAAGCCATTTATCATATACAGAATTCTCGACAGGAAGCAAGAGATCGTGGACAGTCTCGGCGGAAGCCAAATATGATGTACAGTCTCTGCAGGAAGCGAAAATTAGCGGAATCGATTAGCCAAATATGATGTACAGTCTCTGCAGGAAGCGAAAATTAGCGGAATCGATTATACCCTGTGCTCTAAGTATGTACAAAAGAACAGACTCTAGTATAGTGCAGTACTGCGAGTGACTTCATTTTGGTGAAACCAACAAAGTGGCACGTGCGCCCAGCGAGGACTCGTATCAGCTTCCATGTCCGCATTCAAGTAGCTTAGATCCTTAGCCATCCTTTCAGCGCACAGCGAAAACTCTGATCAGACTGGGCGCATGCCCAGGTTGATCTGAGTCTTCGCTGGGCGCACGTGTCGCGGCTCAATTAAACTCACACAACTTGTCTTCTATTATTGTTTCTCTATACTGTCAACTCGCGATAACTCGAACAATAATACCGAAGTGTACCCTCTTATGTCGAAGAAAGCAGTTTGGACACGTTTGCATTTCAACTCCTATTATCTCAAGCTATTGATATCTCAATGTAATTTTTTTGGAAGCAGAAAATTTACATTGAGATATCCGTAGTTTGGGATGAACTTCGACTTTGAGATATCGAGAGTTGACAGTACGTGAAACTTACGCCGGAATGATAGGTAACAGACAAAGCAAACAGAGTAAAGCAACAAATGATATCATCAACAAACAAAAATTCAAGCACGCACTGAAACGGCCATTAGAACGCCAAAAACTCATAGATTATAGATTTCACGGGATTTCTTCTTTCGAAAGTAACATATGACAAGAAATATCTTTAAGAATAGATATAAGACGAAGTGAAAGAAGACATATTTGAAACAAATAATTTCTTTTATTTCTGTTGAAATTGCCCATTTCCTATTTGGAATTTCAGAATTTCCCCATATATGTCTTGTACATCTCCCTATTTGGAATTTTCAGATCTCCCTACCAAAATACAAGAATTCCCTTCTTTGTTTAATCATTCTCCCTATTTGGAAAAAAGTAGAGGAAAATCTCCCTATTTGTCTTCTCAGCTGTATCACATGTCTGATATTATTATTGAATAGCAGTATCCTTATATTGGGGTTTTCCACTATGGCGAGAAACCAAACTGGTCCGTAAATTATTGACATTCTTCGGTACATTCCGATATGCTTCCGATGATACGGTACTGTATTTTACCCGGTTCTGTACAGCCGGGTGCGTAAATTTACCGGAACGGACCGGAATGGACTGAATTACCGGAACGGACACCGGAACGGACAAGTTTTCCCCTATCTTCAGTAGATGATGATGATGATGATTTAAAATTTAACGACGCGTCAACCCACAGGGTCATTTGCGTCATGAAGGTTGCATCTTACTTAAAATATAAACAGAACTGAAAGGTACGGCTATCTTCAGTAGATATTTGTAATATTTTTTATTAAATAACTCTTATTTAATATTAATACACTTTCTGTATGCCATTAATAACTCTTATTTAATATTAATACATATTCTGTATGCCATCTAGCGCAAATCAATTAGAGATATTAGTCAAAATACTCTTTGAGTATTTTGCGCCATAGGTAGGCTTCTTAATACCCCACGCATATGCGTTTCATCTTAAATTCATATAATCTCATACAAAAATCTGGTTATCTTTCTTCCAAGACTTGGAGCGAATGAAAAACACAAAAATTCCCGAATTTTTGTTCCATAGTATCATGACCAACATTTCAGCCATAGAAACTATGTAGAGCTATATGTATCAAGTCGGTGGATGAAATCAGGGGTTGCAAGTTAAGATAATACATGTTAGTCATAGGCAGGGCCTTAAATTAATCTGCGCGTGTAGATTGTATCAAAATATCTCTAAAATCGGCTGGAAATATGAATAATAAGGGTCCGTTCCGGTCCGACCCGGTAATTAGGTCCGTTCCGGTAAATTTACGCACCGAGTACAGCCTGAACTACGTTTTTACTACGAAAGACTTTTCGCACCATAGAATCATTTTTTTCTCAAGCCATCGGCATTTGCGTTTCTCGCGTTCTGCTTAACTCTATCAATCATTACAGCGTTAAAGTGAAAAACATATTTAAAACTGAATGCAAAGTGCAAATAATAACATTAACTAAATCTTCTGACAGGTGAATAACAATTCCATGACATATGCTCTCTTCCATACAAAGATCAAGTTTAGTTTTGGCGCCAACGATGATTTTATTAGACTTCGTCTAAAAACACGTAATTTTCCAACCCGTCATACCGACGGAATCAAAATTATCTATGACAAAACCGGATGCAGTACAGTGCACAGTGGTTAAAATACTGTTAAACTTCTGCAGGCAAACGGGTCTGTATTGTCTAAATTGGCATAACCTTTGAATGGATAGGGTATTTTGTATGCTCTTTGAAGACCATAATTTTTGTTCAGTATGCTCTTCCCCTCTCTCTGACCACTATCTTTGCTGCAAAAAAAGCATTTGTACAATTTCTTTGTAATCGCCCCTTAATTGCTCAGTCTGACCGCATATGAGTATGTTATAATTTTCTACGTCGAGCGAACGTTTCTAAATTACATTTTCTCGTTATGAATTTTTCCCGAAGATAGTTTGAAAGTTTCTCCTTCGAATGGTTTATCTGACTGGTTTTGCTTCGATGTATAAGAAAGTCATAATTGGCGATATCGGGCCTTTTAACATGCGTCTTATTTGAAAGCATTAGCGTGTTGCTCTCAGGCAGAGAAAACCGAATTCAGTTAATAAGGAAAGACTCAGCAAAAGTGTTCTGGGGGCGTATTCATAAAACGACTTAAGTGGTTGCTATGCTGTTGCTAGGGCTAAAACTGTATGAAGGAGATTCCCTACAACTATGAAATTTGCTCTGGAGGAACAGTCTTTGCAGACTGTTCCTCCAGAGCAAATTTCATAGTTGTAGGGAATTCCCTACAACTATGAAATTTGCTCTGGAGGAACAGTCTTTGCAGACTGTTCCTCCAGAGCAAATTTCATAGTTGTAGGGAATCTCCTTCAAAGAAACTTAGCCTTAGCAACAGCATAGCAACGACTTCAGTCGTTTTATGAATACGGCCCCTGTTGTGCCTTAAGCCGAGTCTTTAATACGCAATATGCAAACATGCACAGTCTAGAAAATGCTATAACGCTATAAACATACACGGTCCCGTTATTGCCTGACCAAACAGCGCATGCTGTCTAAAATAAGCATACGTGCATGATGGTTTGATTTGCATAATTAAGTGTGGCTGAAAGAGGGCCGAGACCTGCCAATCATGTTTTAGTTTCAAACTTGTGAGGTGTAACAATGCGGAGGAGCTTTGATACAAAAATGCGCACTTATCGCACTAAATTTGATAAAGTTGTATGGTATATATAGATACCTTGGGAAAGTTTAAATCTAAAAGAGCTCCTTTAAGAGAAGAGAACACATTCAAAAGAAAGAACATGGACCATAGTTCGAAGTTTCGGCAACTGAAGCCTTATCAATGACCCTGAAATGATCTGCTGACAAAAAACAGTGAAAAATTTCTGTAATTTCTTGATTTCGATAAGACAGTCGAATCAAAGACTGGTGTATAACAGGAAGGTTATAAATGAATATAAAAAAAAGATGATCTAGAATATGAATCTAAACCAATCGATATTTTTTTTCTAGAATATATCCTCTTAAAATCTTAAAGGATAAAAATAATAATAAGAAACAATAATCTGCACTATGGATGATGTACGGGGAGAAGTTTTACGGCCGCCACACGGCACATCACCAGCTGCAGTGACGTCAAATTGAAATCTAAAAGAGTTCCTTCAAGTGTAGAGAACACAATCGAAAGAAGGAACATTGGCCATACTTCTAATTCTACCAAACATCGTATATCATCGACTTAAATCGTATTCTTCCGTTTTTATCTATATAAGTTAGTGTGAACTTAAAACGCAACAATGGTACCTACCGATTTTCTTATATTTGCCATTATAGGTCTTAGACCTTTAGATCCAGTTCATGTCTATATTTATTCGAGGAAAATCTTTACAATTAAATTACAGAGAGTACGCCTGTAGAAATTAGGTTATATCATTGATAATGTTAATGTCAGTTTTAGTCATGCAAATCGCCTTTCTTGAAGGTGAGCCATTCATTGCAAATCCAAAAAATCCTGCAAATCAGCTGGGTAAGCGCTTGCCTGCTACGCTAACGGCCCGGGGTCAAATCCAGTCGGAGACCGAATTCTTTTCTCGATAAACAGGATTCCACAGCACACCGCGTTTCATTATCACCCTTTCAGAGCTTCGATATACTGAAATACTGTTGAAAGGGCCGTATAAATTCATGCCATCCAGTCATACAACTTCTAATAATAAATGTCTTCAAGTCTGTGGCGGTTTAAAAGCTTTTCGATTGCTACTAGATTAATACCGACGGCAGTATTCCAGCATACAGTTTACGTAAGAACTTGTAGCTATATATTTGCGGCAAAGTTTCGAGACATTCCTATACACAATAAAGATGTAATAAAACTCTTACACGTCACTTGTCTTGTCGTAATTGTCTCTGGCTTAAAGCTCTTCAAATAACGTTCACTTTTTCTTCCTCTTGGGAAAATGCTAGAGTACACCACTTGAGCCGCACCAAGAGAAACAAGAATATCACAATCGGAGCAATATACATGTGCACCCTTTCCACCCCTTTTCCTAAAGAAATTATCATTTTTATAGCCATCCCATATATGACATTTCAAAACTGCCAATAATATAAAATTCAAACCCAGGGCCCTGTATTGCTTGAGCTTCATAGCTGCACAAGTACTGATATTCAGGGGCACTAACTCTGTAAGTAGAAAAGCTCACACTTATCTATATGAGCCGCGACGCGAGAAAACCAACAATGTGGCTGTGCGCCCAGCGCAGACTCAGATCAGCCTGGGCATCCGCCCAGTCTGATCAGAGTCTTCGCTGTACGCATGGAGGTAGCCTAGACCCTTAGCTACCCTTTAAGTGCTTAGCAAAGAGTCTGATCAAACTTGTCGGATGCCCAGGCTGATCTGAGTCTGCGCTGGGCGCACAACCACTTTGTTGGTTTTCTCGGGTCGCGGCTCATATATTATACATACCAAATACATGTTGTATGCCACAGCTCCAGATTAAAACGATTGCATTTTATTTTCGACAAAAGTACTTGTACCAAGTTTAATTTTCAATTTAGTTTTCATAGCCATAATATATGAATTGAGCCGCGACTCGACAAAACCAACAAAGTGTCATATCCGCCCAGCTCAACCTGGGTAGCCGCCCAGTCTGAACAGAGTCTTCGCTGCCCGCACGGAGCTAGCTTAGCTCTTAAGCTACCCTTGAAGCGCACAGCGAATACTCTGATCAGACTGAGCGACAACCCAGTTTGATCCGAGACTTCACTGCACTTTGTTTTGTCCTGTTGCGGCTGAATTGTTATCATATGAAAAGCATGGTACTAACATTCATGATATTTTTATGAATGTTGAAGTCGGCGACAGAGAACGCAAGTTGTTGAAATTTAAGCACTATAAGCTGAACAAGTATCTGTAAACAGAAAACTACGGTGCCAGCGGTGTTTCACGAGCTTACACGGGGTTATTTCCTGCCTTTGACAGTGAAGAAAAGCTATATGAGCCGCGACACAAGAAAACCAACAATGTGGTTGTGCGCCCAGCAAAGACTCAGATCAGCCTGGGCATCCGCCCAGTCTGATCAGAGACTTCGCTGTCCGCATGAAGGTAGCTTAAACTCTTAGCTACACTTTAAGCGCTTAGGAAAGGCACTGATCAGACTGGGTGGACACCCAGGCTGATCTGAGTCTGCGCTGGGCGCACCACCATATTGTTGGTTTTCTCGCGGCGCGGCTCATAAATCATTGCTGAGTATGTGTCAGAGGGACTGAGTTGTCACCGGGTGAAAAATTCTGTCGAACCAGCAGTATTCATTTTTCTTTTCTTCGAATCAGAGCAGCATACATGTAAGACAGCGAAAGGAGAGAAATGGGCTCCGCCTTCATATGCTGTGCCCAAGACAGAATGGACCTCTAATCCCCCTCACCCCAAACCACAACCACCACCTCCACCGCGGCCACTAGGCAACCTAGGGGAAAGCTTTACAACTTTTTACCATTTACGGTTAGGAAGACGAAAATTCTTTGTCAGCTGGGACAGCAGCAGCAAATACCACCCTGGCCCCGAGGTTATAAAGCTTTTTTCATGCTCAACTCAGCTGAGCATGAAATTTTCTCTGCTGATAAATATGAAAATGCCAACTAATGTTGGCATTTTCATATTCATAAGCAGAGAAAATTTCATACTCAGCTAAACTATCCAAGAAAACAACTGTACTAATCAGTGATTTGCTATTTACCAGCAGGTAAAATTTCATGCTCAGCTGAGTTGAGCATGAAAAAAGTTTTATAACCTCGGGGCCCTATCTCGCAATATCAATTTCAATGGTACTTGTTTTGAGACTGCCCTGATCATGTTTGCTGACGCCAATCCACCGAGGAACAAAATCTGCATTGAGACAGTTCTGCTAATAGTATCTATTTTTCAATCTGTGAAATAGATTGCAATATAATTGTTTTATGCAAAGCTGTTGTCGAATTTCCGTCTATTGACAATCTTGCTAATAATTAGCAAGTTCATGTCAAATTTTCTGAAGATATTTTGTCTTTCTACGGCTTCCTGAAAGCGGCTTTATTGATGCCACAGGCAGAATCCTGGCATACATTTTATCTCAGAACTTGAAAAGAAAATTGAGCGGCACCTAATGAAAAGGGTCCATCCGCCATCTGTGTAATGTAACATTAAGCCATATATACCTATGGACTCTTCGCTATTTATTGGACGAGTCTATTTGTCATTTAAGGGGTTCTGCATTAGTTTATTTTATTAATTTTATTTTACTTTAAAGAGTAATACCAATTTGTCATATGCAAACAGTGAAGACCAAGATCAGACACCGCATATTGCGGCGTCTGAATTGTTCTGCACAGTCTGTACATTTGTCTGTTATGGGATGCTATGCATAAATTGGTTAGTTAGAATAGCCTGCATGCTTCTTACTTTAAAATCCCCTAGGATTGCTAGATTTGCACAAACGTATGAGTCTTGTTTTCACTTTACAGAATTCTATGAATTATAAGATTATCTATACAAGCAGAGAAGACTCTGGTCATACTGCTTGAACGTACAAGCTGGGCTTAAACTTGCCATAAGTATCTATTGAAACGTCGGTCTCTCATATTTACAGCCAGCTTTCAAGACGTTCTTTAAGGGTAGTTGAGATGTAATAAATTTTTTGCGCATCACTCGTCTTACTGAAATTGTCTCTTGCTAGAGGCTCTGTTGATGTGTTCACATTTTCCTGTCTTCGTACTTTAATTATGTTTGCCATAAAAATGGCTGTTACGCTATTGCTGAACGAGAAAACAGTAAATTGAATAGCATAAACAACACTGAATTACATCATTTGGTTGGCAAAACGTCAGTTTTGGATATATAATTTTCCTGATACCGTTTCACTATCAGTTACCGTACTGTAAGGACATGTATTGTATGCCCTTTCATAGCAGTGTAGTTTTTTTGGGGGGGTTGGGGGGGTATTTTCTTTTGACACCCAATTCCAAAATTACGAAATGGGTCGCGGAACGCAGAATGTGCTTTAACCATTAGCGAACAGACTGTGAATCCGTGCCGTCTAGTTAGAGTCTTCATGTTTGCCTCAAGATTCCTCTGAGTTCATGCATGGCCTGTGCGAACAACAAAGGCTCTGATCAGATGCGCAGTGTGGTCGGAGCCTTTGCTGGTCCAATGTGCGCTAAGCATCGGTTCAGACAATAACTGAGCCTAAACCCACTGATTCGTAACTGTTTATAACTGGGCATGTATGTCTCAAAGTTCTGAGGCAACATTTTTTTTCTTTTGCTCTTTGAGTTTTATACCTTATTGTGTCGAACATGCGGACAGCAAAGACTCTGAGCAAAGTGAGTGAATGCCCAGGCTGATCTGAGTCTTGGCGGGGCGCACATGCCACTTTGTTGGTTTCGTCGTGTCGCAGCTCTTATAATTCCTTGAACAATACCATACATTGTTTGTTCGTTCGTATTAGTGGTAGGGTGGGCGAAGGTGCCTTAAAATTTTCGGCATTTGGGCTTATGGTAAAGCAATGCCCTGCCATCAGTTCATTATCAATCATTATCATTATTACAACTTTTTGTGAGTACATTTTTAACTTTGATAGTATCATAGACATCTTTTTCAATGCTGTGCAAAAACTATTAACCCGAAACTGGCTTATACATGCTGGTTATGATGAAACCTTTATAGACTGACAATAATGCTATCAGATGACATCACCTGAATTTTGATAATAAAGTAAACAAGAGAAGATAATGAGATAGGAATTTAATCTCAATATTATCACTTTATTGTATAGTTGATCTACAAATATAAATGCATGAATGTAAGTAATCCAAATAAGACCAGGGTTCGAGGTTATAAAACTTGAGAATAATTTCAAACTCAAAATAAAGCACACTGAGTCGCTGCTTCCGAGCATCAGCCAATCAGTGTGCTTTATTTTGAGTTTGAGAATGTACTCAAGTTTTATAACCTCTGGGCCAGATTTTGATGGTTATTGAGGGATATTTTTTTTTAATTTCTGCACAAAAGTAAGTTGCGTTTCCTCATGAGAATTGCATCGTATATAAGAGTACTCCCCCAATGACTGACCCCCGGCCTAACTTGACCCTAGGTGTAAAAAAATATAGTTACCTCGGAGCAGACCCAGAGTGGCCATCAGCCATGACGGAGGTGACCATGTCCGCAACCGCTATCAAACCCGTGTTCTTATGCTTTTGTATTGCAAAACTGCTCGCCCATACCCTCTCCAACCATCTGGTATATTTGTATGTGGCGTCTCTGACTATTAATACAAACAAAAGCAGAACGTTGCACGTTTGCTAACATAGCCGACTAACACTAAACAAAGCACTAGTATTCAGAGAATATTTCTTATTTAAAAGCTGATCTCAGTGATCAGTATTATCGTAAATATATGTATCTTCATTAACGAGTAAATGTAATCTGGACTACGCAACATCTTTCTTTCTCTCTCTCTCTCTCTCTCTCTCTCTCTCTCTCTCTCTCTCACACACACACACATAACGAAATGGACAGTCTAGAAGCCAAGAAAAGATCATTCTAATTGCTACCCTATCAATTTTCTGGTCTTTTTATAATGTCCTTTCTTCACAACACAATACCTACATGCACTGAGCACGGGCATGAATAAAAGTTTCCTCTTTTTATCTATATAGTTTTTTTTTTTAGTTTTTTTTTTTATCTATTTTTTTATATATTTTTTTTTGCCTGCGAAATCAAATATGCAGTTAGAAGTCTTCGCACAGATTTTTATCGTATTGTCATATTGTGGGTTTAAATCATTTTTGACGTTTTTGTCATTACTAGCAGGCGACCAGTGGGGCCGTTTTTTGTTACACTTTTTTTTATCTTTTAGCCGACATATTCTGTTTAGTGATTCTATATTTTGATTGAATAAACTAGGGGTCACTATCGGTAAAAACTGATATATTTTTCAAAAAAGAGACTATGACATGTACATGTTACAAATCCTCAAACGGGGACACCAAAACGAATAAAATACGAACGTAGCGTACCATCACGATTGCCATGTGTTAAGTGATGCATTTTCAAAACCTTGTTGTAAACTTTGATCTGTTAGTGTTAAGGGACCGACCATTTGATATTCTGGGGGGGGGGGGGGGGGCTGGGGGGGGGGCTGGTATTCTTGATGGAGACACGACATTTTATTTCACTGGCCTCTGGAAACAATTTCTTTTTTTTTCACCTTGTGGGAGCTAATTTATTTTTTTTACAAACTAACTCAAACAGGTTATTTTTTTTTTTATTTTTTAGCTGAACTATCAGATCCTTGTTTACTTGACCTTAATATTCTTTTATTTTACCCACATCAGTATTTTGTACACCTTTTTTCTCACAAAAAGAACATGGTGCTGTCTTTAACCAGGCCAAGGGCATGACTTAGCTTGCTTTTGCAAACCAGTGCCTGGAGCATGTTACCCTTTTCATCTAAGGTACAGAATCTGATACAAACATCCCTGTATGAGTTTGGCAAAAAATTAGGCCTTAATTTAGGGATATTTTGTATGAGCTTGGCAAAAAATTAGGCCTTAATTTAGGGATATTTTGGCCAAAATTTAGGGCTATTTTGGCAAAGTTTTAGGGCTAACATTAGGAATTTAAGTTTTCTTTTTTATCCCAATATATGCCCAAACATGCTTTATTCGTACTTTAGAAAGCTTGATAAATACTTACATTATAGAGTCACATTATACATGAATGGCAATTAATAAAATGGCTGAAAGTTATGTGCTAAGAAGTTAAAAAAGTGGGGTCTGGTTGCCCCCCCAGAAGCTAAAGCAATTTCCCAATTTCAATTGCAATTTTAAGACTGGAAACAATAGAGAAAAACTAGGAATGATGATAAAAATAAGGGATTTTATATTAGGACTTTTGCCTTTTAGAGTGTTTATTTTGCCATAATGGTTTTGTCTCCCATAAGCTAGTGACTCTTTTGCAATTCAGTTTTAGTGGAAACATTTACTTAGTAATGTGGCAGATCAATAATACATGTATGTGAATGTTGTTAGGATTTTGTTATGTATGCACATGTGGATCCGCTGGTGTAAACCAATTGTAAATAATATTAAGATATAACTATACATATGGGGGTCTGGGGGGCGCAGCCAGAAGCCAGAGACATTTTAAAAACTCAATTCCAATGGAATTATCTGCAGACTATATTTTTTTTTTGAAATTTTGGGTGGAGACAGGTTATTTTTTTCTCTTACTTTTGAGGCCAGATTATTTTTTTGAACCCCCTTATGAGCCAGATTATTTTTTTCTTGCATATCCAAAGACCCCCCCCCCCCCCCCCCCCCCCCCCCCAGAATATCAAATGGTCGGTCCCTAAGTCTGTGGTCTTTGTCAAATTTTAAAAGTTGTAGCGCGTTTAGCAGAGACGGAATATAGCCTAAGCAATAGAAGTCATAGAAACTTTTATCGGTAACGGACTATAACTGTGACGCAGGCATTTCGTAGGCACACGCTACATGTTACGTCGAAGACAAACATAAATAATGGTTACACATGTGCTGTGATTTACAAGAATTTAGATGCTTTTTTAGCAGGTTGGTTGGAGGTTATTCTTTTTTCGTAATATGTAATCATTTATACAGCAATTTGTACATGTTTATTTCTGCACGTAATAATGTGTGTTTCGAGGATTGTGGTACCCGGAAGGGCAATGATATTGGCATGAAAGTAGCTTGGGAAAATTGTTAACCTTTTACCTCCCGGGTCGAGAATTTCACAAATCTTTTTTGTGGGCGCTTCTTTTGCTTCCTTTTACAAAATGGCCAAATCTGTCACGCATCAAATACGTTATTGCGCGTGCAAAATGCAAGCGGCCACCACTGGTACGCGGCCACTACTGGTAGCCAGCCAGTAGACACTTTGTTAGACGTAGTCACGTCATGTTATCAAAGATGGTGCAAACAGCAGTACTACAAGACTCGGGGCCAGGAGGTGGATGCTATAGATTCGTTCCCTTGAGCACGAGAGTTAGACAATAAAAACATTAAAGGATCGTGTAAAAGGTGTGCATGTTAATAAAGTTGGACAATACCTATGCAGCTACACGTTATCATCAGCTGAAAGCTAATATGTTGCTTGCATATCTGGTGACCAACCCTCGTGAATAGGTCGCTGTATGGTCCGACGTACAAATATCATGTAAGTATACACCAAAGTTTCTTTTTTCCTGAATTTTTTGCTTTTATTGTTGCTTGCATGTAATGTTGATCTGTCAGCACTTTTGGTCTGACTGTGTATTAGGATGAACTTCATCTAAGTATCTGAACTGAAATTTTAGACTTAATAAATGTATCCAGTTCAGACTGTTTTCAATTGTATGGTTACACAGTTAGGAGAAGCAACTATGTCTTTAAATTTTAGCCGCCTTTTCCAGTGGGAGTTACTGAACTTCTAGGAGCAATTATTTCTCTCAAGTCTTCAAGCACCAAAAAGCAGACGACAAAATTTACGTCTGCAAAAATTTAAAAAAAAGTCTTGCCCAAGACATTTCATATTGAGAATTCAAACACTAGAGGGCAAATAGTGTAGATCTAGATGAGGCGGCTCATTATGAGCCGCCTCATCAGGATCTATGCTGTTTGCAAATTTTGTTAATTTCGTCACTGGGGCTTAAAGAGTTAAGAGTGACCCTCATGTTGGGAGAGCTACCCCGGCCAGGAAGCAAACAAGAGCCATAAATGCTGTTCCCCTTTGTAAAACTGACGAAAAAAGGTGTGCCAATACACCTTAAGGGCAGGGTAAGGCATTTCCAGTTTAAACAGACTTTCCAAACAAACATTTTGGGTGATGCTTATGACTATTTTAAACCATGATGGCAGCGCGATTTCCAAGTGTGTGCATGTATAACACAGCTTGAAAGTAGCTGAAATTTTGAGTTGGTACGTCGCCCATCTTGTTTGCCAAATTTAAAGAAACCCATGAAAATTTTCTTTTTAGGTAAACAAGTTAACGCGACACAAAGCTGTGCTCGTATACAAAAATGTTGGTTCTCACAATGTCTTGAGGGAAGAAGATGTCTATTTCATCACTCGTAGGAGTGCAGCTGGCTTTAATTGTCTTGGCCGGCTTTGAAATACCAGCATTCCTGGCTCAATTTCCAATACTGAGGGTCACACCTCCAAACCAAGCATCAGAAGCCGGACATGACGTCACTTTTAAATGTGAATACTATCCGGAAGACAAGGAAAAAACGAAACACTTAGACTGGTTACTTCCCGGTGGATTTTCAGCGAGCAACATTACTAAAGACTCGTCTAGCTTTAATGACAGCGTTCATGGACGGTTTAGTCTAGAACGTGGCAAACTGACTATCAGAAATGTTTCGAAAGTAGATGATGGATCTTATATTTGTAGAAACAGTGATGGCTCGTTGAGTCATACTTCCATACTGAGAATATATGTGATGCCAAGTTATTTCACACAAGGAATGGTCGTGATTGGAATAAATGGAGGACTCATTTTGTTATTTTTTACTTGTTTTCTGTGGACCTCATACAAACTTCGGAAAATGCGGAGGATACAGAAGATATCTAGGACTACAACAGTGATCGACAGCCCAAAATAAATATTTCATACACTGAACGGTTACACTTTGGTTTTAACATATTTTATTTGTTTAGAAACATGCATACACACATACCTATATGCGATTTTTTTATAGTTCAGGATCTGAAAGGAAGCTAAAACCTTATGTAACACTTGGGAAGCAACTCCACCAGTTAAGTTTTTGCCTCCCATCTAAAGGAGGTAAAGAATTTGCTCTTCTTGGAGCAGAAATTTTTCATAATGATTAAACTACATTCTGGAAGGGCTTTTTTGGACAGGGAAGCAAACAGCAAGCCACTTACCTTGTTCCCATCGTGAAAATGGCGGGAAACATGGAGGTGTTCCCATTCATTACAAAACAGCTGATTTTATTTCGCAGGCTTTGTTCCCGGTGAACACAAAGGAGCCGCGTTATGTGACTTCTTACGATGTGACAATTTTGTCATGTGATATTTCAGATCACCCTTCTCATTTATAAAGGGTAATCAGAGACCTCACTTCGGCTCTGTGGCTTCGGTCACTTCTTTAGATGAGTGATGTGACAAGCAGTCTGATCAGAGCTTTTGCTTGTCACCAATGCCACATTGTTGGAAGTCCCATGATGTGGCTCAAATTTAATCCGAAGTGTATATCAGTTGGCCGCCAGCTGTTTAGGGTTCTTAGCTCATCACTGGCACTCGTAATACTGATACAATTACAATGTTATAGTTTTACTTTCGTGATTTAAAGTAAAAACTCAAAGGCATGCCTTAGCAAACACTGCAGACAGAAATCAGAGTGTTCACCTCGGAGCCAGTCGATTCCAGTCTTATTCTATTCTATTCTGTCTCAATAATTTGCAAGGTCATTGGGCCATGACCAATGACCTATCAACAATAACTTTTTTATCTACCCTCATTGTGCTAGCAAGGTCCGTCCCTGCCCACTCGTTTGTATTGTCTTCCCACCTCTCCTTCTGCCTGTCTGTCTCCTCTTCT
This sequence comes from Ctena decussata, assembly GCA_963989385.1. NCBI lineage: Eukaryota > Metazoa > Mollusca > Bivalvia > Lucinida > Lucinidae > Ctena > Ctena decussata. The sequence goes on from OZ022499.1 coordinate 95,180,670, forward strand.
TTGTTCTTTCACTGTGCCCTGCAGGATCGTCTTTGCAAAGCCAGAAGGCCGTGCGATGTAGACAGTTCATCTTAGTTTCCGTTTCTTTCTCATGGGGAAGAGTTTTCATATTCTCCAATGGCTGTTTCGGTATTTCTGCGAACATAATGATCAACTGCATGGTTCTTGTTCGAGATGTTTAGTAAGCTTTGATCGGATCTGTTTAAGAGGTGCCCAATTACATAGAGTGATCATGGTAGGTCTTCGTTCGAAGAGTTGTGATATCGTGTGATAAGTTGTCTGATAATGTGCCCTATTTACTCACACCGTCTAATCTAATCAGGGGACGAGATAGACTTTTGTCAGCCGAAGATGTTAGATATTTTTTTTATTATTATTCTTGTCCCTCTCTGATACTTTTGTACCTGACCCAACATCTTCGACTTTTCAACTCTGCAAGAAACATGTAGCTTTCTTGACCGGCCAATAAATCTCAAAATAATAACACATGTTCTGTGATTACAGCTGACCACTATGCCATCAGTGGCTTATCAAGACCCCATACAAAGCCTAAGCGATTTATTGCTTAGTCTGAGAACCAGAAGTTTTATTACCCTGTTCACACACAGATATGCTTTTGATAGAATGAGATTCTCACTCAGATTTGCTTGTTTCCCTTCAATAAAGCAGGTTGTTAGTTAAAAAATTATAAGTTTAAGAAGGTTGGAAAAGTATAGCTAATAAAGTTTGCACTTTTGCATTTGTTTTAAAAACACTTGGCAAATGGTGGAAACCCTGTTCATACTTCATTTAAAAGGAGCTGTCTGATCTGTGGCTGAACGGTTTGTTCTGACAGCCGACATGTATTGTTCTATGGTATTTGTCTATTTTGTGCTAAACTGAGTAGCATGGCGTGAAAAAAAACACAACGATGGATGCATTCAAGGCAAACTCAGCCTTTATGCAGACACAGCAGAGCCATGTTTGTTTGAACAAACATTCAATGAATCCAGCATAATTGAATAATGAAAAAAAAGTTTGCTTGTGCAAAAATTAATATTCTGTAAAGTAAATAAGGTTAGTGAAACCATGTGAAAAGGAACTTTAAGACGTGTATAGGACAGGGTCACTTAATACTCATAATGAGCTGAGCCTTCTGTGCAAGCCGATCAGAGTAGTCCTCCTTGACTTTTCAGATTCCCATATATTGGTTATGCGAACGTGACACTTGATCAGTCATGAGTCTGCTCGGACGTGCAGGCTGATATGTGTGTGCCCTATTTAAACCTTTGCCATAAGGTACATTTTCAAGCTAAAAACCAATAATCTTACTTATAACTTCTAATAAAGAGGGCTCAGTATCTTGAAACACATGCTTTTTTCAGGATTTACAAATTATCTATTGTACATTAAACATCTATTTTGCACCCTTTAGCCTACTTCCATGTATGGTTTGCATTACTGGTTGAGCTGAAAAGAGCAACGCTTTATGAGAACACCAGAGGCTTAGTTTTTTTTACCCATAATGCATGTAGGTCTAGAAGCTCGGAAAAGTTGGGTAGGGAGTGGCATACAGTGTATAGCAAGAAATGCAACTACCAATCAGGGCCCACACTGTTTATATATTTAAATACAGGCATTTAATTAAAATAATAATAATTAAACTTAAATCAGACGCCCCATAAATTAGACACCCCATATGTTTGGATTGGACCTACCTTAACACTAAGGAGGTTGAGGCCACATGGTATGCCCCGCATTTTGATTTTCTTACTTTAAGCTTTCAGTTTGTTGGTCTTTTTTTTTTATCTAATTCTCCCAGTTTGAATTCTTTAGATTTCACCACAACATTCACTTTTTGCTAGCAGTAAAGATTTTTGCATAACAACTTTGGCATATCTATCCAAATCTAATTTTGACCATGGTTTACATACAGACGAAGATCAGCATCATCTGGGGAGCCCTTTTATAAGGGTCATTAATCATTCTGTGGTCAGCACTTGACCACTATTATAAAATGCTTATTCAAGAAACGATCAAGTACTGTTAGTGAAATTATATGGAAGGGCGCCATTCTGTATCAGAGAAACAGATTTGATCAGTCGAAGATGTTGGAGCCAGGAGTATATTTTAGAGAGAAGTAAAATTTGTAAAATATGAATATAGGGTTAAGAGAATTTTTAACATCTTCGACTGAAATCAGTCTAGGGACGAGACAGAAGTTTACCATATATTTGAGCCGCGGCACGAGAAAACCAACAAAGAGGTTGTGCGCCCAGCGCAGACTCAGATCAGCCTGAGCAGCCACCCAGTCTGATCAGACTCTTCTCTAAGCGGTAGCCAAGGGTCCAAGCTACCTACATGCGGACAGCGAAGCCTCTGATCAGACTGGGCGGATGCCCAGGCTGATCTGAGTCTCCGCTGGGCGCACAACCACTTTGTTGGTTTTCTCATGTCGCGGCTCAATTATGTTAAAGTTTATTTGTATGGAATTTCCTCATTCTAATGGTAGATTCAGCCTTCGGTCAAAGTACAGGAAAGAATTTACTCACAGGGAAAGCTGGTTTAAACAATTAGTCCAGGCAAACTGGCGAATTTTTCCCTAAACCCAAAACAAATTGCAACAAAAGCTTTTTTCGCATTTTTGTTGAGAATTAACATTCACATATGACATATCAAAAGTAGGATAAAATCGGATAATGCAAAATATAGTTTTTTCTGCATTTTTACAAGCCCCTATTTGCGTCTAAAATATACCAATTATTTGTAATGTTTTATATGACATAACATTATTGCTGTGAGTTTTATTTCTAAAAACCTATTCTGCCTCTGCCAGAATTGAATCTAGAAGCTTAAGATTGAATTTGGCACATTTTCTTGTTGAATGTAAAGCCATCTATTCTGCTTTAAAATCTGAAGTGAATTTTTGAAGGTCAGTAACTGAACTGCAACAAGAAATATATCATACTGATGACTTTGCTTAGCAAAAACATGTTTCAATTTAGAATACTGATCTCTGAAGGCATGAGAATCCCGAAACAAAGGCACAAAGAGCAGAATACTACATGCATCATAACACAAACAGTGCAACATACTTATGGATAGTCTTTGTAAATCTCCTCAGCAGGATTTATGAACGGGACCACTAAAGATTGCTAAGTACTAAACATGTAAGTTCTGGGCCTCATGCTTTCAGGGAAGATGATTTTTTAAAAGATTTTTCCCATTATAAATTTATGGGAGCTAATGACCCCTGGGGAGGGCCAATTTGCGCCCCAGGGGCATGGTTGGCAGGCTTTTTGTACGTGACAACTTAACATTGCTAAAAACTAAATATATAAGCTCTGGGCCTCATGGTATCAGAGAAGAAGATTTTTGAAGGTTCTTTAGTAATATAGCTCTATATAAACAAATGACCCCATGGGGAGGGGCCAGTTTGGACCCCAGGGGCTTGATTGGCAGGAGTTATGTAAGGGACCACTAAACATTGCTACATACCGGTACTAAATATATAAGCTCTGGGCCTCATGGTTTCAGAGAAGAAGATTTTTTAAGTTTTCTCATTATAAGTCTATAAGAGCCAATGATAGATCCGGGTGGGGGTGCTTTTGGGTCCTAGGGGCATGGTTGGCAGGATTTATGTACGTGACCACTAACTGTTGCTAACCATTGCTATATACTAAATCTGAGATTTAGAGAGATCTGGGCCTCATGTTTAATGAGAAAAGGTTTTTGAAGGTTCTCAGCGATATAGTCCTATATTAACAAATGACCCCTGGGGTGGGGCCAGTTTGGACCCCATGGGCATGGTTGGCAGGATTTATGCAGGGGACCCCTTAACATTGCTACTTACTAAATGTTTAAGCTCTGAGCCTCATGGTTTCAGAGAAGATTTTTTTTTAAGTTTTTCACTTCATAAGACAATGGGAGGTCATGCCCCTGGGGCGTGGCCACTTTGGACCCTAGGGGCATGGTTGGCAGGATTTATGTACGTGACCACTAACCATTGCTACATACTAAATATGTAAACTCTGGGCCTCATGGTTTCAGAGAGGAAAATTTTTGAAGGTTCTTTAGCTATATTGCCCTATATACAAAATGACCCCCTGGGATGGGGCCAGTTTAGACCCCAGGGGCATGGTTGGCAGGGTTTGTGTATATATATCAGCTCTGGGCTCATGGTTTCAGAGAAGAAAATTTTTAAAGTTTTTATCATTATAAGTCTATGGGAGCTAATGACCCCTGTGGGTGGCCAATTGGGACCCTAGAGGCATGGTTGGCAGGATTTATGTACGTGACAACTAACCATTGCTACATACCAAATATATAAGCTCTGGACCTCATGGTTTCAGAGTGGAAAATTTTTAAAAGGTTCTTTAGCTATATAGCCCTATATAAACCAATAGGCCCCTATGGTGGGGCCAGTTTGGATCCCAGGAGATGGATTGGCAGGAGTGATGTATGGGACCACTAAACATTGCTACATACCGGTACTAAATATATAAGGTCTGGGCCTCATGGTTTCAGAGATTTTTTTAAAGCTTTTCTCATTATAAGTCTGTGGGAGCTTTATGTTGCCATGGCAACCAGAGTTCCAATCTGATCTGCCCTATAACCTTATGCAGTCAATCCCCCACCCCAACAATGCTACACATAAAATTTGATCAAGTTTGGGCAGATGGTTTAGGAGGTATGTTTTTAAGTGTGGAGGACAACGACGGACTACAGACCAAGGCTATACTATAAGCTCACCTTGACAGGTGAGCTAAAACCTTAAAGAACATCCCATATTTTAACATGAAATTTCCAATTCCATGACCTAGACCTAGAGGAGCAAGGGTGTAAAGCGTAAGACCATTATCTAGCATAAGTGAGAGTACCAACTTAGGCTATCAATGGGTTAAAGAGATATGGGTGTTTAAATAACCTATAACACCCAAATGGTGGACATGGACGCAGGTGCAAACGCGGAGGCGGACACCAGGTTGACAACAAGAGCTCTTCCTGAAGGTCGTTCAGGCGAGCCAAAACAATGACCTCTTTCCAGAGGAGTGGGCGGGGTGGGGAGGTGGCTGTTAGGCGGGAAGGAGGTATAAATTTTGAACCAGCAAAGTAAACATTTTACCATTTGTGAATGCAAAAATGTCATTGAAGTCATCACCTAATATCCCAAAGCATGTCCAATTTATCTGCATATTTAACCCTCTAGTGGATTATCCTTTCAACACATAAAGTATTTAGCCGGGCCACATAGTGCAGTCGGTAGCGCGTCTGACTCAAGAGCCAGATGTCCCGTGTTCGATACCCTGTCCGGCTACTTACTTCCGTTTCTCCTTCCGCTGATTCAGGAAGGACAGTTGTCAGTTACTGGCGAAAGTATGTGTACTGCGTAACCGCATAGGAGGTCTAAGCCGGCCAAAGAATAGTGTCGTAAGGTTAACTGATCGTCCCGACATGACTGTTTACCGTGGACGTGAAGCAACAAAACAACACTCTCGGATGTCTCGTCATTTGATAAATAGGAGTTACATCAATCTGTTTTCTTCTATTGTTCTATCACAGTCTTTGTTCAAAAACATTGATTCCTGTTTACTATCTTCATTACCATCCATATTGTCCATCTGAACAGAGGTTATGGTACAAGCAAAATTTGCACTGGTGGGTGGGGTAAACCAATAGTAATATACTATATGATCGACCGGTTATTCATAATCAACAGATTTAATGGTAGACAAAAGCTTAAGAACAGTATATAACTGTTTTATCAACGACTTCTATGGGTTTAACTTGTTTAGAAATGATGTTTAGAAGTGGCTTTCCGACCAAAAGTAGCTGTGCAGTGGTTTAGACCCTTCGAAAACAAGACATATGAAAATAATCAAGTTTCGCATTCTCCGATTTTGTCCTACTTTTAGTATGTTAAAAATGTAGGTCCTAGGAACTTATTACTGCAAAGAAACCTTTTGTTGCAATTTGTTTTAGGTTCCCCCACAATTTGACTGGACTAAATATTCTATTCAGTTATGACATATTTAACATACACATTCAAAGTACAGTTTTTGTGAAAACGACTTGGTCAAAAGCTCGTGGCTTGTATAGACCATTTCCCTGTAAATGTTGATCACAATTTGAAAAGTCCTCCAGGATATATTTAGGATACTTCTATTCATAGATAGTATGACGATTTTATACACCTGGAAAAAAGTTAAGCACCCCCAAGAAAAAAATCATTTTTTTCCATCGAGCGCCGTAAAATGAAAACCAGGCATTGGAATTTATTTTGAATGCCATTCAAAGATGGGAACGTTTTAAATGTTCTGACTGAATTTCGGGCCATCGTTTGTTAATATGATGATACTTTTTTTTCTGGAATAGAAAAATGGTCCTATTTTAAGTAGGGGTTGAACTTGATACATTTATTCACGGACTCGTTCAGTAACATAACTTTTTAAAGGCCAAGGTTCGTGAACCTGCTTTATCGGCCCTGTAAAATGGCAAAAAAATCAAACTTGCTTAAGAACAGCGGCATTGTGCTAGTTTGTATGTCTGACTTCTCGTCTGTTAGAATCAACACTTGTTTTGCCATTCTAACCCCCCTCTTTTATGTCATAGGCTGATATAATGGGGTAGGGTAGGCGTATTTTGATGTTTTTTGCGAGTTTTCGCGTCTTTGGTCGCAAATTTCACTATAGGCACAGTCGCCTTACAAAAAGATTTTTTGACAGTGCTTAGATATTGTAATTATCTATCTTTTTTTAATAGATTTTTTTGTAAGTCAGCTGTGCCCATAGTGAAAAATAACTTTTCCATTTTTTTTTTCAATGACAAATAACTGAGAAAGACGCTCCAAGTTATAACGTCACGATTTCTTACGTCACAATGTAGCGTCGGGTGACGTCATTGACAGAGAGTACCTTGCCGTGAGAGACAGCTGATTATTCACGGTTAATTGGCCGGTAAATAGGTATATACCGTATAAATCATATTTAACGTCCGGGGGCGTTGAATTCAACGAAAGTGGGGGAGGGGGAGGGCGTTAATTAGAGCCGACATTGTAATACTTTTAATAAACAGTAGTTTGGTTAAAGGGTATTCACTTAATTTTTGCCTCCCTGCTCAGTAGGGGTGGGGTTCAACTCTTAAAGGAAAGAAGTTGCTCCTCTAGGAGCAATTCTTTCCTTCAAGAGTAGACCCCATTTCAAAGTTCTACCTAATTTAGAGAAGCAAACAAGGTTTTCATGCAAGATAATATAACATTATTGAAGGGGGCGTTTATTAGAGCAGGGGTGTTTATTAGGATTAATACGGTATTCTAGCTTTGCTACGCCCAAACCAAACTCAGCGAATTCGACGAGAAACAGTCATCTACCGGGAAAACGGCTTTGACTTCCAAATCTTCCGGACGAGCGGGAAGATGAGAGCACATACTAGACAGCTTGGCACCAATATCTAAAATTAGCCAGAAGGATTAGCGGTTCTGTTTTACTGACCCAAATATAGCTTTTGTTCAGAAGTATGAGTAGGGTGTAAGAGGGTCCACTAAATAGTAAAAGAAGCAATGTTGCGGGTGAGAGAGCAATAAAGTTTACAAAGCGAGAAAAGTGGTGAAAATCTCCAACCATTACTCCACTAACCATATTATGCATATTTAGTGTGCATGTAAATGAATAGATGGATGGATGCCTTGTGATTTTATATCCTTTTGAACAATATTTCAGTTGTATCAGGACGATGGCGTTATGATAATGAAAGGTTGTATGCAATGGAATCCCGTTTACGGTAGGAAAGATTCTCGCCTCAACCGGGATTCGAACCCGGTCCACTACATCAGTAGGCCAGCGCTTAACCCACTGAGCTACCGGGGCTCCTTTTCGCATTTAAAAGAAGTATGTGAAGTGAGTTCCAGAATGATAAATGCCATTCGGAAATCGGTAAAAGAAATGGCGTAAATAAAGCACCTGCTTGGTTGGTCTTCCGATGCCCGTTTGCAAAAGCAATAACAGTAAAAAGTTGTACCCATAACGCCCAACTCACATGAGAATTTGCAGGCCAGAAGCCTGCCAAATTTCCGACTGATTCATAACAAGCTGCAGAAGGCGTATTAAAAGACCGTCTATCAAAAGGGGGCGGGGGCGGGGTGGATTGGGGGGGGCGGGGACTATGGCACTACGGAAAGGTGAATACTGTGTCCACTCGCTGTTCTTTAAAATAGCACTTGACCAAAAAATGGAAACTGATCCATAAAATAACAGCAGTTTATATAATTGATGAGCTGAAAAGAAGTTAATTTTGGTATACACGCATAAACAGTGATAATTCGCCTCCCCGCCCTTTACACACCTCTCGCCCCCAAAAACAGCTTCCCCCCCCCCCCCCCCCCCCCCCCCCCCCCCCCCCCCCCCCCCAACAAGTAGCCCAGTAGGTTAAGCGCCTGGCCTGCTGATTTAGCGATGACAGATTCGAGGTCGCTGGATGCGGAAATCTTTCCAACCGTAAACGGGGTTGTACTGCACAGTCTTTCATTATCACCCTCCCATTGTCCTGATATGACTGAAATACGGCTAAAAAGGATTTAAAATCGCAATCATCCATCCGTCCATACCCAACCCCCCTTCCCGCTCCCCGAACACACACATCCGACTTCAGCTATGAATTGCAAGAGTTTGTCAATTTACGATTAACGCACTATATGACAAGGCTACACTGAATACTGATTTTTTCCGCTTCCATATACTATACTCAAAACAAATATTAAAGGGTGAAACTTTTACCCTGCAATTTCTGGAACATTTCAAACATTTGGTAAAATAAATCATTTCTACCTTCCATTTTATTCATTTTACAAGTTTTATACACATTAAACTTGAACCTATAGCCTTTGTCTTGACCAAGGCCAAGCTTTAAGTCAACTTACTCCTAAAATGAAAGTTGTTTGAATTCCCATAGAGAATTGATAATGTGTCAGTTTGGTCGGGAATAACTTCTAAAATTGCTATGAGTTTTAAACTTCTTATAGCTTACTGACCTTAAAAATGATTAAACTTGATGACTATCGAGAATTTTTCAAAAAAAATCATGAATTTGCGAAATCGAAAATTTTGGTGAATTTGTTCCCTATGGACTTCAAACAACTCTGATTTTGAGGGTAGTGTGAATTGAAGTCTGGACTTGGTAAAGATATAGGCGACATTTTCAAACTTCATGTCTACAAAACTTGTAAAATGAATAAAATGGAAGGTGGAAATGATTTATTTTACCAAATGTTTGAAATGTTCCAGAAATCGCGGGGTAAAAGTTTGACCCTTTAATATTTTTTTTTGCGTATAGTTTAATGATGCAAGCAAACCAAACACGTCTCACCGAGTATTGGTATTGTTATCATTAGCTTTACTAGTGATCAAGACAGGAACCGTAAATCCGTAAAGTTAAAAATTCTATGGAATATTGCGTGGTCACGTGATTTGAGAAAGTGTAAACAATTTTGAACTGGTAGAAAATGTGAAATTTCGTAGGATTTCTGGGATTTTTGAGGAACATTTTCGTTTGTAAGTGAATCTGTTATTCCTGAGCCTTGATCTGCATTATAAAATACAAACTTTATGACAGTATTTACGCTTTGAAGAGAATTTGAAATTTCCAAGGGCTCGGGACATGATTAAATCGTTGCCGTAAAGACTATAAAAGGCTATAAAAGGCTATCAGAGTTACATGTGCCTGTGTACAGTACATATTACTTCTATTCTGACTGTTTGGCATGACACGTAGAAGCAATAAGAGGTATCGCAATAAATCCTCTCCACAGACCACTTCCTCGCCAAAGAAACAGAGAAGCCACACTCCTGACAAGCCGCCTAGTTTGGTAGAGCAACCTGAACAGTCGGACATCTCAGATCTTTCAAATTTGTCAAACCCTAGTTCTGATATTATAACTCCTGCTCCTACTTCTACTACTTCCAATGCTGATATGGCCACTGCTGATCAGAGCCAAGTTCAGACCGTAACTAGCCAGACAGCCGATAATAATAGGGGCTCTGTAGACTTGGTAGATTCAAGCCCTGATATGCACACTGGTCATCTAGATGCAAGTTCTGGTAGTTTTACTCCGAACAATCCTGTTGTGAATCCTTCGCAGTTTGATCATTTATCTTCATCACAAATGAACATGTCGCAAACTATGGTTCAACCGCCTGTGCCATCGGGTTTTATAAGCCAACCAGCTATGGAGACACAGATGTATATGCCTCCTGGGCCGCCTATGAACTTTCCACAACAAATGCTGCAATTTTCAAATCAGCTGCATCAAATGCCCCAACCTCCTAGGCTATCTGATGATGATATCTTGAGAGTGGCTACCCAAATCAAATCTTTATTAAGGGATGAAATAAATGACTTGGTAGATGCAAGGGTGGCACAGAAAATAGAGCCCTTAAAGAATGAACTTGCTGAGGTCAAGAAAGCTCTTTCAGACTTGCAACAGACGGTGAGCGATATGTCTGTTAAAATTGATGACCTGGAGCAATACTCTCGTCGTTCATGTCTACGTATTTCGGGTATTGCTGAAAGAGACGACGAGGATGTTACACAACTAGTGTTAAATCTTGCAAATCGTGTAGGGGCTGGTATTGATCAAAGTGACATAGACAGGGCCCATCGTGTTGGTAAGAAAAGGAGTGCAGCTGAGACCAGTGCAGCCATTGGCAGACCTAGGCGGCAAAATATTAGCCGTGAGATTATAGTTAAGTTTCATAGTCATGGTGCGCGCCTGCAGTTTTTAAAAGGAAGAGCCAAACTTCGAAAGGAGCTAGCTAACATCTGTATGAATGAAGACTTAACGAAATTCCACAGAACATTATCCTATGAAGCCCGACAACTAAAGAAAAACAAATATGTAAAGAAAACGTGGGTTTATGGTGGAAATGTCTATTTCCAGGACCTTAATGACTCTAAATTGTGTGTGACCTCCTTGTCAGACCTTGAAACTTTGAGAGTAAGGCAATCTCCTAGACGTCTAGTCTAGTTTCAGACGTTATGATGAAATTTGATGACTATAGTGATTTATAAATTGTCCCCAACGGATACACGACGTTGGACGTGGTTGATTTGACATGTTTAGCTTCATGTCATTATTATGCCGATGGAGCCAATACTGTGGGTTCTGTAAGGTGTATGAATATTAGTTGCTAAAATTGCCCTACGGCATGAATGTTTGTTGAATCGAGCGAGTCCTGGTTAGTCTTTTCTATTTTATGGCGAGTAGCTGCACTTTCAGGGGAAGTAACTCCACCGTTTTTCTTTATGCCTCACTTCATATTGTGGATCATCTCCTTGGAAGGAAGCTTGCTTCCGTGGGAGCAAGTGTCCTTCTTTGTGGGTTGGCCCACTTGATGAAGTTATTAGCTCTCAGAGAGGCAAACAGGAAGTCACAAAAAGTGTTGCCCTTTGTAATAACTGAGGTGAACTGTATTTTTTGTAGATCTTTGGAATACCAAAAGGAGCGTTATAACCCTTGACTGAAATATTGAGTGTGCTCCCAGACTGTACGCATAAGTCTGGGTGCATACCCAGTTTTTCTAAGAGTATTGTATTAACTTTCAGAGACGCTAACAGGAAGTCAGAAAAATTGTTGCCTTTTGTAATAAGTTTGAATGAAAGCGTTATAACCCTTGAATGAAATGTTGAGTGTGCTCCCAGACTGTACGCATCAGTCTGGGCGCACACCCAATTTTTCTAAGGGTATTGTACTCTTGCTGTGACTGTTGCACTATATGTTAAAAGTAACGTTTCGAGTTAAATAGAATTTGTCACTTTCACTGGAAAATTATGACAATCTCAACCATCTCATCAGTCTGGGCGCACACCCAATTTTGCCCTTTGTAATACTGGAGGTGAACTATGGAACACATACGCATCCTGTATCTTTGTAGATTTTTACACACGCTTTGTTCTATCGGGTAGCCAAAATGACTGAACTACTAATATAAGCGTTATAACCCTTGAATGAAATGTTGAGTGTCCTCCTGGACTGTACGCATTAGTCTGGGTGCACACCCAATTACTTTCAGAGACGCTAACAGGAAGTCACAAAAATTGTTGCCCTTTGTAATATTGGAGGTGAACTATGGAATACATACACAACCTGTATTTTTGTAGATCTTTACATCCGCTTTATTCTATAGGGTTCCCAAAATGACTGAAATACCAATATGAGCGTTATAACCCTTGAATGAAATGTTGAGTGTGCTCCCAGACTGTACGCATCAGTCTGGGCGCACATCCAATTTTTCTAAGTATTGTACTCTTGCTGTGACTGTTGCACTATATGTTAAAAGTAACGTTTCGAGTTAAATAAAATTTGTCACTTTCACTGGAAAATTATGACAATCTCAAACGGAAACACAGAGTCGGGGTGGCGTAGAAAAGGCACTGACTTGACGCCACGACATTGAGCCAGTGTCGGTTCGATGTTGATACGTTGTGTGCCCAATGGGATCTCGGATATCAATCCGTCTACTGTATTAACACCACATTAGGTAGCAGACGACGGAAGCTCGACCAGCCTGCGCATGCTCGATGACTCATCGATGTCTTCAAATGGGGGAAATTTTTGTTACTGGGAAGTTTACTATGAGACTGCGCGGTCTCGCAGGCTGGTCGTGGTTCTCTTCATCTGCATATGTTGTGTACATTAATTGTAGTTGTCTTGTTTGTAGTGTAATAGTTTCATCGATCTGTATGCTTGACTGCTTCACGTGCTAAGTGGTTTCTAGTTAGGTTTTACGATGACTGTTTTCCGGGGTCAAGCCTGAGCTTGGGACAACCCTCACGCTTTGCATCGGGCACACAGCGGTTGGTCGGCATTGAATCAGCATTGACTCAACGTCGTGATGTTGAGTCAAGGGAGATTCAATGTTGATTCGCCGTTGTTTGCCTGCTGGGCCAGGTCCGATATTTCAAGGTCGTCGTCTGTGGATTTACAGTAACAATATGTCTGAAGACTTACAATGTTCTCACGGCGATACATTTAATTCTTGAACTCAAACTTATTCTCTATCTGCTTATTAAATATTATTTATCATGACTCTTAAACTTGGGCTGAGTAAGGACTAGAAACAGATGTATTTCTACGAATTATATAGATCTGTGTCCGTTTTGGTGTCGAAAAATATTTACTCCAAATATGTTCCGTTTCTAACACTATGTTTTCATTGAGTATGGCTATCACATTGTGTGTAAATTATTTTGACCTGTCTACAATGATGTATTGTATTCGCCCTAAATATTCGAATAGTTAATCTGGGTATGTACTGTCTGCTTTACAACATTATTTAGTTAATGGGCTTGTCGGGTAATGATAACTGCAGATATACCGAAGGTACTTGAGTATTTGTGGCAAATGCGTCAATATTTTAGGTCTTCACACAACATCACAGTATCCGAACGCACTGTACCCTCTCTTCCGGTTTTCATAGCGTTGAATCGAGAGTACAAAATTCGCTTATAACCAGTAGCCGGAAATCATTATGTTTTGAGTTTTTATCCGGAATCTACTGCATCATTTATAGTTATTCAGCTTCGAAAATGTAAAGAGGTAAGTTTAATATCATTTTCTCTTCGGTCTTTTACTTTATTGCCCTGTACAATGAAAAACTCCTTGCCGTCGCAGATTTTTTTTTCCGAACAGCTTAATTTAACATGAGATTGTGTCGTGCAAAACTTAGCTATCATTCTTTTATCAAAACTAACAAACTGTAGATTGATAACGCCTTCCGTTTATTCTAAAGATTTTTTATAAAACATGTAAGAAAATGCTCAAAATGGTTTAAGAATCATGCCAAGGGCGATTTGAATACTGTACCAATTACTACCCACCCATACACGACATTGTACAGGGTAATAAAGTAAAAGACCGAAGAGCAAATTATATTAAACTTACCTCTTTACATTTTCGAAGCTGAATAGCTATAAATGACGCAGCAGATTCCGGATAAAATCTCAAAACATAATGATTTCCGACTACTGGTTATAAGCGAATGTTTGTACTCTCGATTCAACGCTATGAAAACCGAAAGAGATTGTACATGTAGTTCGGATACTGTGAACATACACACAGTGTAAATTAAAATCGTTGCGCTCGATGTGCATTATTTTGTCTGCTATTTGCCTATTTCAGTCACGAGGGAGGTGCATATTCAGTGCAACGTTTTCTTATTTATTATGTGTATATAAAAATTTGGATATGAATAATCATGATACGGCAATGATTTGTATATTACATACAATATTGATAAAGCTGAAAATCCTCTTCCCACGAAACCTTTTGTTGAAATGGATCGTTTTCTATTGATCATATTTAATATTCTGATGTTATTTTACCCAAATTTAACTGTCGTGTTTTACTTTAGGTTATTGAGGCTCCACGGGGAATCGTTAGTGCTGCTCAATCTTATTTTCATGGATAAGAAGTGTCATTTTAGGAATCCATCCGCATCTGTGAAACTTCTTTGGGCTTTACTAGTAATTGATAGTATCACATAATGATAGAAATTGAAATTTATCGTATGCGGATTGGATTACATTATGGTCGCCATCTTAAAGTTAAGGGCCTTCAGTACTTAAATTTCTTTGAACTGTTGATAATTATGTCCTTATTGCTTCTCGCAGGTATCGAACCCAATCCCGGTCCGAGATCCGAGAATACCGTCAGTTCCTCTACTCTGTCAGTATCTTCTGACGATCTTAATATAATTAAAGACAAATTTTCAGTTGTTCATTACAACGTCCAGAGTATCTCAAATAAATTAGACATCATTGAATCTGAATTTTGTAATTTCGATATAATATGTTTGACTGAAACTTGGCTTGATGGACGGACCTCAAATAATGCACTAAATTTAAACGAATATAATCTTTACAGACGTGATCGAAATGGTGATAACCATGGTGGTATCTGCGTGTATGCGAAACAAAATATTTACTCGCGTCGTAGAAATGATATTGAACGTCCAAATATTTAATGTCTCTGGCTAGAAGTTTCTATTCATTACAAAAAAATTCTAATAGGCACTTTTTACAGACCACCAAACTCTACCCAGGAAGTTCTGTCGTCCATTGAAGATTCAATATCACTTGCCTTTGATACTAATATCCAAAACATACTCATCACTGGTGATTTTAACTTAGACATTTTAAAACAGCCCTTTAATAAAAAGGTTCTTGATCTTTGTCAACATTTTAGTTTAGATCAGCTTATCAATGAACCAACGCATCACACGGAATCATCGTCTTCCATTATTGACCTTTTCTTAACATCAAATAAAAACAATATTCTATTGAGTGGTGTCGGAGACCCAATCCTTGACCAAAATATTAGATATCATTGTCCTGTATATTGTGTGCTTAAATTTGATAAACTTCTAACCCCTGTTTACACGAGGCATATTTGGTTATATGATAGGGGAGACTATCAGTCCCTTTCGCGTGACTTAAATGATACTGATTGGAATTCAACTAAAAAAATTGATATAGATGAATATGCAAATAATATAACGGAATGTATTACTAAACTTGCAAAGAAGCATATACCAAATAAAGATATTAAAATACGTAAATCAGATCCTGCTTGGCTTACTACTGATATAAAACGATTGATGCGCAACGCAAACGACACTATGACAAATATAAAAGTTCAAAAAATATCACTGATTTTGAGAATTACAAAAATATTCGAAATAAAGTTACATTTGAAATTCGAAAATCCAAAAAACGCCAGCTGGAAAAGCTTAGTGAAAAATTAAAATCTAATGATCTCAATCAAAAGGACTGGTGGAATACGTTAAAGTCATTTATTACACCTGAACAGCCATCAACTTTTCCTCCACTCTGCAAAGATGACATAATTTATACCAACGATGAAGATAAAGCAAATATTCTAAATCAGTTTTTTACTGGCCAAACCATTTTGGATGAAAGTAATGCCTCTGTGCCCTTAGTAAGTCAGATACCTTCTCATAAACTTGAGTCCATCTCCATCTCTGCTTATGAAGTTGAAGACATATTAAAAACTCTTAAAACAGGTAAGGCCGGTGGCCCAGATTGTATTGGTAACCGATTGTTAAAAGAACTTGCTCAACCTTTGTCAGCTCCTCTCTCTGATTTGTTTAACTTTTCTCTCTCGAAAGGCAAAGTTCCAAGTCTCTGGAAACAAGCCAATGTTACTCCTGTTTTCAAAAAGAATGACCCCTCGGATGTATCCAACTATAGACCCATATCTCTTCTTAATACTATAGGAAAAGTTCTTGAAAAGATTATTCATAAATATGTTTTTAATTTCTTACACGAACACCAGGTAATCACTACTCATCAGTCTGGTTTTATCCCAGGAGATTCTACCGTAAATCAGTTAGTTGATATATATAACACTTTTTGCCGAGCCCTGGACGATGGTAAAGAAGTTCGTGCGATTTTTTTGTGATATTAGCAAGGCCTTTGACAGGGTTTGGCACAAAGGTCTTCTTTTCAAGTTATATTCTGTTGGTATTTCTGGGTCTCTTCTTCAATGGTTTACAGATTATTTATACAACAGGAAGCAAAGAGTAGTTATTCCTGGTGCAAGTTCTAATTGGTCTTCCGTTGAAGCCGGTGTTCCCCAGGGTTCTATCCTAGGTCCTCTGTTATTTTTTTCTGTATATAAACGATATTGTTGAAAACATAAACTCTTCAATTCGACTCTTTGCGGATGATACTACCCTCTATATTATAGTTGACAACCCATTACATGCTGCAAACCAATTAAATGCCGATTTATCTAAAGTACATCAATGGGCCACCAAATGGCTCGTCACATTCAATCCGTCAAAATCCGAATCTATCATTTTATCAAGGAAACGTAACAAACCCTATCATCCTAATGTGGTAATGGACCAACAATCTATTCAGGAAGTAAATTCACATAAGCATTTAGGTGTAGTTTTATCTAGTGATTGTACATGGCACGACCATTTAGAATATATTAAATCAAAAGCATGGACCCGCATAAATGTCATGAGAAAATTAAAATTTAAACTCGATAGAAAATCCCTTCAAATAATATATTTCACTTTCATTCGTCCCATTCTTGAGTATGCTGATGTTGTTTGGAATAATTGTACCCAATATGAAGTAAACGAGCTTGAAAAAATTCAAAACGAAGCTGCCCGTATTGTTACTGGTGCCACTAAATTAGTTTCAATTAATTCTCTCACTCAGGAGACTGGCTGGGAAACCCTCTTAATACGTAGGAAAAACATAAACTTCTTTTGTTTTATAAAATGCAACATCATATGTCCCCTGACTATTTGTCTTCATTAGTACCACCAACTATTGGAAGTACTACTGATTATCAGTTACGAAACTCATCGGATTTACTTACTGTGCATGCAAGTTCTCAGCTGTATTTTAATTCTTTTCTTCCGTCTGCAATAAGGGAATGGAATCAACTCTCAGAAGTAACACGTGAATTACAAAGCATAGATACCTTTAAACATGAGTTAAATGCAGATAACATGAAAATACCTTCGTACTATTTTGATGGAAATAGAGTTGGGCAGATTTATCATGTTCGACTAAGAACAAACTGTAGTTCCCTTAATCATCATCTTTTTTCCAAAAATATAATAGAAAGTCCGTTATGTGTCTGCCGAGCAGTCGAGGATACCAATCATTTTCTATTTAACTGCCATCGCTTTGATAATCTAAGACAGGATCTCTTTGACAAAATTACTCCTATTTGCCAGCCTACTGCTAACATTCTTCTTTACGGTAGTGAACACTTGACTCATATTGAAAATAAACAAATTTTCGCTGCTGTACAAGAGTTTCTGATCAAATCTAAACGATTCGAAATTGCATAAGGTATAAATTATAATTGTATAGATATACGAAACATAAAAAGTGAAGTCAAATTTTGGCCTAATAACAATAATAATAATGTTGATAAATTTTAATATTGTATTAAACATTTTTTTATTTCCTGGCGACTAAAGCCGTGATATTATTGTTGTTTATTTATCTTTAATGGTAATGCAGAATATCTGATTGAAACTCACATTCCATTCCCCGTGGAGCCTTGAGAGACCAGTAGTAAAACCTAGTAATCTTGTTGAATATATTCTTAAATTCGTAAATTTTCTAGTATGAAGAGTCTTCTTTTCGAAAATATCGATATTTGTGGTAGATTTGCAATTCCTCGAAGATTCTTCGATTTTCATACTAATGTTTGTTAAACCAGTTTCAAATTTAATAGTGGAAATAATGTATTTCAAATCACTTATTATATAGTACTTTATTTACAGTAACAATGGGATACAGATTATACAAGTCGCAAGACTTTCTTCTGAATCCCTTTCAAGCTACTGTAAAATAGGTTATCTTATTGTGAATTTGTATTGTTTTGTATATGTACAGTAATTTGAATAAAATATTGTTTACACTAAAAAATCTATACATTGGGGAAACAATAATTACTGTGTCCTAAAATTGAAGATTTTTCATTGTAGTAATGTGCATGTACCTCAAAGATGCAGATGGAATAACACACACAAAGTAGACACAGGAGCAGTCTGATCTGGGTCTGCACATCAAAAGATCAATGTCAATGCGATACCGTACCAATATTTTTATCACTTGCAGCTCCCCGCAATTTGACCACAGAATGCATGAACGAAAGTATCTTAAATTAGCTGCATGTGGAGCCGTGCTTGAAACGTGCATCAATGAAAGAATGTTTTTATGTTAATGTACATTTCTTTTAGACAACTAAATATCTAAATATAAGAGCTATAAATGATCAATCATGAAAAGTGTGCTTCTGTTTTTATTCAAATTCCATTATTGCCATTTCGCGATGACTGTTTTCAAATATTTATTTAACGAAGCTCCCGATGATATTTCACTGTTCTTCAAATCATCTGTTGTTGTCGGTTGGTTTAATTATGTCGTAACGGAGCATTCGGAATGCGCGATTCTATACGTGGTATATTCGTGCATATATTTATAGTTATTTATTTTTATTTCTTTATTATTATTATCTTTTCTCCAGCTCTCAAAACGAGGTTTCCCATAAGGCTCAAGGGAACAAATCCATCAGATGCGCCTCCTGGCACCGAGTCTGTCCGTGTTCACTCGTATTCAAAGAAGAGACTTTGAGTTCGATATAATTTATTTATTTTCATGTAGATGACAAAAAAAATCAAATGAAAAAAGTGCATTTCACTTTTTACTATAAAAGAACATTTAAGCAATTAACTTAGTGGAAAAAAATAAATTGCTCTTAAATTTATGATCCCTCGTTGAATTGCTAGTGTTAAAGTTTTGTTGGGAGGTTACCAAAACAGGCCAGAATTTAGTCTCGCATGAGATGGGAGGATAACTTTTGATTTTATGTCCGTTTCAACAGTATTTAAGTCATATCAGCATGAATGGAGAGTGATATTGACAGATTGTGTGTAATGGAACCCCAAGGATTTCCTGAAATATTTCAGTCTACATTCTACATTGTAAATCGAGCCGTAATCCAGATAGATGGAGAAAGAAAAGACATGCTAGGGGAGAATAAACTGTCCCGGAACAATCCCCACCCGCACCTACTGCATGCACAGTATGCCCTTGCTCCACTGTTTTCCAAATTAGTCGGACTCCTTGACATTGAAAACTACCCGGCACCATCGCCCGACCACAAGCACTTCAGTATGTACCGAATTTTGACGGATAACGACATAGGAAAGAATATCATCTCTGTTTTTTTTGTTGTTGTTTTATTTTATTTTATTTCTTCTGAGCACATTAGAACTCCAAAGCAAACATAAATAAATTGTCATGAATGACAAACAGCAGTTTTGCTCAGAATTAGTTTGCGCTTCGCATTTTGCCCGCAAAATAAAACGTACGTACATGTATCAAAATTTTGTTTTGCGGACATAATTCTAAACAAAATCTTACACCGGACTCAGAAATAATAGTGCCTTATCAAATATGATAGTATAGCAAAAATTGAAATCAACACTGAGAATTTTCAAGCGCTACAACCGGCAGTATTACATGTAGCCTAATACCATCACGCAGGACAAACGCGGGAGGCGTGGGATGGGGTGGGACGGGGGTGAGGTTAATTATAAAGATTAACATACACATACGAGCTCCCGCAGAAAAGAAATAGCAACATCTTATCGACCTCGTTAAAGAGTGCCAGCACAGAGCAAACGGAAAAGCGCTACACAGCGAATAACGTCGTTAACGTCATAAAATCGTTAAGTACGTCGCGTGGGGTAGTTATTTTAATGACGTCACAATTGCATAAATAACACGCGAGACTTTAAAAAATCCATTTTCAATCGCAGGAAACATATAAATATGATATAGTAAAATTTCATCAATTTCTGAGACGGGGCCGATTTTGACCCTTCGTGAACCTTGTCCTTTGAACCAAGAGTAACATAAATAAACATTTAAATGTGGCATTTGCTCGTATTTGTATCTTAAGATGCATATAGAAGGTACAGTAGAAAAAAAAGAAAGTGAGAAGGAAAGGAAAGGAAAGGAAAAAAAAAATACTCCACGAGGAATGAATAGCTATTTATACTTAAAGGGAAATCACCCTATAAAAATTGCCAGTGAAATTTTGTTGAAACTTCACACAGTGGTAGAATATTATATGCTAAGTGAATAAATGAAATCAAAAAATAGGGTCACCGTACTACTTTTTGAGATAACGCAGCGCCATCTATGTGCCTGTTTGAAACATGACTATGTCTACTATGAACACTTTATCCGAGAAAATAGATGCCAGATCGTTTCGAAATAATGATTAATTAACTCCTCTTTCTTGTCTCTTTGTTTGCCTATCAAAATTGTCATCGTCGTATGTCTCAATATAAAGGTTATTTTCAGTTTTTAGTTTCCCGCCATTTTCCATTATTGGAAAAAACGTGGAATTTCTTCAATATAAAAAGTTCCACCATTGAAATTTTTATATACTTTTGATATAGTAAAGGAATGATCCACCTCGTGCAAATAAGCAAACAAAAAATATAGGTCATCGACCAAATATTCGAGTTAAGGAAGGAAAACCACTTTTATTTCGTGCGGTTGGCATGTAAGCGCGTTGACGTCAAGGTTTTATGCGTTGA
The DNA here is from genome assembly GCA_963989385.1 of Ctena decussata. Classification (NCBI taxonomy): domain Eukaryota; kingdom Metazoa; phylum Mollusca; class Bivalvia; order Lucinida; family Lucinidae; genus Ctena; species Ctena decussata. Next base: position 95,201,810 of record OZ022499.1, read on the forward strand.
CGTCGCTTTCTATTTGGCGCCATCAACGGCCATATGGATAGCGCTCTTACCTTTCGATGCTTTTTATAGCAATGCAATATAATTCTCTATTCAATTTCAGCAATGCTCTTATGTCTTGGCTATATATATAGATATAGTCTATATGAAATTGTCGCCTTCAAAATTTTCTCGTATGCAGACAACACATTAATGAGAGAAATTCCAAGGACTGAACTAGGCAGCATGTTCATTGTTATTTCTCATAGAATTTCGAACTTTTTCCTTGGTCCAGATTATATAACATTTTTATCTGATGAACAAATTTATGTGCGAACATTCAACTTATTGGATCCGGCCACTGCTCGGCATGTATTTTCATGGCAAAGCTTTGTCCGTGGTGCATGATTTCAATTTATCATTTAATGATGAGACCAATTTCGGAGGATGAGCATTTTGATATTTTTTCCCTATTCGCATCGACAATCTATGAATCCTGTGGAAAGTCTAGGCGCTCTCTTTTCCGTATAAAATTCTTCAGTCCCATTTTTGTCGTATTTTTTGTCCAGTTTTATATATTTACATTTTTCTGTCGCAAAACGCTTATATGTTTGTTTCAACAAAGCGAAAGTGACGTAAACGTTTTAGCGTTACGGCAAACGACGTCATGATAACCATAGCAGGAAACAATGACGCTGCGTCAAAATGTATGCGCACGAACATTGAGGCGATTTCCCTTTAAAGTCCCAGCGGGCACACGACGTCCAAATGACGTCCAACCGACGTCTATGCAACGTAATGACGTCGCATCGACATCGGTTCGACGCCACTCGGACGCCATGTGCCCGCTGGGGTAGTAATCTTGTAAGAAAACCCTGAAAGGTAAGCGAAACCAACTCTGTTTCAAGATCAAAGATATTATTGTCACCGATTTCGCCAGAAGGTGGCGTTTTACTGAACAAGTTTAACAAGTTATGTATCACTTAGAACACTGCCGGGCCGGATAGCGCAATCGGTAGGGCACCTGACTCGTAAGTCAGAGGTCCTGGGTTCAAATCCCGGTCTGGCCACATACTTTCGTTTCTCCTTCCGCTGATTCAAGAAGGGCAGTTGTCAGTTACTGGCGAAAGTATGTGCACTTAGTACTGGTTAACCGCTTAGGAGGTCTAAGCCTGCCCAGGAATAGTGTGGTTAGGTTAACTGACCGTCCCCACATGACCTTAGTTGTTTACCGCGGACGTTAAGCATCAAATCAACCAACCAACCAACTTAGAACACTGTCTGTAGCGTCGTAATTTGGTCTAAATCTCTTTGATTTCAGTATAAATTTTTGGACTGCACAGAAAATGCGACTGTTGACGTCAACAGAGAGGGATGCGTCTCCAAATAGAAGGGAATTTGTAGAAGGAGTGCAGAAGTTTGACACATCAATTATCATTTCGTGTCTTATTTCATCATATCTTTGACATTTAAATAAGAAGTGTTTTGTGTTCTCCACAGATCCACAAGCACATAGCGGGCTTTGAATTATATTTTTAGAATAAAGATGTTGGTTTAAAATACTACAATTAGTTCTTAATCTCGTATGGTATATTTGTCCGTCACGCGTCCCAGCATGGTAAAACATTGGAGGAGTAATACTACCACTGTTCAGATGTCTTTTGAAAGATGCAATGCTGTCTGACTGGCGAATGTCCTCTGGTAATTCGTTCCATTTGCAAATAACAGAAGGAAGAAAAGAATGATAGTAAAGTTGCGAGTTAGAGTGTACTGTTCCTATATCATTAGCATTACGTAAGTTATAGTTAGAGGTATTACCAACCAAAGGTGGATCTAGAGTTGTTGAATAATTTGGACTCATGCCAGATTTCATCTTACAGAACAGGGTAAGTTTGTGCGTGCTTCTCCGTGATGCTTAAGTTTCCCATCCAGTCTAAGCATATAAAGCATCTATAGAAACTAGTTTTGTACACCCTGTAACGATGCGTGCGGCCTCAATCTGGATCTTTTCAAGCTCGTTTGTTTCGTACTAGGTGCAGTTATCCCACACGACATCGGCATACTCTAAGACTGGACGGATGAAAGAGAAGTATACAGACTGTAGTGATTTTCTGTCAAGAACAAATTTCAACTGTCTCATTATATTTATTCGATACCAGGCTTTAGATTTTATCTCAGTTAGATGTGCATGCCAGGTACCGTCACAAGTGAATGTTAGACCAAAGTGTTTATGCGTGTCAACTTGATTTACTTGTTGGTGGTTCATGCTTACTGGTGGATGAACAGGTTTATTGTGTTTTCTAGAAAGTAGGATACATTCGGATTTAGAAGGATTAAAGGTCACAAGCCATTTTTCCGCCTATGAGTGTATTTTATCCAAATCAGAATCAAGAATATTAGCAGCATCTACAGGATTGTCGACCACGAGGTAAAGACTTGTGTCATCTGCGAATAGGCGTAAAACAGAACCAATATCTTCAACTATATCATTTATATAAATGAGCAAAAGCAACGGACCAAGTATAGACCCCTGGGGTACCCCCGCCTTTATACTAATCCAATCTGATTATGCCCCTGGAACTACCATCCTTTGAGATCTGTTATTAAGATAATCTGAAAACCAGTCCAAGAGTCGGTCTCTGATGCCAGCTAGGCTGAGTTTAAAAAGAAGGCCTGCGTGCCATACATACTGTCAATTAATGCCCATTTACTCTGATATCAAGAAGCAGCATATCAAGGCTTAATAATTACAAAAAGAAATGGTTTGGAATACTATCAGTGAAAAGTTTATATTACACTTCTGCAACAATAATTAGGAGGGGGGTGCTTAACTTTTTTCTAGGTGTATATAGATTAAGATATGTTAATTTGGAGTCTATGTTATTTTGTATATTCAACCTTTTTTCAGTCTTTGATTGTTAGCAGGAAATGGTCCTCACAAGCCTTGGATTTTCGGTCAAATCCTGGTCTATTGGTTCTGTACCTTGTACTCTAAATTTGACGAATAAAATATTGTTAAAACAACACAGGAAGTCACAAAAGTTGTTCTTCTTTGAAAAATGGCGGAAAACATAAAGATACACCCATTCCATGAGGTAAAATTTGAAAAATGCCCAGGAATTAACAATGAAAATGCCAAGGAACTGTTAAAGATCAGAGCCTACTAATGACATCATTAGTTAGAGGATTAATAGTAAGTAAAATACCAACTTTTTATGTTTTTTATGGTGGTATGGCGGGGTGAGGTGGTGGGGAGGGAGGGAGGCGATGCACAAAGTCATGCACAGAATGAACAACACCAGAACTACCGCATTAGAACGCTCAGTTGTAAAAAAATACTAGAGTGTTTAAAAAATCTATGTGACAGTGTCCGACATTTTGAGCCCTACGGAGCGAAAATCGGAAATTTTGTTTTTAACATTTTCATATTTATGAGCGCTTACAGAATAGACTTCGAGAAGCACAAAGCAATAGCACTAAGGTTTACTGCAAAAGCAAACAAAATTCAAACCAACCCGAATTTTTGTTTTCGTTTCACTGATTGAACACAATTTAGATACTAGCTGGATAAACTTTTACAACTGTGGTTCGTGACATCGCTGTTCAAAGATCTAAAATGCGAACATTCTTAAAACAGTGTAGATGGAGAAAATTAAAGACGCCGTTTGAAATGTTGAATCACTTTTTTCATGTGACGCTTTGAAATTTATTACTCAGTGCGCTCCATTTAGCTTTACGTGCAAATTTTATGACGTCACTTTCATTTCAAGTTTTGTGGCGGCACTGTCGCATATTCTCTACTATACAGAAATTACCCTGTGTTCCCCGACACTGTAGAAACAAAAAAAATCCGTAGATTTTACGGTAGAATAAATGGCAACCAGCTGCAAGTTCATTTCCCGTTCTTTTTTTTTTTTTTTTTTTTTTTTTTTTTCGGGTGCCCGTAATAGTTTGCAGGAATCATCGCGCAGAGAAGGATGGAATAGGATAGGCATTGTTTTCGGTAACATAGCCCTTTAAGAGGTATTTCCGAGTGCAGCCAGCTAACATAGCACTATCATATCGTGATTTCCAACAACGTTCTGCAAGAAGACGCCCGTAAAATAACGGTAAATGAACTGGCAGCCAGATTGAAGGTATTTCAACGTAAATTTACGGGGGGTTTTGTGTGTGTGTTTTAAAAGTGCACTGTTTTTGGCCCTGTTATATCATAACCTATGTGATTCGGAATATTTACTTTTGCATAGTAGGATTACCCGGGACCGCTAGATCAGCTGGCCAGCGCTTAACCTACTGAGCTACCGCGGCTCCTAGGAAAAAGCCAAAACAAAAAAAAAAACAAAAAAAAAAACGCAAAACATATGAACATATGAAACCTGTGTTTCCACTGGGTCAGCCTTCGATGCTAACACGGAAGTATGATTTCCAGTAACGTGAATATTTATAATTTCCTCATTTTAAATCATTATTTCTATATACATTGACATTTTCAGGACCTACCTTATTTATGAAACTCTTACAAATGATGTACGAGTCCAAAGTAAATTAATGTAAGCTACAAGTTTTATTTGGCCATTGATCAATTCGCAAAGCGTCATTACCCTATTAATCCTAATAAACGCGCCGGGCCGCGTATTGCAGTCGGTAGCGCGTCTGACTCAAGAGCCAGAGATCCCAGGTTCGAGTAACACTTACTTTTTCTTCTATTTCCCCTGATTCAAGAAAGGTTCCTGGCGAAAGTATGTGCATTAGGTGTTTGTTAACCACTTAGGTCTAAGCCTGCCCTGGAACAGTGTGTTTATGTTAACTGACCGATCCGACGCTGTTTACCGTGGACGTAAAGGAGCAAAACTACCTGTCTCCTTGTTCAACTAATGTTTTATGATTGCTAACCTCTGTGTTTTCCTTCAGTTTCACAAAATGGAACAACATGAATTCCTGTTTGCTTTTGTGGAGGACGCAGTTCTTCAAATGGGGTCCACTCTTTAAGGAAATAATTTGCTCCTGAAAGATCATATTCTTATCTTTAAAAGCTGACTCGTTTTGAGGTGGGAGGCAAAATGCTTAATCTGAGAGTATGTCAATATACTCATTTACCTTAATTCTAAATATTTTATTAGTAGCTAATTACCACTCTATAGGCTCTAAATAACGCCTCCCATCCCGCTTTCGTAAAATGCAGCCCCCAGGAGTTTCATAGATTTTATACTGTAGATTCCATATGCATGTAAAGGTAATTCAGTATCGGTTTAGTTATTATAAAACTCAAGACTTTTTAAAGATATGGTTTTATTTTATCATGGTTTATACTCCTCGGTTCACCTTTTCATCATTTATTATAGTGATGGGAAAGTGTGGGGACAGGAAAGATTTATGATATATAGGAATACCACCTTGATTTTCCGCCATTTTCTATTTTATTCTATCCCATTATCATACTAGGGCGATGGGGCACCACAGATGACTTTGAAACAATCCCTTTCCAATACTAAAGAGTGGACAGGGATGGATTATGCCAGCTCAGTTAGGGCAGCTGAAAAGAGGACAAGGTGGAAAGGGAAAGTTTCCGCCATCTTATAAAAGGAAAAACTTTTGTGAATTCCCTGGAAAACATCATCCTTCAAAACAATGGTCTACTCCTATTGGAGCAAATTCATTTCCTTAGAGAGTTGACCCCAATTCGGTCAAAAATGAAACTGGCAGAGCAGCTTCCCCTGAAAGTGTTTATTTATTTATTTATTTATTTATTTATTCACAATTGCATGGCAACATATACATGAATATTAAAGTGCTATACAAGAATTCTGTGACTAAATTGCATATACATATAAACTAGTTTAAATGTATATGCACTTTAGTCACAGAATTCTTGTATAGCACTTTAATATTCATGTCATCAAATATGTGTATCTGTATTGCTACACCAACTGGAGAGGACAAATATAAGCAGTGCCTACGTCCAATCCATTGGCTCATGTATGCACTTTTATGTAGATCTATATGTTGCCATGAAATTTTGAATAAATAAATAAAACCCCTGAAAGTGTATCCATTCACTAAAGTAGTTTATTCATGAAATTCTGCAGCCATTTACTGCAATGTACATACACCTCTTTCCGTTTCTTCTTAGGCCCATAATCCTGATGGACCCTGTAGGACTACTTCTGATTCAGTCTTTCTTTTCAAACAGTTTGGAATATTTCTCGTCGACACAATGACAATTTGGAAATGTTCCATTACAGCATGGCTGTAAAAATGGCCGCCACATAAGTTTTGGGCGAGTAAACTGACTCTCAACCGGCTGTAACGACAGCTTGTGGGTATCAACTGCATCCTGTATATAAGCCACCACCTCACCATATTCAGGGGAAGAAGAATCAATGGGAGTGGTTTCCCCTGGATCTGACGTCATTTCATATAATTTTGGCGGGTTTAATTTAATTGCATTATTGCACTGGCACACAAAAGTACAAAGTATGTCATTAAACGCGTATCTTGGTTCGTGTGACACCAATTTCCACACTTTCGTGTCTGCAAAAAGGTAATAATAATATTACAATAACTGTTGATATACATGTATCATCGTGAAAATCTATGTTATGGCGTATGAGTACCCCACCATGGTTTTCTCCATTTTTTTTAAAGAAACCAGCTTTTATGACTTCCTGTATGCTTCCCTAGGATCAAAGTCGGGTCTACTATGAAAGTAAAGCTTATGCTCTTAGCTGTGCAAACTGTTTAAGAGTATGGAAAGGTAGGCAAGAAACAAAACGATGGAGCCACTAACCCTGAAAATATACCCATCGATCTTAATTTTCAAAAGATGCACTGACTGATAGTGTCGCAGAAATGAGCTTTGTTTCGCAACTAACCAACGTCGTGCATGCAGAAGCAGTATTTCTATAAAAGCCATGTTAAGGCTGAATGGCTTACAGATGGCATCTCCAGTCCGCATATTTGATATGAATAGCTTAAAGTAATTTTTCATGACGGATTTTGTTTTGATTTTATTTCATAGGACTGACAGGACAAATGCCATCCCCGACAGCCCTACAACTTTTCAACACTTTCAATTAATCATCTTGAACTTATCAAACTTAACCAGAAAAAAGATAGCAACCTCAACTAGGGAAGTCTGAGTGTAGCAAATTCTCTTTTATTTCACGGAAGCTGCTTGAATAGTTTTTAACAGAGTAAACTGAAGTATAGAATTAACAAAGCCCAGCGTGACATCGAATGACGTCGATGCGACTTAATGACGTCGCATCGAGGTCAGTACGGCGTCATTTCGATATCACATGCCCGATTGGAGTAAACAGAAACAAAAAGTTCCACTGCTGGAATTACGGCCATCATAAAGGCCATCTTACCTGTTTCTGGACGGTACCGAACAGCATGTATTTTATTACCACAATAATGGAACATGAATTTGTGCGGGGAAACCATCGTATCGCCTTTCAGAAGTAGCAAGATGTCATGTCCGTCGTATACTCTGTCATTCGGCAGCGGAACCTCTGCCACAGAAGCAACCACGTGGAAAATGTCCATGAGTGAGGTTGGCTCGTTTATCACAGTATTGCTTGGTAGAACACTCGGCCAGCGTATTAAGCCGGGTACACGAATGGCGCCATCAGGAGCACCGTGACTTTTTCCACCTGAAAGAAATTATTTGCGTTGATGTGAAAATTTCAAGTCAGGTTATGAAACATGCAAAATTATATTAATAAACATTCATAATAAGCGGCATCGCGGTGTTTTCGGTAAACTGTTTTAAAGATGTTAAAGTGCACAATAATAGGCGACCAGTAATGTCATACATAAGTTCCTGCTTTCAGGAGCACAGATGCTACTGAGTCCGAAGTGTGTTACTTCTGGGATATTCAACCAGACGTGTTACTCTGATGAGAAGCAACAAAGGAACTGATTAATGCAGAACAAAATACTCTAATTATTGGGACACCTAAAAACATTAATTTTCCATTTGACACAAATGGAAAATTATTGGTTTTAGGTGTCTCAATACTTATGCCGTTTGGGGTAATACTTTTTTATCGACGGCATTTTTGTGGAATTTTGAGAAATATATCATTTATTAAGACCTCTCTCTCTCTTCTCTCTCTCTCTCTCTCTCTCTCTCTCTCTCTCTCTCTCTCTCTCTCTCTCTCTCTCTCCAGAACCTAAACAAACAAGTTGACAAGCAACCTTTAAGAATTCCGTTATATCCGCCCAATCGTCCTAGTTCAAGATGGCCTCCATGATCAGAAGTGAAGTATATCAGTGTATTGTCCTTAGCACCTATTTTGTCGACATATTTCAGTATTTCTCCTACCGACCAATCAAGTTCCTCCACTGCGTCTCCATAGATTCCGTGAGAAGACCGACCTTTGAACTCCTTGGCGACGTCAATAAACACATGAGTATGAATCCAACTGGTAACCAGGAGAAATGGATCCCCGCTCTTCGTAGCGTTAGCCATAAACTCTATACTCTCACTGATGAGCTTTTGGCTGAGGTCTGAGTGAATAATTGGCTGTTCTACAATATCGTAATTTCTGTTCACAAAACTTGTCAACAAAACGAAGTTATCCCAAGTATAAAACATGTATAAGGACGGTACTGACCACAGGATCAAGGCCACACCGAGTACCAGCAAATTTATAACGCCATATTTGAAAAGACAGAGCAGAGCACTAACTGTAACACCCCATATGATCAGAAGTTGCCAGTACCAGTGGGGCATAGCCATGAGCACTATTTTGGTCTTTCCATCATTTGCATAATCGTCCAGATTGGTCCCCAGCAGGCCGTAGAAATAATCAAAACCTTGGTTTAATGGATGATACACATGGTCGCCAAAACGGTCTTTATTTACACCAAGATGCCATTTACCTGTAAGACAGAGCAAACAAGTCTAATATAATGTTTCTATTTTTTTTTTTTTTTTTTTTTTTTTTTTTTATCATTATTTTTAAATGGCTAGGAACTAATATAAACATATTGCTTATAAATAAATTACAAGCAAATCATTAAGCGGATTGGGTAAACCTTTTTGTCATTTCTTTTGTGCCCCCATTTTAGAGCAAATTCTTTCCTTTAAGGGTTTACCGCATTTTGAAAGGGTTTCGCCATCAGAGGGAAGCAGATAGGATGTGACTACAGCTGTCCCCTTTTGGTAAAATGGCGACAAGGAAAACAATGAAGGTCTACCCATACAATTTTTTACACAATCAACAACACTTAACGAGACGTTTTACTTCATGTCACGAAATTATAAAAAGGAAAATTAAAAAATAATGAAGGGAAGAAATACAAAGCCTTCCGATAAAAATAATCTAAGACTGTTTTTTAAATTCTCCTTCCCATGAAGGTTCAAATACACTGCAAGAACAATTTGTTCAAACTTCATAAAAGCATGTTGTATAGGTAACTGGGTAACTCAGCTAGCACAAATGTTCAATGACATTTCCAATCATCTTTTTCAACGGACCTCAAAACAAAGTTAGGAGCAATGCAACACTTTCCTGAAAATCAGGGCCTGTTTAAACCACTTATATTTCAAGCTTATGGGCCTAAAATTTAATGCAGCAATAAAGATTTATAACCATATATTGTCTTTTGGAAATCTAATCGGCACAAAACTGCTGGTGGACATTAAATAAATTCCGCCATCTGACGTAATATGTTCAGCTTCTGATTCAAGAAACACATATTCAGCCGATGGTCGAAGCTGATTTTTCTTATTATCAAATTCAATGCCACCAATTTAAAGATTCACCACTGCATGACTGTTTACTATGTTGTTGTTGTCGCTGTACGTCCACGGTGAACAGCTATGGTCGTGTCGGGACGGCCAGTTAACCTAACCACACTATCGCTGGGCAGGTGTAGACCTCCTAAGCGGTTAACACGTACTTTTGACCAGTAACTGACAACTCCCCTTCTTGAATCAGCGGAAGGAGCAACGAACGTTTCTGGCCGGGCCGGGTACCGAACCCAGCACCTCTAGCTCTAGAGTCAGACGCGCTACCGACTACGCTACGCGGCCCGGTTGTTAACTTATGTTCAAAGGGACAACATCTAACAAATTTTCTGTCATGAATATTGGCATACTTATCTCGCACTGTTCCGGTGCTGCAGACCGCCACTGAACTCTCAGTGGAAACACGAAACTGAAACAACGTTGTGTGAATCTGCATGACACGTCATGACGTTGATATGAGCCGCGACGTGAGAAAACCAACAATGTGGTTATGCGCCCAGCGCAGACTCAGATCAGCCTGGGCAACCACCCAGGCTGATCCGACTCTTCGCTAAGCGCTTAAAGGGTAGCTAAGGTACTAAGCTATCTTCATGCGGACAGCGAAGACTCTGATCAGACTGGGCGGATGCCCAGGCTGATCTGAGTCTGCGCTGGGCGCACAACCACATTGTTGTTTTTCTCGCGTCGCGGCTCATATGACTTGCTGTCCACGATGTATGACCTCTCTTGTCGAGTTGATTTTTCTTATATTTGAAACTAACATATATGAGTATGCCCCATATGTGGAAACGGGATGCTAAATGTAAACCCAAGCAGTGTTTAAACCAACAGAAAGAAGGAAAGTATTTCAAACGCCAATGGCTGCGCTCCCATTGTTTCAGTTTTGGATTAGAATCCCATTTCTCTGCTGAAACAATGTCCTGTCGACATACTCGTAGATACAACGTCGTAACGTTGCATCAACTTCAATTTGACGTTTTCCTTTTTGTTCTTGTTCTTGTTTTTTTTTTTTGTTGTTGTTGTTTTTTTTTTTTTTTTTTTTTTTTTTCATTTTATTATTTTTTTTTTTATTATTATTTTTTTTTTTTTTTTTTTTTTTTGCTTTTTTTTTTTTTTTTGCTTTTATTATATATTTATTCATTATAATTCATTATTTTCATTATTTTTTCTTTTAAACATCGCCGGCTGGGCTCACTACTCACCAATGATGGCATTCCTGTAGCCTGCCTGTTTGGTCATCTCGGCTATTGTAATTTCTGACTCGGGGAGCCCAAAATGTGAGGCTTGCCACAGGTTTACTCTCAAATTATATAAAGGCGCCATTCCTGAAGAAACGAATAATTTAACCATTAAAGTGCCAAAAAGCAGACATAAAAAATTACCTCTGCAAAATTTCAAAACCTGTTTCATCCAAAATATACCAAACAATGAATTCAGATACTAGATGGAAAACAGTGTAGATCCAGACGAGGCGGCTCAAAATGAGCTGCCTCATCTGAATCTACGTTGTTTGCAGTTCATATTTTCATTTTGGCGCTGATTAGGTTTTCCTAATTTAGAAATTTGAATCCTTTATCCCAAAAAATCATGCATTCGACCCCGTCAAAGGAGTATCCTCTCGGACCCTCAAATTCTGTCCGTGAATTTTAATCATTCGAAGGCATGATAATGAGTTCTGCTACTTAAAATGTGCTTTTATATTTTTTCTATTAATCGTTTTATAGTTTGCTCAAAGAAATTGCATTAAATATGTTGTCTTATGGAATAATAATATTTATTATTAAAGAATTCTATATATTCATATAAGATTCATGACTTCTTATTGTTGTCTTGATCTCTAAGAATATAGAACTTAGGGTTCCAATCTTCAACAAAATTTTAAACTGAGGGAAATTTCTAAGTGCCAATTCAAACCCCTGAAACTCAAAATGTGACCTAACCTGAGCGCACCTGGTGACGCCCCGTCATCAAGGCTGCCCTGCTGGGTGTACACAAACTTGCTGTAGCCAAATTTTGAGTCAGTCGAACACCTTCTTTAGCCAGACTGTCGATATTAGGGGTCCTCAGTGTCGTATTACCATAGCAACCAAGGTCAGCGTATCCAAGGTCATCCGCAATCATCAGTATAATATTAGGTTTTGTATCTGCTGATGCTTTCAGACAACAGAACATGGTGAACAATAGACATGTTCTGCTTCCTATACCCATTGTAACTCTGAAAAGAAAAGCATAAGGTAAATCAGAATACTTTCAAGGGAAGCAACTATTCCATTTTCAAATTGAGCCACGATACGAGAAAACCAACAAAGTGGTTTTTGCGCCCAGTGCAGACTCAGATCAGCCTGGGCAGCTGCCCAGTCTGATCAGACTCTTCGCTACCGACTTATAGGGTAGCTAAGGGTCTAAGCTACCTCCATGCGGACAGCGAAGATTCTGATCAGACTGGGCGGATGCCCAGGCTGATCTATGTCTGCGCTGGGCGCACAGCCTCATTGTTGGTTTTGTCGTGTCGCGGCTCAATTTACCTTTCTCCTCCAAATGGGTCAGCTGCTAAAGTAAGTGTTTGCTCACCAAGGAGCAAATCATTTCCATAAAAGTTAACCACATTTTAGAAGAGCTACGCCATTCAGGGATGAAACAAGGTCACACAAAGTGTTTCCTTATTACGTTGGAAAGTCATACAGATATATACCTATACATCTTAATAATAAAGCTCCCCAATATGAATCTAACTGATCAAGTCTAAAAGAAGGGCGAGGGATAGGATGAACACTACAATCGTTTTGTTTGTCATTTGGCACTTTTGAGGCACTGCCATGTATAGTAGCCAATACAGGCTGCCCTGCTGTCAGCGTCCGCATTTGGCTCTATCAGTCATGGTTACGCTGTTCTGTGATAGGCCTTGTTAAATAACTGAATACTGATGATGAAAATATGGTAAGATTTAGGGAAATACATCTAATAAACACAATATTTCGGTAGCACTGGATCCGCTGGGATGCTAAAATGATTTGAAACTGATTATAAATGGAGAGATAATCATTAACAGTGCAATTCTCAATATATAAAAAGGCTGTTACGACACGAATAAGAGCTGTTACGAAACGAAGAAGTCATAGTTACCAAACGACCTGCTCAGGTCGTTTGGTAACTATGACTCTTTTTCGTTTCGTAACAGTTCTTCTTCCTCTCGTAATATCCTTGATAACATAGTTAACCAGGTGTGAAAAGGTAGAACTCAAGCTGTCTCAAGCGAATGTCCAAAAATGTTGTATGCTACGGTGACTGTTTGGTGTTGAATAAATACTTGAAAGTTTCGTTTGAAATCATTTAACCAATAATTTAAACGAAAAATGTCTCCAACGCCTTTCAATGTCTATCATCATATGAATTAAGAGTAGCTCCGCGTATCATCAAAAGCTCTGATAAGAAGAGATCCAAGAATAATATGAATAAATGATTTTCAACTGCAGAGTAAACGACTTTCAACGGCAGAGTTATATGTTTTCACATATAGACATGTAAATCTAATACCTTCAGTTGCATTTCTTTGATTTGCACAAATAATGTAGACACAACATGCAACCAAATACTCCTATTATTTTCTGCTCTTATTTACACGTATAGTCCGGTGGTTTATGAGTGAAATTTTGGATTTGTTGGCACTTTCGCGGCATGACGGGCAACCGGGCTCATTGAAGTCAGTAAACCTACCTAAAACCATTTTGCCCGGTTGCAACAGACGTCATATAAGGTCAAAATCGGGTCAAAGGTCATTTGGTGCATTTCTATATACCAGTCTGTGAGTGAATTATCGAATTAATGTGCACTTTCGCGAAATGAGAGGCAGCTTTGGCAAAGGAAGTATGTAAACATACCACAAAAGCTTTTGCCAAATTGCCGACGCCATATCTAATCATAACTGGGTCAAAGGTCATTAAGTACACTTTTGTATAATGGCTTATTATATCATTTATGCTAAAAGCAGTCTTTTGAGTTACCAATAGCCCATAGACCTGCCCCACCAATCTGAATGAGAGGCCTTCTACACTTTTTGTTTTTCCAAAAATATATTACAACATTACATGATACCATTCTCTGCTGTCTGACTTGGTGCGTTTGACAACTATCGTCAATGTAAATACGTTACCATATCAATCCGCTGAATTAGTATGTTGTTATACCTCTTATTCAAATGAATATTGAAACGTATATTAATCTTGCTATTGACGAAAAGCATCGTGCTGCTTTTCTATACAACCATATAAGCTATCTCCTATAGAGCATAACTGTTGCCTACGTTACCGAAGTTTTTTCCTGCAATTTAATGGACTAACATATTTCGGATGGATTTACCATTTCTCTGAAACCAGCTTATATTTACATTTTACATTAACGCAAATAAAAAGAAAATTGTGAGAGTATCAAACTATGCAGAAAATTACACCGTTACATACGTTACCGGGCATATCTAATCAAAAATTATAAACCAGAAACATGGCCATTGATATTATAAACAGCATTTTACGAGCTGGCACTACAAAGATCTACTTTTATCTTTAACAGATGAGGCGATGCAATGTTCTAAATATAGATGTTTGGTTATTAGAGCCTGAACAATGGTCTGCTAGGCAATTTTGTAGATGCCTGGGGCAGTATATTTGCCTCTTCTGAAGTATTCTAGTCAGTCAACCGGAACTCATAATTGAAAGTGACAATTTATCGACAGAATTTGAACTTGTTCTACCGTGTTGACAGAGAGCAAACTTAACTAAAGAACAAATATGACTGTCTCTTTAGTTGTGGTTTTTAGGTAGTCGAACAAGATAAAGATGCAGACAGAATATAACATGGAATCACATAACAGAGAGCAATGACTCTCAAGGGGCTTTGTCGTAGCCTTAATTTCTAAAACCATGTCAATATATCCTGTTTTTCTTACCCTGTGCTGGTACCACAAACTTTGTAGATATCTGGCAATACACTGTCTGACACTGAATTCTACACATATTAATATAAAAGAAACAACTACCATGGCCATATCTCTAGGGGTAGTTCGGTAAATTGAGCAGGTGCCACAGTCCATGCACAGGTTTGGCAGCGGCATAGGTAGGTACCATGATATATGCTGATGTCTTTCAATAGCCTGACCTGATATTACAGTGTTTACAGACATGCCTAGTAGATTAAGATGGTACCTTTTTATCTGTAGACGTCCTTGTAAAATCTTATCTGCAGTGTTACGTACGTTACGAAATATGTATTACCACACATGGATATTAGCATTATAGGATGTGCGTTTATGGTTGCCACTACAGTGGTATTTCTGCATATTGGCAGAGGACATTTTTTTTTATGATTTATTTATTTATTTCTGACAAAAACACAAAAGTATAATACATTACATACCTATACAGAAATATCAAAGACACAAATTGTTACGAAGTACAAAACAAACTACCCGAGCTATAACTCCAATATATAGTAGGCAACTACTTGTGCTATACATATGCACACTCACAGTAGGAACACATCTATGGAAATTACCTATACAAGTATATGGGCATGACGCTTGGCTGCGCCTCGCTAACAAGTTGATAACGTGGCAAAAATCTACATTTATACGTATATGTGACTATGGACTAAAACTAAACTATCATAACGCTTTTGTAAGTGTTTTGGTAATTTGATATGTCCAACACTTCTTCGAAAGACATTTTTGTAGAACAGGATTTTAACCTTAGTGTGTTGTACCTAAACGACGGAATATAAATTCAATTATTTGGTGAGTAAAACAATGTTGAAGGTTGAAGTACCGTGTTATGCGACAGTCTGCATGCTTAGTGATTAACCCAATCACGGTTGATAACTTTGCTGCACTCTTTAATTGCACACCGGGGGATCGGTCGTCAGACTCTATGATGGCCCCGACCTAAAGCTATATATTTTAGTTGGTTGGGACCGGAGCCTTTTTGTCTGTTGCTTGGTCCACCGGGGCTCAACTGGTGACCTTCTTTTGCTTCAGATTTCCAGTGGGGTCGTTTGGCAGGACAGGGATCTCCACCTGTCAGACGGCCCGTTGTATCTGTTGAGTCCTCGTCTTTGCTTCTTCATGGTGTTGAAATTTGATTTATGTGTTTACCGTGATGATTCATTGACGAGTTAGAGGGTTATCATGCGAACCGAACAACCAACTGAATGTTTTGTACCACTTCAGAAACTGAGGGTGAGGTTGGGCCTGTAAAATCGATTTAAGCCCCCCAGTAATTCATTACTGACCGTTCAAAGGCGGTAGTTCTGTTGTGGTTCTCTGTTGCCTGTTTTTGGTGTCAGAGTTTCTGTGATGTTTTACCTTATGTATGTTCTTATTATTTTTGGTTCGGTTTGGGTTGCTGAGTGGCCACCTTTTGGGAACAAGCTGCTCACTCGGTTGGCCATATGTTCTCTGTATCTTGATTATTTGTAATCTTAGTTGTTTCCAACTATGGTTTGAGGGCTGGATTTGGATTTTGATTGTTTCAGTTCCTGGTCTTTCCATACTTTTTACTCTGATCCTATCAAACGCGCCAGAGTTTCTACAATCAACACTGCCAGAGGGAGAAATTGTATGTGTGTGGTGGGGGGGGGGGGGGGGGTTGAGGGGAGTCGCCCAGAGCTTCAAATGGCAGTAAACCAACCACCACTAAAATTCTTCTAATAAGCAATGTTAAGGTGAACAGATATACTTACATATGAAGTAATTCTGCTGCAGTCATTGTCTGCCTCTTCTCAATAAGGGTAAACTTGTAAAGGAAAGAGTTCGCTCGTCGATGAGCAAACTGTTTCCTTGGAAAATAGGGCTACATCCCACAGAAGAGCGAACATAAATTCATAGTATTTCCCTTATAATAGAAATCGCGGGAATTGGCGAGACATGACTACAGATTCTTGGTTAGGAGACAGGGGGTATTTATTAGCGTATGAACGTTTATTAGGATAAGCACGGTAATTCATGATGCAACCGAGATACCTTGAAGATATAAAACGGGCTCAAAAGATCTGCCAAAATTAACATAAAACACGGTTAAAAATTGTTCATATGTCTACTGATCAGTCTGGGGACTTATGGATTTCCATCACGCATATTTGTGATGGTCAGCCATAATTCTTCCATTTTTCAGTCCAACTCGCTAAAATGGCAAATTAACTTACTGGCAGTGTTCAGTCTGACCTGTCTACACTTAAAATTATTATTTGGTCCAGCCCTTAACTATTCTCAGTATTAACAGTCTTATTTTGGTTATGTCTGCAGAATTATGGTCAAAATTAGGCAAATTTGCTATGCATTTGACTTGTTTTATTTCCAAGAAAAATAGATATTTACTTTCTATTTTTTATAAAGTGTTACGATCAAAATTGTCTACAATGCTTGCTTTTTTGTAACAGATGTTAACTGTACGAGGTACTCAAGGTTTTGCACCAGTTACTCGACAGAAAAGTACTTGGGTGTTTTTGCCTTTGTTATGGTCAGCCATAACACCAGAAGAAACCAACGTTATGGTTTTCCATCACGTTTCATCCTTCGGACATGTAGTGACATCTTGTGGTAAAAATTTCAGTAATTATGTTATGGTAAGCCATCATGTCAGTTTATTTAAAATGCATGGTTAACCGTCACAAATATGTGTTATGGAAATCCATAAGTCCCCAGACTGCTGATAATCATTTAAACTATTATTCTAAATGATTCATAGGTAATAAGATTTAATACTTCTACATTGCGGTTGGATTTTATGTGCATGATATTATATTTTGATACTGAAATCCGGTAAACTAAGTTCAGGTGGTAGGTATAACCCATCTCCTCCACAAACCGCAAACTTTCCATTAGAGTATACTTTAGTAAGTGTCCCTTCCATAAATGTAACATGTAAAATACTTAGTTGATTCCATATTTAATCAGATAATAAAGGTAATAAGATATATAAATTGTTAACCTACAAAAAGTCTTAAACATTAAAGGAATCAAACCATTTTCCCCAATATGTTTTTATCTTATTATATTTGCTGGTTTTAAGAGCTATTAGTTTTTCGTACTCAAGAAACTTTTTCACATAATTTGCCCAAGACAGTAAGTTCAGATTAGATGAGCTGACTCTACATTTATATATGTAATGACGAGTCACTATTAAAATATAGTAAATCGGCTGCGTTGCTAATGTATTATTTGGTATTCCAAATATTGCCCTGTATTTATCTATATTAACCATATAATTATTTTTGGCATCAATCCACTGTTCTATAGTTTCCCAAAATTGATTTACAGTATTACAGTGCCAAAATAAGTGTTCTATTTTTTCTATTTCTAAGTTGCAAAATGAGCACAAATTTGTTTGTCTAATATTCATTTTCATCAATAAGTCGGTCGTAGCAATTATTCTATGCATTATCCTGTATTGGAACCAGTGTATTTTAGTATTGCCACAACATTTGACAGGTATTGTATATATGTCTTTCCAAATCAAATTAACATTTTCAAATATACGATTCCATTTAGCCTGGCTATTTGGAATTACATTCTTACAAGTAAGTAATTTATAAATGTCTTTACATCCTTTTGCTGTTTTCATTATAATCTTTACATTAAATGGCAAATAACAGTTAAAGCATACTTCGGTACTAAGATCTATTTGCATTTGTCTAAGGTAAGAGTCTATGGAAGTTTTTATCCCAGTAAATTCTATAAAGTTTGATTGAATATTATATTGTTCTTGGAATTGTGCGTATGTCAACAGACGGCCATCTTCATTTAACAAGTCCTTAATGAAACTAATACCTTTAGCACACCATCTACGATAAAATACCGTAACATTATCAATTTTAATATTTGGATTATTCCATATATTTATACCCATAATATCTGCAGCTGAAGTTGGTTTAAGGTGCAAAATAAGTTTCTTCCATGCATCGAAAACGTCCCTCCAAAATTTATTTGTACAATTATTTTTAATTTCATCAATGTATGTCTCCCCTCTGTTCAAAATATCTTTCACAAAAGTATATACTGTTTCGAAAAGGACCGTATACTTTGAATTTCCATTTATAAGTCTTCTTATCCAAGTAATTTTTAACCCATATATATAGTTATTAAGTTGTATCATTTTTAATCCACCTTTACAATATTCTTGACACAATACTTCCCTTTTGATCCTATCTGTTGGTGATTGCCAAATGAAGTTATAGAACATTTTATTTAGTTTTGAAATAGTTTCAGCAGATGGATCCGGTAGTGAGATAAAAAGATGGTTTAATTTTGCAATCAACAATGTTTTAAGTACGGTTATTCTTCCGAAAGGTGTTAATATTCGTTTAGACCATTGTTTGATTTCTTTTTCAATTTCCTTAATCTTTTCATTATAGTTTAAATCGTTAATTTTATCTAAATTGCACGAAAATTTAATTCCTAATATCGTAAAGTCAGTTTGTGACCAATCAAGTTTGAGCCTATGATTAAAAGTCTCGCCACTAAACTTCCTACTGCCAATCCATACCGCTCTGGTTTTTGATGGATTTACCTATAAGCCTGAAGCTGTTGCAAATAAGTCAAGTGTATTTAATGTCTCGTTTAAAGATTTTTCAGAACCATCTAAAAGAACAGTGATGTCGTCCGCAAATTGTGATAAAGTATATTCCATATCTGCAATTTTAATACCGTTTATATCCTTATTCGACTTAAATAACCGGGAGAGAATTTCCGCGCAAAGTAGGAAAATGTATGGAGATAAAGGATCTCCTTGCCTACAACCTCTTGTAACCGTGAACGATTCTGATAGGAAGCCACATTGTATTACAGAGGAAGAAATGTCTTTATAAAAGACGTCTATCCACTTTTTAAAAGATTCACCAAAATTTAGAAAATTTAGAACGTGACGGATAAATTTCCATGAAATTGAATCAAACGCCTTTTCAAAGTCTACAATTAACATAAGACCTGGTAAATCTAATTCATCTGTAATATGCAGGATATCATATATAAGTCTGGTATTTTCACCGATGTATCGTCCACTCATAAAACCTGTTTGTTCTTTTGAAATAAGTTTATCTAAAATTAACTTCATTCTCTCCGCTATACAACCAGATGCAAGTTTATATATGACGTTTAACAATGTAATAGGTCGCCAATTTTTTAAATATTGTTTAGGTTTGTCTCCTTTTGGTAGGCATGGCAGAGGACATTTGGTGGCCAGAACTGGCATGCTAATCACACAAGATGACTAGTAGAAGCATGAGATGGTAAAACATAGATTTCGTGTTATGTGCTTAGCCAGCACAGCAGTGGCAAACGTGATCTGTACTCTCGCACTACAGTCGCCTTTGCTGTTTTCACTAAATGCTTTGGCTGTTATCACAACCTATTCAGACGAGTTACCTGAGCTGGTGTAACAGTAGGCCATTTGATGTCTGAAGCTTGCACTACAGTAAAGGTCTTGTTGTTACGAGTGCTTGAACAACAGTTTCCTGAAATGTTTCATAGTAGACTGTCGATGATTATGTCCCCTTAGTGATTTGTAGTGTGACCATGATATTTTCACCCCTAGATAAAGTCTATATATATTAACACCTTGACTTATAACTAGTTTCATTCATTTATGATGTCATAACCGTTGACAAATGTAGTATTAAGATAGCTGGAGTAATAGAGTATAAATCTTGCCATTGGGGATGGCTGGCGCTATTTTTTTTTACAATTTTCACCCCTTCCCCCCCCCCCCCCCCCCCCCCCCCTCCTTAATTCGTCTGGTTCATTTGCATTTAAATTTTAAGCAACATATTGTTAAATATTTTACATGCACCGTATGCATATTCATATGCAGACACAGTTTCAAGTCAGTGTTATGTCCTTTTTTTAAATATCAATAGATTTCAGGTACGATATTTAAATACTTCCAATAACGTAAACTACACTGGCTAACGAAGTCAGTTTTAGTCCATTACATGGCTATGCAAAACAAAACATATGATGACTTAGTTGTGAGGAGCAAATGTACCAGCTTTGAATGCATTATGAAACTTCGCAAGTAATAATGACGCACAAGGTTTGAATACAGCAGACTAGGTTTGATTTAATGTTTTCCTGAGAAATTCTGTAAAGTGCAAAACACGCCACATGCAACCTGGAGCATGTGTCATTATTTCAGTTAGCCTCTATAAGCTCTGTAGTCACTGGATTAAAACTAACTAAAACAATACTCTAATGAAGTTATAGGAGCCATCTTAGCAGCCTCCACAAAGCCGCTTAACGACAAGGCACTTATAAGAGACGTTCTCAGTTAAGCTGGGCCATTAGCTATTAATTTTGTCCTTCGTATTGCCTTTCTTCAAATTAAAAAATAACGGTCCTGTTTACCCTCAGACAAGTTGCTCTCTGTCTGAAGAAGTAGATAAAAGTACCAAGACATGCTTGCGTTTTGTTAGACATTTTTAACACTGGTTCAAATAATGATACCCTGGTTAAAATGGCTACGTTTTTAAATGTCACAATATTGCCGTTGCATAGATATGAACGCCGCACGGCTAAAAAAGATAAATCCCTGCTGACAATCGAAATCCATTATTAAATTCAGGTGATTTCTTACATATTTCCCTGCTTAAACAATATCTAAAGGGTAGTTTTGCTACGAAATGAGCAACTAATGTCGCAAATTTTATGTAACCTACGTCACAGCGGTAAATTCGTGATACATGTATTAACTAAAATGGCCCGGCATCATAGAACTTACAAGATCACACGAAGAACTATGTGTTCTTCAATATCTTATATCATTTGTGCAAATTCGCTCCATTTTGTATATTTTACTCGACTTCAAAGTACATTACCCCCGCATTTTCTGTAAGAATGTAACCTTACGTCACGGGTTTTTCTTAAAACTGAGCAAAGCAATAGCTCTGAAATTCATGTGCAAAATCCTGCCTAGTGACAGCTACAAGATGGTGTGCTTAGATTTCATGCACTAAAACATCAAATGGTATAAAAGCATTAAAATGTGTGCACTGTAACCTACGTCACACGTAACCTACGTCACAACGTCACTAAGACCACCTTTTGAAAGCGTTAACGTCATTTGATTAATCAGCGCCTCATAGAAAACCCCTTGGTTTCAAAAAAGCAAAGAAAATTGAAAGCAGCCAAAATAATCAAATGTCAGTAGATTAGTGAATGTGTAATGCTACACGTGTCAAAGAAATCGTATGCGACATCGTCTTTCAACGTATCTTAATAACGTCATGAAATACGCCGTTTCTAATTGTTAGGGTATGTCTCTAAACATGGTTGGTATTCCATAATCTAAAACTATTATCTGAAAATATTTTAAAGATATGAAGGAGATATAATGAGCATTATGTTCGTGATTTTTTCTTGAATTCTGGAATGGTTGCATATATATGGCCATTTTTTTTTGTCCGCGAATGGCCCAGCGTAACAGAGAACGTCTCATAAATGAAAGCATTTGATTTTTTATAATATGTAGTTTTCTCATATTTTTTCCATGCAAGCTATATGGTCATCAATCCCATGAGAAATGTATAGAAGAGGTGATTCAGACGAGGACCAACATAATGTCATATGGGCAATAGCAATAGCAATACTTAGATCCGAGTTACTTTATTTGTTTCCCACAGACCTGTCTGTCTTAACGTAAATTACATGCGATGCTGTAACACTTATACAAAAACGTATATGTTACAGTAGTTGAACAAGTTTGCTTATATATCAGCAATGCCCTTTAGAATCAAAAGCATGAGGCAATGAGTTTCAAAATGTGGTCGACAAGCTTCGATATTCTGGATTATACATTTAAAATACTCCTGTATATCTGAAAACTTATTCTCGACATCATGCTGATGTGTATTGTATGTCTAAAAGTAGTTTACAAAATGAATTACTGTCAACTTTACAAACAAGAAAACATCTATAAACACAGAACATACATTATACTATGCTTTTCTATTTAATTGAATCGCTTAATAGTAATTTAAATGACTAATTTACCAATTTGGTAACGTAAACTACATGCAATTGATTTATCTACATTGAATTTTATCTACTTCACAGCTCACACTTTTAAAGTTCTTGCATCTTTATGTGTAAACACCGTTACAAATAATTTATGGCTATTTTTCTGCATTAGATTTCAGATGGCAACTGTAAACAATTTATGTATTGTAAACAACACATGCTAATGAAGCCAACTATTTGTAATGTAAATGTTGAGCTAAAAATATACGATATCTTGCTTAAAAAGGTATGATTTACTAAACTGAAACGTGTTGTTCATATATTTATGCAGTGCAGTCCTCGATTTATAAAATATTAAAGTTAGCTCTATGAATGCATGTATATTCAGAAAAATAGGTGTACGGACGGACACATACACAGTTTAGCATTTAACTGCGGTGATATTTATACCTCAAATGTACAATAATCATTTTCAAAGCAGTTTTTCATGATTTTGCACTTAATGACCTTTGACCTCATTTATTCGGTACACAATGGCCAGTCAGGGTTGGCAACCGCCAAAAAATAAACGAGGACATATCGGTAAGTATTTTTAGCATGGTTGCCCATCATGCCGCGAGAGTGCCCACAAACTCATTTTCTAGAGCACTTATCTCGAATCCGCCACCTGACTAGTAGGGTGATCGTGGATTTCTTGGTGAATGATTGTCCTCCTGGTGAATGATTGTCTTTGGACGAATCACCAGTAAAATTCTGATTCTGAACGCAAAGCATAGGGCAGGCATTACTATGTCCAGAAACACACTGATTAGAAATACTATCAACGATGGTTTTAATCTTCCATACAGGCCGGATTTCAGTTTGCCTGACTCGCATACTAGTAATGCCTTACGACAAATCTGGAAACCCTCTTCCACGTTGTTTTACTACATGCTTAACTCCATCGCTAACATGCCATACCCTTTCGAGGAATGTAACTCAAAATTAATGTTGTTATGTTCTACATGTACCTACGCAACGAACTTGTGGGTAAAGGCGGCCTAGCTATGTCTTGATCTTGGAACTCAAATCGTCTGACCTGAATTAAGTTAACCTGTCAATCAATTAAGGCATGAGTAGGTCGGTAGGTATGTCGTATGTTTACAGCTTTTGCAATTCGCAAGCATCTAAAATTGATCTTTTAGTGAATTTAATAACACAAAAAGAAGGTTCATACAAGCAGTAGCCATGCGTTTAAGGCTACTACTTGAAAATGATGTCAAATTTTTATTATTCCAAACAGGCAAGCACACACAACTGCCCGGCATAGTGACTGACTGAAATAGCAGGGCTTCTTGGCGCTTTGATTATTATAGCCAGCACTCGCTTGCAGGCGCGTTACGCCTGCAATTCAAAGGAGCTTTGTAAGAGCGGGAACTCTATGCTAGAGGATTGGTAAGGCATATTTTTACCTGTAAGATACATTACCTTCAATGGAATTTCTTTCGTAACGACACCAAAACGGAAGTTATAATTAGGCTAATTCGAATAGAAATCAACGAAAAAATAAGAAATACAGGCCGTACAGTCTTTCTGGTTGCACTATAGTAAAAAAATATGCTCATTATGCAAGCCCCGCCTCTTTTGGAAAGAGCATTCAGGAGTATAATGAATATTTGCAGGCCCCTGATTGGTTTTATTATGAAAGTTGAATATTTTCTGAATGTTATGCTTATTTATTATTATAAAAAATGGAGCTTATTTACAAAGCTGTTTTGCTACATTTTTGTTGGGGTTGAAAAATACACAGGGGGTGCCAGTGAAAGTTTCGAGATTTACATTGCGAACTAGGCCTGTCAGCACTAAAATTAGAATAAGTCAAAAATATGCCGCACAACCCCCATTTTTTTTTTTTTTTTTTTTTTTTTTTTTTTTTTTTTTTTTTTTTGCTATTACTGGTAGGTATAGGTGTTGTCTATTCAATTCCATGCCTTAATTTGGAAAGTTTAGACCAGGAGAAAATTGGCAGTGCATTGACTTTGACCCATTTTGCACTGTGAGCTACGGGATTTTTTTAGTGTAGTGCCACCTTCTGTCGCTATGTTACGCAATGACGTCAAACGTTCCGTTTGAGAAAAACAAGATGGTGTCAACGTTAACCGCTTCTGTGATCATACAAAATGCAAGGAGGCTTGGCGTGAAATTTAAAAGAAATAAAGCGCCTTAGAGAAGAAACTGAAAAAGTATAGCCCGTTTGCCGAGGGGATAGATTACAAGGGGGAAATCTGTTTTCTGACAGTTTCTCATCCGTTTCTACACGGAGTTTAAGTTGCAATGCTTTTATTACAATTTCATGCGACAAAAAAGCATTGTGAAATTGAATCCAGAATCTTACAATTAGTCAGATTAGGGTCTACACTTCGATCACGCATTTTTGTCCGAAACTTTAGAGTTAACATGGTAGCAGCCGCATAGAGAAGGATTTTATCATACCACCCACACATTGTAAAGAGCGATGTGCTCGCCT
This sequence comes from Ctena decussata, assembly GCA_963989385.1. Classification (NCBI taxonomy): domain Eukaryota; kingdom Metazoa; phylum Mollusca; class Bivalvia; order Lucinida; family Lucinidae; genus Ctena; species Ctena decussata. The sequence continues at coordinate 95,227,049 of OZ022499.1, forward strand.
ATTATAGGCAGTGTCTATTTTCATATATGATCTTTTTCATAATCGCAATGAGCGACGCCTCAAGACAGCCAGTGAATGCTGAAAATGTTTTAACGTGTTCATTGATTTTATCCGAAAGACATGTTTAATTGGCGAAGCGGGGTATCTAACTTACGATCCCCCTGTCTCACCACTTGACCACACATATGTAATCATTTCTGATGACTGAAATAAAAAGCTGACTATTCAGGTGACAGACACTCCTGCAATACCAGTTTCCGGGTGCGAAAGTCCAGAGAAATAAATAGGTTATCATCAGCAATACATTGAGCCGCACCAATTGGATGACTCAGGACAGTCTGCACATCAGCGCAATGCTCAGTGTGATTTAACCCGGAGTCCCGGTAGCTTTGTCGGTTTAGCGCTGGCCTGCTGATCTAGCGGTCCAGGGTTCGAGCCCCGCTATCTTTTCTGTTCACGGGGTTCCATTGCTCACAGCCTTTCATTATCACCCTTTCATCGTCCTGATATGACTGAAATACCTTTGAAAAGGACATAAAATGGCAAATTATACATACATCCATCCATCTAATTCAACCTGACCCATGATGCTATAGATATCCGAGACAGGCAGCCATACTCGGCTTACTTGTATCACTGTTGGTAATGGCGACACCCTTGAGCTACACATGCTGCTATTGACATGTGAACTCACTCAGTTATAACAACGATTTGAGCATTTAAGCGGTGTGCGCAGGACTTTGTCAGGCCGCCATAACCCACAAGCCCCGTTGCATAGATAGTGCCTTCCTTGAAGGAAGCCTGGCATAAAAATTTACGGAAGGTGATTTCCTGGCCAGAGTGCTGTAAGACATTATGGAACATCGGTTGAACCAGAATACGCAATCTTCCTATTCGCATGCGAATTTTATAGATCTTGAGGAATCTGTATATCGAAAAGCAATGACTAATCAGACTGCAAATGCGGAAGTTACACTGAACCGTCGCTGTCCAGACTTCATAAGATACATTTCCTATATCTAATTTCACGATTAGACTCTACCGAAGGATGTTTGAATGGGTTTGGGGTTTACGGTCCTTCAGCAGTTTTTCAGTCGTATTGGGCAGATGAGGGAAGGTCTACCTGGACTGGAAATAAAATCACAACCTCTGGATTATGAGCTTCGGTACCGTATCCCTAAATCCCATGTTCACAAGCCAAGGGTATTCAGTTCATTTTATTCCTTACATACAAAGTAAACGTAGTACCTTTGGCTACCGAAGATGCCCTTGGCACACGCAGCCGGCCAGACTGTTCAGTCAAATATAAATATTACAAAATTACCTTAAAAATAGTCCCTTCTTTCCAGCTAAGTGGACATCTACTGTAAATTCACTCAGTGGTGTAACCTGGAGGTTGTCTGGGAATGTAATGTCAGTTTATTTGACCTAATTGAAACTATAATATGAATGTTTTTACTGACCAGGTTAAAATATGGGTCTAACAATAATATAAGTCGGAGGTATATATTGGGCTCACCTGAGATCATGTCCTCGGCTGATAATCTGTGCAACTCGGAAAAACAAACATATAATTATTCGAGCCGCGACACGAGAAAACCAACAAAGTGGATGTGCGCCCAGCGCAGACTCAAATCAGCATGGGCAGTCGCCCAGTCTGATCAGAGTCTTCGCTGAGCGCTTAAAGGGTAGCTAAGGGTCTAAGCTACATTCATGCGGACAGCGAAGACTGATCAGACTGGGAAATGCTCAGTCTGATCTGAGTCTGCGCTGGGCGCACAACCACTTTGTTGGTTTTCTCATGACGCGGTTCAATGAAGTAAGTCTACATTTTCACCATTGGCTAACTGTCACGATCACGTTAATCTAACTGTAAATAATTTAAGGTAGACGAATACTGAATAGAAATTTTGGCGGGGCATTCAAACCATTATACCGTCTAAATAACCCAAAGTTTGGATATGAAAAAAAAACATTTTTTCACCGTTTTGTTTTCCTAAAAAGCAATATTTTGTACTTCTACATACGTTTTTTACACATTTTCCATTAAAATTCATAGATCTCTGGTTCATGAACGCACTTTCATTTCAGCAAATCATATAATCTGTAAAGCCCCGGTCCCACAGAGCTTGCGACCGCGCCGCGATCTTTCCGCGACTAAAAAAATTGACAGTTGCAGAAGTCGCGGAGAGGTTTTATAACGGTCGCAACAAGGTCGCCGAGCGGTCGCCGAGCAGTCGCCGATCAAAAGTAGTCGCAGCCAATCTTTTGAACATGCACAAAAGACTAGCCGCGACTGATTTTGATCGCCGACTGGTTGCAATGGTTTTCTGGAAGTCGCCGATCAGTCGCCGAACAGTCGCCGACCAGTCGCCGATCGGTCGCCGATTAGTTTCATCAACACGTTGGCTCTGAAATGTTGCAACCTTGCTGCGACCTATCAGCGATCTGTCGGCGACTGTGCGGCGACTGATAGGCGACCGATCGGCGACTTATCGGCGACTTATCGGCGACTGACCACTAGTGAGACGGCGACTGATCGGCGACCGATCGGCGACTGGTCGCCGACAGGTCACAGCGTGCGCCGATAGGTCGCCGAACAATCGGCGACAGGTCGCCGACTGGTCGCCGACAGGTTGCAGCGTACGTCAATAGATCTAGGTTTGCAGTGCTAGCTTTAAAACGAAAAGTTGTCTTTGCATCCTGGCATTATTTTATTACCAGGGTTTAAAGTGTTCGCATCATGGTACATAGAGGAAGCCCCCATCCCCCCCCCCACCCCCACCCCACACACACACCTAAACAAGTAGCCCCAAGGGCAACAATTGCTCACCTGAGAGACATTGCAAACCTATAGGGATATTTAAGATGCTCAAGGGCAGCTAACTCCACAGTCAGTGGTCCAATCAGGCTGAAAATTAAACTCATCCAAAACATTATGTATGCCCTCATTTAATATATGCAAGTTTAAAAAGTATCTGATCAAGAACACAATAGACAGAGCTGTCAAGGGCAGCTAATTTCGTAGTGGTTGGCCTGACCTGGCCAAAATTTGAACTTGTTTAAGATATTATGCATTTCCTCATTACCTGAAAGTTTGAAAAGGATCGGATCAGTAGAAACCAAGAAAAAGTGGCGACATTGATTTTTTGGATGCTCAGGGCAGGTACTCCATAGTCAGTGGTGGGATCTAGCCGAAATGCTAACTAATCCAAGCTTTTATGCATATCCTCATTACCTGCAAGTATGAAGAGGATCCGATGAAAAATGAAAATGTGATGACGTTGTTTTCTCCATTATAAGACTATGGGATTTTTTTCAAACGCTCAAGGGCAGCTAACTCCGTAGTCTGTGCTCGAATCCGGCCAAATTTCCAACTCATCCAAGCTCTTATGTATGTCATCATTACCTGCAAGTATGATAAGAATCTAATCAAAACCTTGACTGCAGCACCCTGAAAGTCAAACTTGCTCGAGATATTGCCATGCCCTACATTTGTGTGAATTTATTTTAAAATCCGTTGAGAAATGTAGGTGCTAGAGCGATGACAAAGTTTTTCTAAAAATAGCCACAGTGACCTTGACCTTGGGCACAGCATCCTGAAAGTCGAACTTGCTTGAGATATTGTCATACCCTACATTTGTGTGAAGTTATTTCAAAATCCATGGAGAAATGAAGGTACTAGGGTGATGACAAAGTTTTTCTAAAAATAGCCACAGTGACCTTGACCTTGGGCACAGCACCCTGAAAGTCAAACTTGCTCGAGATATTGTCATGCCCTACATTTGTGTGAATTTATTTTAAAATCCATTGAGAAATGTAGGTGCTAGAGCGATGACAAAGTTTTTCTAAAAATAGCCACAGTGACCTTGACCTTGGGCACAGCACCCTGGAAGTCAAACTTGTTTGAGATATTGCCATGCCCTACATTTGTGTGAAGTTGATTTAAAATCCGCTGAGAAATGTAGGCGCTAGAGCGATGACCAAGTTTTTCTAAAAATAGCCACAGTGACCTTGACCTTAGGTGCAGCACCCTGAAAGTCAAACTTGCTCGAGATATTGTCATGCCCTACATTTGTGTGAAGTTATTTTAAAATCTGCTGAGAAATGTAGGTGCTAGAGCGCTGACAAAGTTTTTCTAAAAATAGCCACAGAGACCTTGACCTTGGGCGCAGCATCCTGAAAGTCGAACTTGCTCGAGATATTGTCATGCCCTACATTTGTGTGAAGTTATTTTGAAATCCGTTGAGAAATGTAGGCGATAGAGCGATGACAATGTTTTTCTAAAAATAGCCACAGTGACCTTGACCTTGGGCGCAGCATCCTGCAAGTCGAACTTGCTCGAGATATTGTCATGCCCTACATTTGTGTGAAGTTATTTTAAAATCCGTTGAGAAATGTAGGTGCTAGAGCGCTGACAAAGTTTTTCTAAAAATAGCCACAGTGACCTTGACCTTGGGCGCAGCATCCTGCAAGTCGAACTTGCTCGAGATATTGTCATGCCCTACATTTGTGTGAAGTTGATTTAAAATCCGTTGAGAAATGTAGGCGATAGAGCGATGACAAAGTTTTTCTAAAAATATGTGATGATGTTGTTTTCTCCATTATAACACTATGGGATTTTTTTCAAACGCTCAAGGGCAGCTAACTCCGTAGTCTGTGCTCGAATCCGGCCAAATTTCGAACTCATCCAAGCTCTTATGCATGTCATCATTACCTGCAAGTATGATAAGGATCTAAGCAAAAACAGTTGAGAAAACGTGATGACGCCATTTTCCCCATTATAACCCTATGGGATTTTTTTCAAACGCTCAAGGGCAGCTAACTCCTAAGTCTGTGCTCGAATCCGGCCAAATTTCGAACTCATCCAAGCTCTTGTGTATGTCATCATTACCTGCAAGTATGATAAGGATCTAATCAAAAACAGTCGAGAAAACGTGATGACGCCGTTTTCCCCACTATAACCCTATGGGGGCTATCTGTTGCCATGGAAACCAGAGTTCTGAGCTGATCGGCACCAAAACCTAATGCAGCCTTTCCCCCACCCAAATGATGCTTCAGATAAAATTTGATTGCGATCGGCCCACTGGTCTCTGAGATATTTATATTTGAAAGTGTTGACGGACGGACCCACGCACCCACGGACCCACGCACGGACGACGGCTCGACTCCCATCCTATAAGCTCACCTCTGAGCCTTCGGCTCAGGTGAGCTAAAAAAACAAAAAAAAACATCGGCGCCAAATCAAACAGCAGAAATGACTCCCGACGTTCGGACGCCTGCTTCAGATGAGGTATCTCAACAGTCAAAGGAGGAATCTCAATAAACTGCGGCCTTTTTGAAACCAAGGTCTTTCTCCTCCTCCGTCTTAATCGCCTCTACACCATCACAGACAATACAGGTGCGTGCCGGTTGTTTCGTTGCAAGCAAGGAACTGAATCTGTAGCTGTGTTATTCTGACAACTTTCACTGAAATGATTTCATTCTTGTCACCACAGGGGGTGGTCGGGTGGTGCGGTGGCGCTGTGTGTAACTTCCAGTGCCGGGGCGTCCCATTGATTTGCAACATTGTAGGGCAAGGGCCTTCTGTGCTTGCAGTAGGTGCGGGTGGGGGTTGTTGGACATTTTTTCTCTCGTCTATCATTTCTCCTCTTTCTCCCTCTCTGGGAGACGGCCCGATATAGACTGAAATACTGTCTCAAAGGGCCGTTATACCCAAAACAATCAATCAATCAATCTTGTCACCACATTTCCATTGATTTTATTTTTTATCGCAGAACAGTCGCCAATCAGTCTCCGACCAGTCGCCGTTCATTTGAAACCAGTCGCCCAAGAGTCGCCGATTGGTCGCCGACTGGTCGCCGATCATTCTGAACTAGTTGCAATCCTGTCGCCGATCCTACGGCGACCAGTTGCAGTGAGGTCGCCGATCGATCGCCGACTTCACGCGAAAGCTGTCGCCGACTGATCGGCGACTGATCGGCGACCATATTTGAAGAGGAAAAGTAGTTGCAAAGGTCGCAAAGGTCGCAGGTCAGTCGCAGACAAAATCAGTCGCAAAGCGGTCGCATCGCAGTCGCAAAGCGGTCGCATCGCAGTCGCAAGCTCTTCGAGACCGAGGCTTTAATACAGGATATTTGAAACAAACTTGTAACAAAAAATTCCAGTTAGCTAGTTAATAAGTATATTTTTACATTCTTTAAAAAAAATGCAAGAAAATTGAATTTCATGAAAAACGTCATGAAAAATACATTCAATCGATGGAGCATGCTTATGGATATTATTTTAGTAAAACTTACATTGCATATTAAAGCATAAAAAAACATTTCACCGTTTCGTTTTCTAGGAAAACAATGTTTAAGTTTTAGGCCTATAAGCAAAATACAAAACATACAGTTTACATTCGTATACAGGATAGCAAGCAGTGTATCATGAAATATTGTTGTTAAAGACAAATGTAACTTTGATTTTTTTTCAATGTATAATTTTTAGATATGTTTCAATGTTTTAATTTTCAGTTTTGGCAGAGGTGCCGTATAGTTTTCAAAAGACACTCTCTCGAGGGTTGGTGACATATTAGACGGTTATTGAATATAATTCGTATAAAGGCGTGAGCTGACTGGTAGGCGATACGGCCATTCCACTCCTGCCTGCAAATATGTCAGCCCAAGCACTTCTGAAATCCTACAAGCATCGATTACTTAAAGTGTAATTTTATTTTCATGTTTGTTCAATTATTTATCTATAAAGTAAAGGCGTGGACAGGCTGATAGTCGATACGGCCTTTCCACGCCTGCCTGTCATTTAATCAGCCCAAACACTTCTGGTAACAATTTTTATGTTTTATACATACCAAAATTCCAATGATCATTCAGACCATCACCAAAGTTGGATGAGAGGCAGAGAGCAAACGACATGGAAAAATCAAAATAATAAGAGAGAGAGATAAAGCAAAAGTTTGTCTGTTTCATCCTGTCAACAACAATATTACATTATATCTGCGGAGTAGACTACGCACCTACACTGAGCTAAATAACGATATACTGACCACCTTAATTTTATTACTCAGCTATTCAACCAAAGCAAGTTCACAATTTGATATTTAAAGACATTATATGAGATGGCAGCGCTTCACATGTGGCAACTCAATTGCTAAAAACATGTTCCACACTGTCATCCATCAATATCTAGAACACTGTCCCAATTGAACGTGTTAAGCAAGTAAATAAATGCATAATATGTATCTTACAGGTACAAACTCATTTAATACCAGTGAAAACATGTAGCACGTTTAGCAGATCATATTTCATCAAGTATTGTTTACGCGGATAAAAGTTCTTTTCTGACCTTGAATGCTTTTCTACACTGTTTGCCGCTCCATCTGCATCTTGTGGACCCATTATTGTGTTGTAAAACCAAACTGTTCCAGGTGAGTGCTAAGTTTTTTGAGAGTCTTTTTTATTTTCCGAAGTTAAAAGATCTATAAACTTTGGCATATTTGAGCGCTTCCAGTAATAGTTTTCTTAAGTCCGTGTAAAGTATACATCCTAAAACGAAATGAAAGGCTGTGTGCAACTGCCTTTGCTTTTGAAAAGATTTCTATAGCCAGTAGGACTCAAACCCGGACCGCTGGCAAAGCAGGCTAGTGCTTAACCCATTCAGCTACCGGGACTCCTGAGAGAGGAAAAGAAGAAGAAGCATATTTGACTGCATATGATGAACTATTTTATATTCAGATTTCGAAAAAGATGAATTACCCCTAACGATGAAGTCTTCGTGATCCATCTTAGGTTTCCTAAGCATGATATTCACCATCTTCTTGTGCGATAAACTGTACATATTAAATCAAATAAGAGAAAGAATTAAATCATTTGAGAAAAGAAAAATAAATCATTTCTCAGATTCATGAATTCATTTTACATTATCATTTATGTGTCCTTGTAAATATCGGTGGGGCCATAGCTCCATTACTAAAGCAACTAATGAATCAGGTTTGGCCTGGGTTTGGCAGCTTTAAGGAATGCCAAAACAGGGTATGACCCTTATTTTCAAGGGAGTACGAGTACACTGTTTGTCCGTACAGACTGGCATTGATAGTGTAATGATATATACGATGTCTCCATGTGTGTTTTTAGACAAATAAGTTTTTTTCTCAACTGAATCTGATTTCGTTGGCTGTCTAGTTGATTAGTCTTTGTTTGAGTTTAATGCCTCTTTCAGAGCGCATTGAATTGTGTCGCCTCCCAGAAAGAAAAGGAAGATAAGATAGACGAGAGCAAAAATAAAAATCCAAACCCCATTCCACACCTGCTGCAAGCACAGTGGGCCCTTATTCAAGTTAGAAGGACGCCCCGTTACTGGAAGTTACCCATCACATCCGCCGGACCCGACGACCTCGTGAATCTAATTCACTGTTAAGGCAGATTATATGAATAAATATGAAGCAGAGGCAAAATTGCACTACATGTATAAACATAAAACATCATTAGAAAATATATGTATTTTACACAGATGATGCCCCCGTACTGTGTCTGACATTCCCATCCCCCACCCTAAATCTCTACCCCCTCTCTCTCTCTATCTCTCTCTCTCTTCAAAAAGAAATGAAAAAAGTCAAATGCCTGTTTTTGGTAGGTCTGTAAAAGCTGTGCAAATCTTCATATTTTATTGCTTGATTCCAGAAAGTATACAAAATATTTAGGCGCGACGGACGGACAGACAGACAGGGGTAAAACTATCGACTGACTCGCGTCACCGATCCATAAAAAAGGTATTTTGCAACGTTTATTATTTACTACTTGAAAATGGAGTGAAGCTCGAGTCACACTTGGTAAAGGTGAGGTTGAGATAGCTTCGTGAATACAAAAGCTGAACTGCACTCACACTCTTGTTAATCCCACTCCAGCTATACTTGAGGGATACTTACTCGAGTTTGAGTCGAGTGTGAGTTTTTTTCTTGAATATAGCCGTTACTCTCCATGAATGATACAAAAACGGGCCTTCTATGGTTATCAGTGTTCTGTTTCTGTTTAGCCTTATAGTAAGAACCCAACCTATGAATACGATCTATATAGAGATCATCACTGTCCAGTTCCATCTCCTGACACAAGAAATCACGCATTAAATCGACTAGCTTTTCATTTTTACTTTCGGCCAGGCCATGAAACAACAGATTATTTCTCCTTGAACGGGCCTCAATGTCAATAGATCTGTATGCTAAGGCCTTTAATAGTAGTAGTTCATGACTATCTGCTCGTCTCTCAATGATGTTGACCCTTGCCTGAACAGTGCTCAGACCCTGACTAAATTCTGCAATTTCCTGATTGACTGTTCCAAATTATTTAAATTTTCAAGCATATGTGAAAGTTTGTCATCAATTGACAACGAAGAGAAATTTTAATCTGTACCTGTCATACCTGTGTTAAATCTCTTCCTTTTGGGTTGGACCGAATCTATCTGAGATCGGTCATAGTCCACTTGATCCTGAATACCCATTGTGTACCCCACCCACGCATTCAACGGCTCAAACCTGTTTTGTACGGGTATAGTACAGTACTGATTTTCGGCATTTTGCCCACTATTTACAGCACTAGAACAATATCCTACAGTTTGTGATTGCATATTTGTTTAATATCCAGCTGGTATGTTCACATTAGTTCGTTTATAGACAGCTTTAAAACTAATTTTCCGGCGTTAACGTCTGGAGAAAAATTTTGAAACACCCGCTCGCTATCCTGGCGGCCATGTCGACAAATATGCGCAGATGGAATGGCAACTGTGAAGACCTTGATCATTCTGGTTCCCAAGGAACAGTCTGATCTCGGTTTCCACTGTTTGTACAGACCTATGTGTCCGAAAACTTAGGATCTTTACGGTAGACATTGTTAGTGTGTGTTATAACTGTATATACTCCACAGTTAATCGATTTCATAATGAACAATAACTCTGTTTTGTTTTTTAAACAAGTAAGAACAGAGTTGTTGTGTATACGTCCACCTTAAACAATTCAGAAACACGGTAAGAAAAGACCTCTGTTAAGGTGTGTTTAAGGTGGAATATGACAAAACCAAAATTTTCAGTTTTCGTGTAAAATTAAAAATAAAAACATTGATCAAGAAATTCAGCACTTTCTTAATTACGAAATGATATTCCTATAAGTATGAATCGAATAATTCTTTTCTCTGACGTCATGAAACTGTGAGGGATTGACGTGTTTTTATGCAAAATAAATAGCGCTCGTTTGTAGATTATTTTCGCATTTGTTTTGCTGTCCGTATATTATATAGAGGATCTTAAATGAGTGCTCACGAATTATTAAATTTATTAAACGAATTGGGGAATATGATAAGATGCGAGGCTGTGCCGAGCATCTTATCGTTTTCACCAACGAGTTTAATAAATTCAATAATACAGGAGCACGAATGCAAGATTCTATTTATCATAAGACACTAAAATTGCATTTTATTAGCAAATTTTGCATTAAAACGTCACGATTTCGCCATTAGAAAACGCGACGTTTTATGGACGTCAACGCATATAACGTTATGACATAATTTGCATATTTAATCCACTAGTGGATTATCGTTTTTATGGCTTTATTACAATCTCAGATGCGACGACATATGATAAAGTAAATTTCATACCAAAGTGCGGGCCGTCAAGAGGCTTTGAAGATATGTTATTACTTCTTCCAATTATTTCCTCATTTTGTGTTGATTTACGCAAATATGACCTTTCTTTAGCTACCGAATATTGCTTGATTTTACACTAAAAGCTTCGATAGAGAAAAAACGTTTCCGAAAAATATGAAATTTTGATATGTTTTAATGGAATACGTTTACATGTATTTTGATATTTTTAACTTTTCACCCTAGTAATCTTGCACAAAGTAAATTTGTATAACTATACCCCTGTTCCGATGATATAGTGTCTTTCAACGTCAATGGGAGATTTCGCATTTGCATGTTTTCCAGTGAACTTTCTGTTTCTAGTAAATCATTTATGATCTCTCCTAGAGAATATACCTGCACGAAGAACGAATACAGTGAATGAAAATCGTTTTCCGTCTTCCGGGGAGTAAGATTTCAACCCTTCAGGGATTCATTTTTGCTATGATATTTATTAATGTGACGTCTCGTTTATTGAACTCTTTCGCAACGTCAATTACTTCCGCAAAAGCAAACCGGGAAAATGAATCCATTACCTGTTCGAACACTTCTGTCTAGAAAACGGAATGAGAGATTTTTCGATTTGTTTCGTTTTTCACTTTCATAGATTTTCTAGAATAACTCGACATTGCTTTTTCGGAATTAAAAGATAGGTCGGAAACCGCTCTTAGCACTCAGTTTAGTATGGCGCTAAAAAATCGACGTTATCTGAACAGGGGGGTATGGTTAGCCTAGTCACTAGGCGAAGAAGTTATATCAGTCGGCCATTTTAAATTCCAACTCCTACAGCTAGTCTAAACTTATAGCTAGACTTTTTGTATTATATCATCAGAAAAGGGGCAGATTCAAGTTTTATAGACTGGCCAGAGAAAAGAAGCAAAAATAAAAATTCTTTTTCAAAAAAACGGTAAACCTTTTCATTATCAGACTAGCGCTAGTCTAGGGTAAATCTACTTCGAGAAATATTTACACGGTAAAATTTTAATATGAATTCCTCAAATTCCAACTTCACAAAAACATTTCAAAATTTGAGATATATTTTTCGGAGACGTTTTTTTCTCTTTTTTAATTTTTACGTGAAAAGGGCAAATTTAAACAGTTTGTGAAAATTAATGTTGCGTCAATTTACACGTAATGCGTAGAGATTGGGCAGAAAGTATAGCACAGCTCTATGATCCGCTTGATGGCCCGTTATTTGGTATGAAATTTACTCCAATACCTCAACGGACTGCAGAGCAATGTCGATTAATGCGGAAAATTTGCGTAAAAACACGTAAAACCATCACATTTTCACGATGTCAATTGAAATAGTTTAAACACTTTATTTATTTGTACAAATAATACAGATACATACAAATACAGTTCATGGAAATAAACTATTCATACAAAAGGGATTCAGAAGAAAGTCGTATTGACTTTTTTAAATCTGTCTCCCAGAATATTTACACTGCAAATTTCAGACCCATGATTAACAGAGATTACTTCTAACATTGGTCGGATAATTGCCTAGGAATACATTAAAATGTAGAAGAAAAGAAAAAGAAAAAAACATAAACAAAAAATTAGTATGAACAGAAAGAAAGAGAGAAGCTAAGCACAAAAACCTAAAGGGTAAAGAGAAACAATGTAGATATCTATAGTAGCCTCCACGGGGAAAGGAGGAAAATTCCATTATTATCTTATGATATTCATACAAAAAACACGAGGTATAGCTATGCTTTCGGAAGCAACAACAAATACATTTATTAGGTAAAAGGCAGTAAAACAATACGTTAAGATGAATGCTTAGTTTAGAATTCAGATAGATTTACTGATGAAATCGCTTAGATTTGTGTATAAAGGTTTGAACAGCTTTAAAAATCATAATGTTGTCGTTTACAGAAACGGCTGTACTTCCATACAACAATGAGTTGAGTGTAGGTAAACAAATCCTTGAAACAGCAGTAAGCATGTCATTTCGAATATTTTGGTATAGGTTACACTCAAGCAAAAAATGACGGGAGTCTTCTACTTCACCACATGCACAAAGTGGATCTAGAATGATATGCTTAGAGAATAAATGCTGGTTGAGGGAACTACAATTTGTTCGTATCCGTGTGTGATAAATCTGGCAAGTGCGATTTCCGGATGAATAATACGAAGGGGGTGAAATAATGTTACTCATAAGTTTAAGGTTGTATTTGAAGGCAGCTATACTAGTTACATTTTGAATTTCTTCAGGAAGGTCATTCCAATCCCTAATAACTGAAGTAATAAAGCTGAGTATTAGTATTGACAGTTTGAATATCACCAGCATTGCGTAAGTTATAGCTAACAGATGATCCAACGGTTCTAGGTACGAGTGAAGACAAGTAAACAGGACATAAGTTATTTTGCATTTTATAAAACATTACAAGCTTATGATTTTTCCTTCTAGAAGAAAGGGTTTCCTTACCTGTTTCAGTTAGTAGAGAATTAATAGAAACAAGTCTTGTCGCACCCGTAACAATGCGTGCAGCTTCATATTGAATTTGTTCAAGTTGATATGATTCATACTGTGTGCAGTTATTCCACACAATATCAGCATACTCCAACAATGGCCTTATAAAAGAAAAGTATATTATTTGCAAAGATGTACGATCCAGTACAAATTTTAGCCGCCTCATGGTGTTAATACGTTGCCACGCTTTAGCTTTAATATAGTCAATATGTTCATGCCAGGAACAGTTGTTAGAAAGGTACAGACCTAGGTGTTTATGAGAAGACACTTCATTAACTTGTTGGTAATTCATAAATAAAGGCGGGTGATAAGGTTTATTGACTTTTCTAGAAAAGATAAGTGACTCTGACTTAGAAGGATTAAACGAAACTAGCCAATCAGCTGCCCATCTATGGATTTTTAAAAGATCAGAGTTTAGAGTCATAGCTGCATCTGTTGGATCATCTACGATAATATACAGACTAGTATCATCGGCAAAAAGCCTGATAGATGAGTTTATATTCTCAACAATGTCATTGATGTAGATAAGAAAGAGAAGAGGACCAAGAATAGAACCTTGAGGAACTCCAGCAATTATAAAAGACCAGTTAGAGGACGCTCCCGGTAGGACAACACGTTGCCTTCTATCTTTAAGATAATTTGCAAACCAAGAGAGGAGAGAACCAGAAATGCCTATGCGTCTAAGCTTGTAAAGTAAACCTCTGTGCCAGACTCGATCAAACGCTTTACTTATGTCGCAAAAAACAGCACGCACTTCTTTACCTTCATCAAGAGCTTTACAAAAAGTATTGTATAGATCCACAAGTTGGTTAACAGTGGAGTCCCCTGGAACAAAGCCCGATTGCAATGCAGTTATAATACTATTGTCTTTACAGAAGTTAAAAACATGCTTATGTACAATCTTTTCCATGACTTTACCTATAGTATTTAAAAGAGAAATGGGGCGATAATTTGAGATAACTGAAGGGTCATCCTTTTTGTGAATGGGCGATACATTTGCTTCTTTCCAAGTGGAGGGGACTTTGCCTGACTGAAGGGAGAAATTAAACAAATCACATAATGGTGCGGAGAGCGGAATTGCTAGTTCTTTTAAAAGCCTATTGCTGATAGAGTCTGGCCCAGCTGCTTTGCCAATAGCTAAAGACTGAAGGGTTGATTGTACTTCATCCGGGGTAATGGCAATAGAACTCAGGGAATGTAATTCAGCAAATGGAGTTGCAGGAAGAGAAGCATGTGTGTCATCAAGGACTGTTTGCTCTGTAAAGTAGTCGTTTAACGCAGTTGCCTTTTCCACATCTTCTTCAATAACAAATCCGTCAGCTATAAGAGGTGGTATAGAGAAAGATTGCTCATTGTTAATGAAATGTTTTAACGTTTTCCAGTAGTCTTTAGGACGCAGGTCACTATTCTGCAGTTTATTGGCTAATTTTTCATTAATAAGTTTTTTAGATTGTCTTATTTCGTTTGTAACTTTATTTCTAAGTGTTTTGTAATTGGTATGGTCAGTGGCATTATTTGTTCGTTTATACTTATCATATAATCTTTTTCTTTTCCGCATCATTCTCTTTATTTTACTGTTTAGCCATTGAGGGTCAGACTTTCTTACCTTAACAATTTTATTTGGAATGTGCTTCTTGGAGGTGTTAATGATGTAATCTGTAACATTTTTTGTGTAAGTGTCAATATCTTCATTTTTGAGTGATTGCCAATCGAAGTCAGAAATTTCCTGTCGAAGTGCATCATAATTACCTCTGTCGTAAAGCCATACCTGTCTTTGAAACACTTTAGTTATTACCTTCTTAAAATCTAACACACAAAATATCGGACAGTGGTACCTCACAGCTTGTTCAAGACAAGGCTCACCAACTCCACTTAACATAACACCCTGCTTATTAGAGGTCAATATAAGATCTATAATAGAACTGGAGGATTCAGTGAAATGGGTGGCTTCATTTATTAAGTTATGTAAATTAAACTGCTGACATAAGGTTACAATCTTCCTACTAGATGCCGGCTTTAAAGTATCAAGATTAAAATCACCTGTTATCAAAATGTTATCAATATTAGTATCATAAGCCAAGCCTATAGAATTCTGAATTGATTCCAACGTCGCAGGAGGAGAGTTAGGTGGCCTATAAAACGTGCCGATAAGAAGTTTGTTTCGATTACAAGATACTTCGATCCACAGACATTCTATGTCTTGAAGTTCAAGGTCAACTCTACGTTTGGCATAAATATTTTCTTTAACATAGACACAAATCCCGCCATGGTTATCACCTTGGCGGTCCCTCCTATGAGGCACATTAAAGCCATGCATATTAATGTCATTATCAGTTGTTCTATGGTCTAGCCATGTCTCAGATAGGCACACCACGTCAAAATGTCTTAATTCAGATTCGAGTATATCGACTTTGTTGCACAAACTCTGTATATTGTAATGCACAACAGAAAAGTGTTCCTGTAGTATAGTATTATAAGACGACGAAGAAGAAGAAGAAGAGGAGTCGGAAAAATCAGGACCAGGATTACGCTCAACATCACCACTCTTTAAGAGTAATGCGATAGTATGATCATCAGTTCAAAGGAAGATAGAAAAGTAAGACCTTTAACCTTGAAATGACGACAGCAATGTAACCCTATTCGCGCCCTGTATGTCTGTATGTCAATCATTACGTAATGCAATCAATGAGGGCACGAACAAGAGTCTTGGACGCGACGAGAAACACTTGTGTCTGTTTACAAACTTCCATTTCACTGTCGTGTTGAATACATAACGTCAAGGAAAAAAAAGTTGAGTCCCCGTGGAGTATAGAAAAAAGAAAGGTAAGAAAAGATATAGATACCAGCATGATAAGTGTTGCGCAAAATTTTGTCCCTTTTTGGAGTATTAAGATTCTAGACCCACAACGACAAACACAGGCAATTCGGCAAGTGCCGCCATACTTCGTGAACCAACGACAAACTTTCCGCTCCGCTGATGCAAACTCCGCTCATGTGAACAACGTCAGATTTATATGCGACTGATCTCTAATAAAGAAATCGACTGCCTCATTCGTGATAAACGAATATTTACACTTGCCACTGACTTCCCATAGGTGAACCCTTTAGAGCAACTGGCTTCATACACCGATGAAGGCCAGTTGATCATGTGACGTTGTCGTCAAGTGACGTCTTATGTAAACAAACGTCTTGATTGGTTCTTGTAACGTTCGATTGACGCCATGTCCGGGCGACGGCTGTTTAACGTTATGACTGAACACGTCGTTACTAACTTTTCTTCGATCCATATTTTGCCTGTTCTACACTAAATTACCACGAAAATGGCACAGAGAGGTTCACAAATAAAGTGTAAATATAAGAATAAAAATTTGATTTTTCAGCGTTCATCGTGTGAAGAAGCCAGTGGTCGTCGCTAAAATTCTACAAGAAGCGCTTCGCGCTTCATGGAATTTTAGCTCCGCCCACTGGCTTCATCACACGATGAAGGCTGAAAAATCAAATTTCAATTCTTAAATGACAACATAATGTTACCTGGGGCTCATTCGTGATACGCGGAAGAGCACAATACACGTCAGTGTTTAGCGGCCCTCGTCGACGCTGCCCGTATCCGACACTGTGGGTCCGGAAACCTATGTATACATGTAATCTATTTTCGATTTTTGGTTATGTTTTTATTATATTTGCAAGAGATTTTACACTTCAGCCCACTGGGCACAACACGTTGAATCAACGCCAATTCAACGCCGACGCAACGTCATTGGCGTTGAATCAACGTCGACTCAATGCCAATTCAACGCTATAAACCTGCAGGTTGAAAGGAAGATAGATTGGAAATCGTAAAAAGTTTCACAAAAGCACATAAATACATAAATATACACATTATGTACATACGTGCACATGTATGCACGAAAGATACACGCGTGTGCACGTATGTACGCATAGACTTACAAATACCAATACAAATACAGTATATATACTCAGTCATTACATACATAAACATACATATATAATTACATAATAGCCTTATATTTAAACATACACATATATTTACATAAACACACGTATACAAATAAGCACATACACATCATTAAACAAACTAAACTTTGATATAACATGACAAGTAATTGTTGAAAATATACTTCAGTTAAACTTCGCAAGGCACTCAGAGCTATGAATATGGGGAGCACTCTATGATATATTACAGTTAAACAAGCAAACAACAACAACAATCACAAAACTTCAGAATTCCATACATGAAGTCCATAATATTAGTCTTCGATTGAATGAGAAGACAATCTTAGAATCCACATCAGCCCATCCTCCCCATCTCGAACCCTACAGAATGCACACATGCTAACCACGTACGAACAATACACGCACATTATATAAATATATATATATATATAAATAATCCCAAGTTAATCCAGTTCCTGGACCCACAATGGCGATCGCTGGCAAAGCAGTAAGCACCATCATGGATAGACACCACCAACCCCGCCAACACCAGTTCACCGGCGTTGTGCGAGACAAGCGTGTCCATCGGTGAAATGGAGCCGGCAACAGCAGAACCCGAATTCTGCTGGTGCCCGGCAACATTCACGACCCGCCTGTATCCGCCACTGTAAGTCCAGAACCTCAACAAAGATACGTACCATACATAAAAGCGTACCTTGATTTTTGATAGCCAAAATAACAGACAGACACCGATTGACATGGCTTGTCATAACATGGATATCAGTAAAAGTTCATTAATTCGATAAGAGATACTTAATTATGCGCCGAGTAACACTTCGAAATGCCCAAGGTTTGACTTATGCGAGGGGGTACAACTATAATACACATAATACTGAACCACAACATGGATGATCAACAGGAAATCAGACCAGCCGGCACAGCCAAATCCATACCCTCCAATTAATACGAACGATTCATGATGCTGCAAGAATCAATCAAGTGATGAGGACACTCTGATCCGTCTAAAATGTCGCAGAGCAAATCATGCTATCGCTCATTAAGAATACGTCTGGATATGGGTGGGGACACGTGAAGAGCACCTCAGGATTCTGCTGACTGTTAAACCTAAAATTTTAGAGGTGCATTAGATCAAGGAATAATCCAAACCTGTACCAACTTACGATCGCAGGAAACCAATATATTTAGCGGAAAGCCATAGCCTCCTCGTTTCAGTCAAGGGTCCTCCCCACGTGTCGCCACACATAAATTCAATTCTCCTTTCCTGAGTGATTGCAACTCGAATCCCACTGGACAACAGCTTGCGCGACCCTTAGATGCTGTCGAACGGGATTCGAGCTGCGATCAGCCTGTCAAACAGCAAATATATAAGCAGCAATTTGCATGGATGATGCCCGCTCAGATTGTTTACAATCATTTAACAGGTAGGCGAGTGTATACATGGTATAGTAGCATACATCCAGTTCCAAGTTCCCCATCAGTCTCGACCACTGCTTTAGGGGACACAACTCAAGAACAGCACGGAAATACACTAAAGAACTTGAGGACAATTACTTGTTTGAGAAAATCTGAAATGCTTACTGAAAGAATTTCAGCTAGCGATACCCTCCCCTCACCCTCCCCTCCGCCAAAAGAGGAAGGAAAAGTAAAAGGAAACGAGGGAGAGAGAGAATGGCTGAGCACAGCACAGCAAACACCGCATATTCCATGACTTTCAGTGGTATGCCCTGCTCCGTTGAATTAAGTGATGTGCCACTCGAGAGTCGTTTCAGGAAAAAGTGAAATTTCTCAAACATGCAACTCGTTCTCAAATGTTTAGTTCTCTGTTAAACCTCTAAAATACTGGCACTGTTCCACATAGAACGTAACTCACCTCTACATCGGGTGTAGCAAAACCAAGATCAGACTGCGTTTTCCCCTCAAACGAGACTACTGGGCAATCCATCAGATACTATGGGTAGTCTACAGAAACCGCTAATCTATTGCTCCCCCGTGTGTAGCAGGCATATAAGATCGAAACAATGTTGAACCAGCGTTGGTCCCGCGCCTCGACGCGGAATCAACGCTGATTCATCATTGATTCGGCGTTACATGTCCTGGACTTTTATAGAGCTTAACTCACCTCTACCGCAAGTAGCAAAAAACTAGATCAGACTGCTCTTTCCCCTCAAACAATTCATGAATACTGAGGAATTCATTATGTACTGAGGATAGTCTACATAATCGATCACCTGGTTGCTCCCCATTTGAAGCAGGCATATATAAGTTCGAACCAGTGTTGAACCAGCGTTGATCTCGCGCCCTGACGCGGAATCAACGCTGCTTCATCAGCGCTTCGACGTTGCATGTCTCTTAGACCTTTATATGGAGGGGCTACTGGAAAAATAAACATTTAAAAAAGCTCTACTACATAGAAAATCGTCGTCTCAGTTCCACAATGTCGTAACTGGCATCTTGTTGCTGTTATAAGACATGATATCAAAGATTAAGACCTAATAGTAAATGTATAAATGCGGCATTATAACATCAATTGAAATAGAATTGTTTATTTCACGTTCAAAAGGAAGTCATTTGGTGAGTCACATATGATTGTAGTTTTTGATGATATATTGTTTGACTTTTGGTTTTGTCCTATTCCACCTTAAAAGCTACATGCATGACAAGTTGCACGCCACATGTGTCATCAACCATTTTGTCATAGGAAGGTTTTGTTCAGACAATTATGCATAAACCA
Organism: Ctena decussata; assembly: GCA_963989385.1. Taxonomy (NCBI): domain Eukaryota; kingdom Metazoa; phylum Mollusca; class Bivalvia; order Lucinida; family Lucinidae; genus Ctena; species Ctena decussata. Next base: position 95,246,901 of record OZ022499.1, read on the forward strand.
TGCAACAAGCTTTCCAAGCATAGAAAATTGACAAACGTGTCATTTTAATGAAGCATACGTTGTCCCCATTGCTATAATTATTATAATGGCAGCAATCATTCAGTTGAGGAGGAACAGGGTGTGGAGAAGAGATATGTGGAGCCTTCTGTTTTATTTATCTGTTTATTTATTAACTGTTCGAAGTATTCGTCTTGTCAGAAAGGAAACGGGATACAGTTATTTGAGACATATGCAACAATGGCTTTTTGACTACCCGAATAACCGATAACTTATTTTGCATCAGCGCTGATGGGGAACTAATATAAATTAACCAATAAAAACACAATTTCTTGTTTTATCGTAAAGGTGCTAATAGCTTCTAAAAGAAAAATTCTTCAGCTTTTTAAAGAACATTTTTCAGCATTTTCTATTTCTGATAAATTGGTCATTTTTAGACATGAAGAACTCTACCATAGCTCCTATTTGTTCCTATGGAAATGCCAGTGTTGAAATAATCTTTTCTGTGTTCAAACAATGACTGTATGATTATATGAAAGAACTTTTTTTAGGCGCTTATGGGATTGTATGCACATTTTAATGTTGCGTTATTTGGTATATTTTTTTAAGATGTAAAGTAGAAAGATTTTGGTCCTTTTTTTCAATTTTGTGCTTCGACTTCACCATTATTATACATGTCCCGACCGCTGTATTATTTTCAATATCTGCCACCGAAGTCATTGTTGGAAATGAGATTCGCACCCGTCATCAGCTGGAATGAAATTGTAAGATCATTTGTGCTACGCCAAATCCCCTTGGTGCTATCTTGACATGGCTGGGGATTAACACTTTAAGCCTCAGAGACGAAAGTAGCTGAATTTGCAAACGGCGTAGATCTGATGGGGCGGCTCATCATGAGCCGCGTCATCTAGATCTACATCGTTACATCGTTTGCCCTCGTGTCTTTGAATTCTCAATATAATATTGCTTGGGCGAAACCTTTTTTTTTTTTTTTTTTTAATCATTATTGCTGACGCCATTGGCAATTGCTGACGATTTTAGGTTGCACTCTAGTAAAAAAAACTCATTATACAAGCCCCATCTCTTTTGGGGAGAGCTTTCAGTAGTAAAATGAAAATTTGCTGGCCTCTGATTGGTTCTTTATCAAAGTTAAATATTGTTCTAAAGGTTATGCTTATTTATCATTATAAAAATAGAATTTATTTGCAAAACTGTTTTGCAGCAGTTTTGTTGGGGTTGAAAAACGCACAGGGGCCCCTGAAAGTTTCGAAATTAAATAACTCAACCTTGGCTGTTAAAACTGAAAGTACAGTAAGCCCAAAATGTGCCACAAACCCCCCCCCCCCCCCCCCAAACACACACACACTTTTTAGTTGTTGCTGGTAGACACACTTTTTAGTTGTTGCTGGCCCCCCCCCCCCCCCCCCCCCCCCAAACACACACACACTTTTTAGTTGTTGCTGGTAGACACACTTTTTAGTTGTTGCTGGTAGATAAAGATATTGTCGATTCAATGCCATGCCTCAATTAGGAAACTTTAGACCAGGAGAATATTGGCAGTGATGACTTTGCCCTATTTTGCACTATGAGATATGGACATTTTTAGTGTAGTGCTACCTTAATGACCTTTTAAAACGTTTCTTGACGTTAGACAGTATAACATCTCTTTCACTATAAATAGTCTAAACAAGACCTGTCGCCAGACAGGATAGCTCGCCTGGACCTGCGCTTGTCCATCTTCAAGTGCTAGTATTTGTTTCGTAGGGGCAGGGATGGTGCTGAATAAAATTTACGACTTATATCTATCATCATACCAAATATATTTTGAAATACATCCAATGGTTTAGAAGCTATGAGATTTCAAAGACTTTGACATAAACTTTAACATAAAATTACTCCAAGTCTGTGACTTTGACCTATCGGTCATGTCCAGGGGTGATGATGCGTTTGAATAAAATTTCTAACCAATATCTATCATCAAAGCAAATATAAATCAAATCGATCGAAGGGTTTAGAAACTATGAGATCTTAAAAAATTTATTGTTAAAACAGTCCATGACCTTGACCTGTAGGTCATGTCCAGGGGTGGGGATGTAGTTGATAAAATATCCAATTAATATCTATAATCAAATCAAATATAATTCAAAAAGAACAAATGGTTAAGAAACTATGACATCTTAAGAAACCTTTAACAGCAACTGAGACTTTAACATGAAATTGCAAAGTCCGTGACCTTGACCTATAGATCATGTGCAGGGGTGGGGATGTAGTTGAACTAAATTTCCGACCAATACCTATAATCATATTTAATATAATTCAAATCGATCGAAGGGTTTAGAAACTCTGAGATCTTAAAAACTTTAATTTAAAACTTTAATATGAAATGTCTAAGTCCATGACCTTGACCTATAGGTCATGTGCAGGGGTGGGGATGCTGTAGGATAAAATTTCAGACCAATATCTATCATACTACTAAATATAATTCAAATTGATCCAATGTTTTAGAAAATATGACATCTTAAAAACTTTAACGTAAAACTTTAACATGAAATGTCTAAGTCCGTGACTGACCTATAGGTCATGTCTGGTGGATGAGGATGGTGCTGAATAAATTTTAGGACCAATATCTGTTATGACACCAAATATATTTCAAATCGATCTAAGGGTTTAGAAACTATGAGATCTTAAAAACTTTAACGTAAAACTTTAACATTTTGCTTATGACGACGCCGACGCCAACCCCAACACCGACGCCGGGAGTAGTGCAATAGCTCTTCCTGAACTTCGTTCATGCGAGCAAAAAACGGACAGTTTGGCGGTTAGTTGAAAGTAGACAAATCACTCTCGCTCCGTGCTCCACATAACAAATTAACCGCCAAACAGTGAAATAGTACCGTCAAAAGTTCACTGCAAGAGCTGGTCTTTTTGTAAAATAATGACGAATGAATGACACAAACTGTCTTCGATTTCGAACTTTGGTTCATTGGCGACCTAGCTACTGGCAGGCGACCAGTGGTGGCCGTTTTTTGTTACACTTTTTGTCTTGTAACGGACATATACTGATTAGTGATTCTATATTTTGGTTACATAAACTAGGGGTAACTGTCGTTATAATACTGATTTATTTTTTTTAAATAGACTATAACATGTGCCTGTGACAGATCCTTAAACCAGGTCACCAAAACGCATTGAAATATGAGCGTAGCATACCAGTTATGGCCATCACGATTGCCATGCGTTGAATGGTGCATTTTTCAAGACCTTGTTGTGGATTTAAACATTGATGATATGTCAATGTAAGTCAGTGGTCTTTGTCAGAATTTAAGGTGGTGATAATCACTGATTAGGGACATAGACAAAAATCTGCATAAAATACTCAAAATAACACTGATCTTTCCAAAACTTAGCGGATGCCTTCTTTATGTTGTTTCTCATAATTTAGAATCCCAAAATGCAGCATTTGTTAATGTTAAAAGTGTTTTTATAAGAGAAGATCAAAGGGTAATTTTCTGTGAATAAAGCTGAAAAAATAATATCATTATTGAAAATATACTTAGTGCTTAGAGTACCTTGTTGCATAATGGAGAGCGTCCTAGCAATTATTTTTTCAAACTCTTTCACGTATTATCAGGCTGAGCAGATGAAAAAAGATGCAGTCTGTGTCCATTTTTTTTTTGTCAAAACACACAGGTGAGACAGGTGATACTATTTTAACAAGGTTGAACATTTCATCTACACACCACTGATCATGTCAGTAATGTATTATTTATATTGTAGGTGTTAACATAGGTATGCTTGCCTACCCTATATTTAATGAATTCGTCCAGTGTACATTTACTTTGTACATGGTTGAACATTTGAGAAAAAGCTACTGTTTTCATCTGGTCTGTATTACAATTTGAGAAAGAGTTGGAATAAATAATTGCTAGGACGCTCTTCATTATGCAATAATGCACCTTCAGCACTACGTAAATTTTAAATAACGATATTATTTTTTCAGATTTATTCGTAGAAAATTACCCTTTTAACTATCCTTATAAAAAACACTTTTTTAAGCAGCATGTACGTATATTTTGTATTCTAAACTGTAAAGAACAACAAAGATAAGAAGTTTGCTAACTTTCAGGGAGATACGTTACTTTTTTATGGTTTTAAGCAGATTTTTACATTTACCATAAATCACCACCTTAATAGTTTTAGCGCATTCAACACAGATAGAATATAAGCAACAGCCAGAAACGGACTTTAAAACTCTAAGGTAGTCATTTCGTAGGCGGACGCTACATTACGTCAAAGACAAACATAAATAATGGTTACACGTATGCTGTCATTTGCAAGAATTTAGAAACTTTTCTTGCAGGCTGGTTGCAAGTTATACCTTTTTCGTCGTAGATAAACATTTATAAAGCAATTTGTTCATGTTTATTTCTGTATTTAATTATGTGTGTATCAACAAATGATCAAGGGTTGTGATCCCCGGCAAGGCAATAATGTTGGCATGAGGGTAGCTTGGGAGAAGTTGTTAACCTTTTGCCTTCCGGGGAGATAATTTAACCAGTCTTTTTTGTGGGAATTTCTTTTGTTTCCTTTTACGAAATGGCCAAATCTGAGACGGATCATATACGTAATTTCGCCTGCAAAATGCAAACGGCCACCACTGGTACGCGGCCACCACTGGTCGCACGCCAGTACTGTTTCATTTGTCAGTTTGCTGCAAAATGTCATGCGAAGTAAAACAAGTTGAACTCCATACAACAAGTGTCATACAACTCATTTGCTGCATGCAATATATGTTGTGTGGTGTTTATTCGGTGCACACGGTGCATGACACGTGTGGCATGCAACTTGTCTATCGTGTAGCACATGAAGGCGCAGATTTTTTCTTAACTGCCTTTTTAGGTTTAATGTTTTTCTCAAAGTTTATATTTTTATTTATTTTGATCGTTCTGAATGAAGCATTATACAGTCCACTACATGGAAGAACCTATATACGGTTTACAGGGTTAATACGCCAACCTTTAAATTTTGTTTATTCACACCCTACTCAGTTCGCAGCCAATTCGCTAAAATCTACAACATCTTTACCCAAAAAAAAGTTATGCCAAGGGAAGAGTATAAAAATCTAAACAAAATCGCAAAACTACATATTCATTTATTGTGCGTGCGTATCTTATCATATGTAGTTTAAACAATATTTTATTCATAGAAATTACATATATGTAATATAAAAGTCAATAATGGTAAAAGATTTGACAGTAAGCAAAGTGTTTATATCAAAGCCATCTCCTGAATCAATCTCAAAATTACAGTATATGTGAATGGCTAGGTACAAAGAATATCAAACCAATATTGCAAACAAGTAAATAAAAGTCAGAGAGAGAGAGACAGAGACACACAGAGAAACACAGAGATTTAATATCTGTTAACACTTAACTGTTTGCTATAGTACATAAATTAGGCACAAAAAGAAAAAAAGGCTGTGCAAAACATTTTAATATATAATGTAATAAGAAATATAATACAGTTAAGTAAATATAAACAAGCTGATATAGCTGATTATAGAAAAAAGAATGAAGAAGCAAAGAATAAAGCATTCGACCGCTTATTGCTTTAGTTGCACTCCCACCGCAGAAGATTAAGTGACAACATGAATTTAGAACTAGATAAGTAAATAAATGTTCAATATACTGAGCTGGAGCCAAAGAGAGGTAAACTTTATGGAATAAATCTTCCTGACTTAATGATATAATTTTGTACCTTTAGGAAAAGAGTCTCATTTTCATGGCCTGTCATACTATCCCTTCCAAACAGAAAATCATGAGAATTATATCTATGAATATCGCTTGGTAAGTATCTGTTTCTAGCGGCTGTATACTTAGGACAACAGAAAAAGAAATGATATGTACTTTCGAAATCTCCTGACTGACAGGAAGGATCTTGAACTAAATTTTTCCTATAAAGATGAGAGTTAAATGAGCTACATTCCATTCTCATTCTTGCTTGGAGTATTTGGCTATTCCGCGTACCAACATTATAGTATCTTGGAGGTTTCTTTATATCTCGATTTAAACGATATTTGAAAGAAGCGACAGATGTGCCTAGTTTAATATCCTCATGGGAGAGTGTTCAAAGCTCGAAAAGTGAAGGAAAGAAAGAGTTATAGAATAAGTTCGTATTAGTATGAAGAGTTTGGATATCATTTGAGTTTCTCAGATTGTATATGGTAGTTTCTTGCACCAAAGGAGGTAGATAGTCAGAAAGATAGTTAGGAGTTAGACTATTCAAAATCTTATAAAAGATAACGAGTTTATGCTTATTCCGGCGACTTTGGAGCGAATCCCAACCAATGTCTGAGAAAAGTTTATTTATTCTGCACAATTTAGTTGCTTCTGCAATAATCCTATCTGCTCTATGTGCACTGCATCTAGTTGTTTCGTTGTTCCCGTTGAGCCATTGTCCCAAACTGAGTCAGAGTATTCAAGAACAGGTCGAATAAAAAATATGTAAATGCGTTCCAGGGCCGTGCGGCTTATGCTACACTTTAAGCTTCTCATGACATTCAATCTTGTCCACGCTTTGTTTGTTACATTTTGGATATGCTAAGATCATGTACAAGATTTGGAGAATATAATACCTAAATGTTTGTGAGTGTCTGTTTCTGTCAGTTGCACATTATTCATAAATAATAGTGGATGTTGAGGTGGATTTATTTTTCCTTGAGATTGTCATAGAAACTGTTTTACTTGTATTAAAAGAAACCATCCAATTATCAGCCCAGTTGCTAATTGTACGTAGGTCAGAGTTTAAGAAATTTTCGGCTATGGGTGGAGTATCTACTAAGTACTATGATATACAAGCTGATGTCATCTGCGAATAGTCCAATGGGGCATCCAATGTCGCTTACAATATCATATATATATAGGAGAAACAGACGGGGTCCAAGAATTGATCCCTGAGGAACACCTGCCTGAACGGAAGTCCAGTCAGAGGCATGTCCATTGAAAACGACGCGTTGCTTACGACCCGAGAGATAACTCGTATTTAGGGTGGTGATAATCACAAATGATGTGTGGTGAATACAAAAATCAGCATAAAATGCGGAAAAAGATAATCTAGTCCAGTCTCTCCCATAACCTTTCAAGGATGTTGAGGGATCACAGATGACTTTACAACAATCCCTTTCCACCTAGTCCTGTCTTCAGCTGCCCTAGATGAGCTAGCGAAGTCCATCCCTGTTCAGTCCTGAATATTGTCTTCCCACCTCTTTATCTGTCTACCGCTCCCTCTTTTTCCTTATACTGTGCCCTGCAGAATTACCTTTGCTAAGCCAGAAGACCTTAAGATGAGGCCAAACCGCCTCAGTTTCCGTTTCTTGGATGAATTATTTCACTTACACACCTGTTTGGTCACATTTATATAGTTTATACTGTATGTGTCAAACAGGTATACTTGCCTACCCTATATAGTAATTTAATGAATGCATCCTTTATCAGTGGTTTTCAATTTTCTTGTATATAAACGAAAAAACACACACAGACACAACGCTACAACGACCAAACTTAAACACGCATATATTCTATTTTTTCTATTCTATCCCATAACCTTACTTGGTCGTTGGGGCACCACAGATGACTTCAAAATAATTCCTTTCCACCTTGTCCTGTCTTCAGCTGCTCTAGTTGAGCTGGCAAAATCCATTCCTGTCTACTCCTTGATATTGTCTTCCCACCTCTTCTTCTGTCTTCCTCTTCTTCTTTTTCCTTTCACTGTGCTCTGAAGAATTGTCTCTGCTAAACCAGAAGACCTTGAGACGTGGCCAAACCACCTTAGTTTCCGTTTCTTGACCAGCGTCAGGAGTTCATCATATTCTCCAATGGCTGCTTGGATCTTCCTGCGAACCTCCTCATTGGTTTTATAGTCATTGTACATAATGTTCAGTAACCTTCGGTAGCATTTCATCTCAAAGGCCTGCGTTCTTTTCTCTAACTCTGCTGTCAAGGTCCACGATTCACAGGCATACAGAAATATGGAAATGACAAGGGAGCGCATAAGTTTCACCTTTGATCCAAGAGATATGTTATCTCTCCAAATTGGTTTCAGCTTGGTAAGAGCTGAAGTGGCTTGTGCTATCCTTGAGAGAACCTCCTGTTTTGAGCCATCATCTGAGACAACTGCTTCAAGGTATTTGAAGCTGCTTACAGTACCCAGCTTCTGTCCCTCTACCTTGATCTCCCTCTGGATGCCATCTGCGCTGTTTGTCATCAGTTTGGTCTTCTCAGCATTTATCTCCATCTTACACCTTGTGCAGGTTTGGTCGAGACTTTCAACTAGAGCTTCTAGTTCCTTCTCTTCCTCAGCTAGAGCGTCTATGTCATCGGCAAACCGCAGGTTGGTAATATTTCTGCCGCCTATGCTAACCTTTTTTTTTTTTTTTTTTTTTTTTAGTTTTTTCCTTTTGGAGTCATCTCTTTGTTCTGTTCAAATTTCTTTTTCAAAATGTAATACGTTTGCTTATTGTTTCTGTTTTCATTTTTTGCAGTGATTTGATTATACCAATGAAAAAAGCCGAAAACGCTCAGGTAAAAACAAATTATGCACTGTTGCTGAATATTTCTTCATATACATGATTTCAGGTATATGTAATTATGATATTACATGTAACTGTAATAGTGTAGGAAAAGCCGAAAACGCTCAGATAAAAACAAATTATGCACTGTTGCTGAATATTTCTTCATATACATATATATGATTTCAGGTATATGTAATTATGATATTACATGTAACTGTAATAGTGTAGGAGAAGGGTGGTTGAACTTGATTTCTTCGTTCGGACATCCTGGAAGTGATGTACTTTTAACTGACTTTTTAGAGTGAGAAACTGGCACGAGGAATCAGTCATAAAATATGACGAATATGAATAACAAAGAATTAAATTATCTGAGAATGAATTACAGGTTTGAGAAAATCAAACTTTTCCGATGTATGCATTTCAGGAAGCTTCTCTTTTTAAATTCAAACAGAGCATGGCACTCGCTGTTTGCCCTAGCAGATACCAATGGGGTCACAGATACCTGACCATAGCAACTGTGGAATTTTCTCACTGTTGTGCTTAGTACATTCACAGAATGACACCTAAATGACGTCACTTTGACATCAATATGAACTCCTCGTTGCTATGCTAATGCAGCCTTAACATCGCCGCGCATGTCTACAAGGGCAAACGGCGTTTGCCATGCTCCACCATTTTTTCAACGACATAACATACTGAAATTCGTTCAACAAAAAATTCGGGTTTTCTCAAACAAATAATTATTCTCCAGTTATTCAGTTCGGTGTTATATGACGTAAACAAGTTTTTCCACACATAATATTTTATATCACTTGGCACAGTGGAATGCATAATTATAGTCGACATAAACAAGACACTTCAACTGTCACGACAGGTACGAACGGGCCGAAAAGAATTGTTTCCCTTCCAATATGATCCTACCAGGCCACAGGGGTGGGAATCACTTTGCTTTGGACTTTTTTTCCCATGCAGACAGTATATGCCTTGTTACCATGGTATCTATGCATTTCAGCCTGTCTGTTTCCAGAACATACCTTTCACTGATCAAACGTCAGTACTGAACCAACTAGTTGCTATGACAATGGAATATGCCATCATCCATATTTCCAAAAGACTAATGTATGCCCTTGCATATTGTTACGCAGAAGGTTTTACACACGGTTGACACGGGTGTAGAGCCTTATGCGTCGCCAGGACGGCGGAGGGTGACTTCCGGTTAAAGGGTTATCTACTAGTGTAATACACTAACAAGGAAACTCTAACAACGTTAGAATTTTTTTGAAGTTTATATATATATAATGTAAATTTTATACACAACAATACAATTTACAACTGTCACAATTACAATAATATACAACACATGTCCGTTCATGTCGCTGGCCCAAGTAAGGTGTTTGTTTCAAATCTGTAATCGATTTGCGTACAATACGCAAATAGATTACCGTCTGACGTCAACACCGTACTCGGCTCAGCGCCATGAACTAAAGGAAAACACAAAGGACAAAAAAAACGTTAGTTTGAGCTCATACAAAAAAACAAGGCCTTATGTTGGTAGACTTCAATTCGTCGTTCCCTGGATCATGTCATGGGCCAGTCCATATATCATGAGGAACACCAACTTATAATAAAACGTGCACGATTATATACTGGTCGCTCCCTGGATCGTACCAGGGACCAGTCTATATATATTAACACCCTTTAGTGGACGAACACTGTCCCACACTTGATGTGACCTTCAGATCTTATCACAGAATCTGGCAAAACTGTGCTAACCACTTCCGCCTACATTTTGTGCTTCCCGCCTCTGCTTGGGAACCATGCACAAACGGCGTTGTAACTGCCTCTACCCGGGTTGGTATTAACCTGGAGACGTTTATCGAATCTCCAGGTGAGACGTGGCTCTAAGCCCTAACAGCTGACTGCCGGACTTGATGTGCCTAAAAATAACGAACTTACACTTAATACATTGTAACTACATAATAACAATACGTAAGACGTGGGCCTGTCTTGGAAATACCATACAACGCCCTCGGCGAATGCCGAGCATAACGTGCACACGCCAGCCGTGTCACTAGACACGACTCGCGCTCACGATGTAAAGCCAAAATTGTGCTTACCACTTCCGCCAATGAAGAAACGTAGATCCTACCACGCATGTGCGTCGAAGGATCTGACGCCAAACATTGTGAAGAAGTATACTGACGTCAACAGGCATCACCATGACATACCCCACATAAAACATGAATGAATCTAAACAATGACCTATTTACATTAAATTGATTGACCAAAATCTAACTCGCATATGTATTAATTCATTTCTTTAAACTAAGCGTAATACCATTTGCCATAGAATATAATAGCTGAATAAGCGTTTCTCACACATTTGGGATCATAACGTTTGATCTGACATCATGACATCAATGATGTTATACCATATGACGCCGTCTAACGAAGGCAAATCAAACGCATGATGACCAAATGCTACCATTATAACTTATGGAAAAAACCCTTAATGCGGTGCATGCTATGGCGTCAATTGACGTCACGAGTATATAAATTAGTTCCATTACAAATCAATCTACTTCTATAGGCCACGTATACGTGAAACTAATATAAAAAGTGCTGACGTCGCAATAACATGAATGCAACTGACGTCACATGAATAACATGAATGCAACTGACGTCACTGGACGTCAAATAGACGCACACCATTGCAACCAACATCAGTGATATAAACTATTTCCGAAATTTACAAAACTTCCTAATATACAAATATTATGCGCAGCATGCTTACTAACAAAATCGGTCGACACATGCGCAGCCTGATCACTGCCAACAAAATCAAATCAGTCGACACATATAATCATACCATATCAATCAGAAGTCACATTTTTCATTCTTAGCCAAACTATTCTAAATAAATATAATAAAATCTTACCCTTCTAGGTCTTAACACAGAATCTGGGCACACAACAATATAACATCCATCAAGAATTAAACAGCCACGTCTAACTTTTCATTAAAAGATAGGCGTATAAATACTATGCGTCTCACATTAAAATCATGCAACACGCTTTCCACAATCAAAAGACTCGTGCAGGTATTCACCTTAAAATCATGCAATACGCTGTCCACGAGAGGTATTCACAAACAACCCATGCATAACGTAGCCACAATTTCCGTAAATGTTTTATTACCACAGTTACCCTAAAAACTGTAGCCTTACTGATTGAAAGGATTAAAATAATCTCGACGACATAGTGAACGATTAGATCCATTTCGTAACATAGGTTTCCCCTTAGGGAGAAAAAAACATAACAATGTTTCTTTTCTGAAATAGTACGAAAAGCGATCGAATCGTAGGCTATGTCAAAACTGGAAAACTAGCTATATACACAACAACGGTGCGATGCATAACGTGGCCAAACTATCTACTAAGGTAGTCCGCCCCCAAATTATCTTGGCCGCGGATAGCAACGATCCTGAATCTGTACGGCTGTAATTTCATGGCCCAACGCATGATTCGGGGATTGAGCACCTTAGCTGTCTGCATATAAGACAAAGGTTTGTGGTCAGTTTCAAGTAGGAACTCCGCCCCATACAGGTACTTACGAAATTTCTCAACACCCCAGATAATACCCAAACATTCCTTCTCAATTACAGAGTAGTTCTTTTCCCGAGGTAACAATTTCTTGCTAGCATAAGCAATCGGCAAACGACCTTCACCTTCGAACTCCTGAAGCAAAATAGCTCCAAGACCAACGTCTGAAGCGTCTGTTCGAAGTACAAACGGGTTACCTTCTTGAAAAACAGGTAAGCGAAGAATAGGACTAGACGTGAGCCTACTCTTCAGGGTTTGAAATGCCCTTTCATGCTGATCTTGCCAATCTTTGATAGAATTAGGTCTATCCCGTTTAGTTAAATCAGTCAGAGGAGAAGCTATGGATGAGAAATTTGGGATAAAACGACGGTAAAACCCAGCTAATCCCAGAAAAGATTTAATTTGCCTTTTCGTACATGGACGAGGAGCATCTCTGATAGCCTGTATCTTGTCCTCTTGCGGTCGTACCGTCTGTCCGACGATATTGTGACCAAGGCACTCGATACTGCCATAACCGATCATGCATTTAGATGGTTTTGCCGTCAATTTGGCCGATCTGAGCCGATCTAACACTTGACGTAATGACGTCACATGATCAATCCATGTTTCAGTAAATATCCACATGTCATCAACAAAGCTGTCAACATTTGGGAGATTGGACAATATGATTCGCATTAACCTACAAAATGAGGCTCCCGAATTGACCAAACCGAAGGGCATAGTTTTAAACTGGAATAAACCCTTAGGCGTTTCAAATGCCGTCAAAGGTTTAGACCTTTCAGTAAGACTGACTTGCCAATAACCCTTACTCAGGTCCATCTTTGTAAAGAATCTATGTCCCGACATTTTATTGATAACCTCCTCCATATTTGGCATAGGTTCTGCATCGAATTCCGTCACTTTGTTAAGCTTCCGGAAGTCAATACAGAATCTAACTGATCCGTCTTTCTTCGGAACTAGGACAACAGGAGATGAATACGGTGAAATCGACGGCTCGATTACCCCTAAATCCAACATATCCTGTATCTCCGTCTCCATGACGTTACGCGTCTTATACGGGATAGAATAACCCTTCGTCCGTATGGGTTCTGACGTGAGTAGTTTGATATCGTGCTGTATTTGATCAGTTCGACCGGGTAAACTTGATAGTACATCCGGGTACTGTTTAATCAACGCTTCAACCTCCATACGTTGTTCTGACGTTAACGTATCTGAAATACTGACGTCGTTATAAGTTTCCGGCTCTTTAGCTGTCGGAAAAGCACAATCATCAAGAGAAAATTCATCACTACCATCGTCATCAACCGACTCTGTAGTCTCAGTCGACAATAAACAATGTGACGGCACAGTACGACGTTCGACATACTGTTTCAGCATATTAGCATGATATGTACTCACGACACCATTGACGTCGATTTTATAGTCCATTCTATTCACCACCTCTACTACTTCATATGGACCCTTCCACTGCAATAACAGTTTATTACTGTCAGTTGGCAGTAATAACAGTACTTTATCTCCCACGTTAAATTTACGCGACCTAGCGCGTTTGTCATAATAAGCCTTTTGCTTTACTTGTACTTTCCGTAAATTATCATGTGCTAACTTACACGTCTGCTCTAACCGTTCTCTCAACTCAATTACGTACTGGTACGTAGACAGAACCTGCTCATCCTGTACCTCTTCAGACCATAATTCACGCAATATTGCCATAGGGCCCTTAACGTTACGTCCGTATAACAATTCGAACGGAGAAAACCCTAATGACTCTTGCGGAACCTCCCTTATTGCAAACAGTAGTGCTGGGAGATATTTATCCCAGTCTTTTGGACGTTCTGCGCACATCCTACGTAGCATTTGCTTCAACGTCGCGTGAAAACGCTCTACGAGACCGTTGCAGATAGGATGATACGGCGTCGTGGTTAACTGCTGGAGTGATAACAGCCTGCTTACTTCTTTCATAACTTCAGCAGTAAACTGACTTCCGCAATCTGTTAACATTTCATCAGGTATGCCAACTCTACTAAACATCTCAACTAACGCTTCGGCTACGCGTTCCGTTTCAATGCCGGGTAACGCTACCGCCTCGGGATATCTCGTCGCATAGTCTATCATTGTTAAAATATAGCGGGATTTCCTGTCAGAACGAGGTTCTATCGGTCCAACTATATCAACAGCGACTCGTTTAAATGGTGTGTCAATCTGTGGCAACTTTCCTAAAGGAACCTTAGTGACACGACCTTTTTGAATAGTCCTTTGACATATGTCACAAGATTTACAAAACCTTGCCACATCACCACAAATTCCAGGCCAAAAGAACTCAGTTAACACTCTATCCATAGTTTTCTTTATGCCCAAATGACCTGACATCAAGGTTTCGTGCGCCAATCTTAACACCTTTTCACGAAAACCTTCAGGGATAATAAGTTGCAAAGTGACCTTGTTTCCCTTAGTAAACTGCCTATACAATAAATCTTTCTTTCGGATAAACTTAGTTTCACCTCGGTTCAATCCACGACTAATAGTCACATTCCCAGATTCCACTCTTTGCCTTATGCCATTCAATTTAGGGTCAACAACTTGGGCCTGCTTCAATGCCTCCTTATCACTAGCAATAATTTGATCAGGAACTTTAAGTTTCCTATAGACCTCTTCACCTTGCTTAGCTTGTGACCTAGTCACTGCCGCCATTGCAAAATGGGACATATCGGGAAGTTTTGACCCGTCGATATTTCCAATAACCAGGTCATACAATGTATCTTCCATGCACAATGCCTCAGTTTTTCCTGTGAAAAATGGACAATCTATGTCAACCATTGCTAAGGGATACCTTTGGGTAGATTCATCAATCAAAGTTACATCAGATTCTCTACCAAGTAACTGATCATTAGAAACCAAGTTTCTACGAACGACACACCCAGTACAACCTGTGTCCCTTAAAACTACAACAGTCTTACCATTAACCGTACCCTGCGCTGTTGGTAATCGCGACCTTAAAAAGTAACAGACACCTTCCCTATCCACGTTATCATTGATTAGTGGACTTTCTTCCTTACTCTTATAGAGACCTTCAATTTCATGAGACCTATTCATTGTAGTTTTACAAAAGCTCATTTGATGTCCGCCACCCCGACCACGTCCGCGGGAATAACCCCGACCACGGCCACGATCTGAATTACTACCCTTCGTCTGTACAGTATCGCTCTTACTCTGTGATCTTTGTGTCTCATCTTTCGGTGCATAACTACTCCCCTTACTTCCGCTATACCCGCTTGCACTTGCACCTACCTCCGCACTATATGCTTGCTTCCTATCGGGATTCTTAAAACATTTATATGTTAAATGTCCCTTACCACAAATACTACATTTTATCTCTGGCTTCGCACTCGGCTTATTATCAGATCTACTCTGAGTTACGCCCTTACTATCACGCTGCCCCTTATTAACACAAGCGTAGACACCGCCACGTGCTTCTGCAAATAGATCTGCTTCCCTAGCCATCTCACCTAGATTCGTGAATGTTTTCGGTTTCAAATGAACATATAGTTCTTTACTACAGGATTCTAAAAACTGATCTCTAGCGAAAAAATCGCAAACAGCTTCGTAAGACTGGTCTACTTTCGCCATTTTTAACCATTTATTAAGATACGACCTAAGTCTACTACTAAACTGAATAAACGTTTCGGACTTTTCAGGCCTATCATAGCGAAATTTCTTCCTAAATCCGCGTTCAGTCATATCAAAATTCTTTAACAACGCATCTTTCAACTTGTCATAATCTGCTGCATCATCTACAGACAATCTATCATAGACATCAAGCGCGCGACCTTTAAGTAATGCGCTTAAATATGCAGCCCAAACGTTTTTATCCCATTTATTCGCCGTCGCGTATTTCTCAAACCTTGATAAGTAACTATCCATTTTGTCCTTACTTTCATCAAAATACGGTAACTTGGGATCTCGCGCATGCGCTAACTTTTCAGACTTCTGTTTTTCTAATTCAACCCTAAACGTTACCTTCTGCAAATCTATCTGATTCTTCAACTCGCGTTGCTGCAATTCAAAACTATACTTCAACTTTTCTAACTCAACTTCGCTCGACAACTTTGCTTCCTTATCGCTTTCGACTTGATACAACCTAGCTTCCCTATCTTTCTCGGCTTGCCGCTCTATACTTTCAATCCGCGCCATCTCGATTTCCCTATCCGCCGCAATCTTAGCCAATTCAACTTCCCTATCTTTTTCAGCCTGCGCGATCCTCTCTTTCTCCGCTGCGATCCTCTCTTTCTCCGCCGCGATCTTAGCTAACTCAATTTCCCTGTCTTTATCGGCCTGCGCAATCTTTTCTTTATCAAGTGCCCTTACCGCGTGCCTTTCTGCCCTCTCAGTCTCTTGCTGTTGCTTTACAAATTCCTGCAATGCCTGCCCCTCATAACCTAACTCTTTTCCCGTCTTAACTAACTGATCCATGACGCTTAACGTAATGCTCACGTTAACTTAACTGAAACCGATGTTCACTTATAGTCACACACGTTAACTAAAACGTTAACAATAATAATAACGAACTAATCCAACTAAAACGTTGATTAATTAGTATACTCGCGATCTGGACGTAGCCATTAAAGTTACGTTCATAACAGACCGGAAATGACGTCATAAACTGACGTTGACTTTGCCGAGAATTACTTTTCACTATTAGATGACGTAATTAGATGACGTAAATAACCCACATACAATTACGCCCAACTTGATCTAGCGTATCGGATATACAAACGTAACGTATGTAACGCAACGTATTAACACTGACACGACAACTGTACGTCCTACCTTACAAAACCATATAAGATACCAACGGTAAATCAAACTTAAGATTCCGCTATTAGGTTTAATTCATTGTAACGATATTATATAACGTTACGAGTGACCTACGTTACTAAATCAGGACATAAAATGGACCTCAGTAACGGTTACGACACCACGTACAAACGTTTGAATTAATGAACTAACAGATTGTCATGCAACAGCAGTGCCAAGGTACTCAAACGGACCTTAAAACTAAATATGTATCATCCGTGCCAAGACAATTCAGGTCTATATACCTCAGTTTCCCCACTCAGATATGCAACCTGTTACATTTTATCACAAAATAATGCATGGGCTATCGCACTTCATCACGTAGGGAATAAGGATAGTTGACCTTAATTGAGTGTAGGTTACATTTACTAAGAATTTAGTGGCAAAATTGCTCCCCTAAAATTCACAGCCTTACGTTACCTTAGAAAAGAACAATCAGAAAGTCAATAATAATAAAAAAAAAATGTCTGACAAAATTGTGCCTAGATTCTGTATATATTGTCAATGTCTTACACTGGCAGATATTAACCAGAAGTCAAATCCCGTTACTTCTTGACACCATGTTACGCAGAAGGTTTTACACACGGTTGACACGGGTGTAGAGCCTTATGCGTCGCCAGGACGGCGGAGGGTGACTTCCGGTTAAAGGGTTATCTACTAGTGTAATACACTAACAAGGAAACTCTAACAACGTTAGAATTTTTTTGAAGTTTATATATATATAATGTAAATTTTATACACAACAATACAATTTACAACTGTCACAATTACAATAATATACAACACATGTCAGTTCATGTCGCTGGCCCAAGTAAGGTGTTTGTTTCAAATCTGTAATCGATTTGCGTACAATACGCAAATAGATTACCGTCTGACGTCAACACCGTACTCGGCTCAGCGCCATGAACTAAAGGAAAACACAAAGGACAAAAAAAACGTTAGTTTGAGCTCATACAAAAAAAACAAGGCCTTATGTTGGTAGACTTCAATTCGTCGTTCCCTGGATCATGTCATGGGCCAGTCCATATATCATGAGGAACACCAACTTATAATAAAACGTGCACGATTATATACTGGTCGCTCCCTGGATCGTACCAGGGACCAGTCTATATATATTAACACCCTTTAGTGGACGAACACTGTCCCACACTTGATGTGACCTTCAGATCTTATCACAGAATCTGGCAAAACTGTGCTAACCACTTCCGCCTACATTTTGTGCTTCCCGCCTCTGCTTGGGAACCATGCACAAACGGCGTTGTAACTGCCTCTACCCGGGTTGGTATTAACCTGGAGACGTTTATCGAATCTCCAGGTGAGACGTGGCTCTAAGCCCTAACAGCTGACTGCCGGACTTGATGTGCCTAAAAATAACGAACTTACACTTAATACATTGTAACTACATAATAACAATACGTAAGACGTGGGCCTGTCTTGGAAATACCATACAACGCCCTCGGCGAATGCCGAGCATAACGTGCACACGCCAGCCGTGTCACTAGACACGACTCGCGCTCACGATGTAAAGCCAAAATTGTGCTTACCACTTCCGCCAATGAAGAAACGTAGATCCTACCACGCATGTGCGTCGAAGGATCTGACGCCAAACATTGTGAAGAAGTATACTGACGTCAACAGGCATCACCATGACATACCCCACATAAAACATGAATGAATCTAAACAATGACCTATTTACATTAAATTGATTGACCAAAATCTAACTCGCATATGTATTAATTCATTTCTTTAAACTAAGCGTAATACCATTTGCCATAGAATATAATAGCTGAATAAGCGTTTCTCACACATTTGGGATCATAACGTTTGATCTGACATCATGACATCAATGATGTTATACCATATGACGCCGTCTAACGAAGGCAAATCAAACGCATGATGACCAAATGCTACCATTATAACTTATGGAAAAAACCCTTAATGCGGTGCATGCTATGGCGTCAATTGACGTCACGAGTATATAAATTAGTTCCATTACAAATCAATCTACTTCTATAGGCCACGTATACGTGAAACTAATATAAAAAGTGCTGACGTCGCAATAACATGAATGCAACTGACGTCACATGAATAACATGAATGCAACTGACGTCACTGGACGTCAAATAGACGCACACCATTGCAACCAACATCAGTGATATAAACTATTTCCGAAATTTACAAAACTTCCTAATATACAAATATTATGCGCAGCATGCTTACTAACAAAATCGGTCGACACATGCGCAGCCTGATCACTGCCAACAAAATCAAATCAGTCGACACATATAATCATACCATATCAATCAGAAGTCACATTTTTCATTCTTAGCCAAACTATTCTAAATAAATATAATAAAATCTTACCCTTCTAGGTCTTAACACAGAATCTGGGCACACAACAATATAACATCCATCAAGAATTAAACAGCCACGTCTAAATTTTCATTAAAAGATAGGCGTATAAATACTATGCGTCTCACATTAAAATCATGCAACACGCTTTCCACAATCAAAAGACTCGTGCAGGTATTCACCTTAAAATCATGCAATACGCTGTCCACGAGAGGTATTCACAAACAACCCATGCATAACGTAGCCACAATTTCCGTAAATGTTTTATTACCACAGTTACCCTAAAAACTGTAGCCTTACTGATTGAAAGGATTAAAATAATCTCGACGACATAGTGAACGATTAGATCCATTTCGTAACACATATCCAAACAGACAGAATAATGGTTACATGAAATCTGACTATCCCAAATTGCAGTGTTATCAAACCTGAAAATTTTCACGAATAGTTTAAGCCATTGTTTCATATCTTTTATGCCAAAGGTTGACCCTGTGACTCGGCAACTCAGTTGGCAGAGTGTGGGCACTCTCCCAACTGAGCGACCGAGCCACATGGACGACCTTGACATAAACTTCGCATAGAACATAATATAGTGGTAACCTTTGCACAGCTTATTCCGGATACTTTTCATCATAACAGGAGCAAAAAGGAAACGTTCCGTTACAACACGGCTGTAGGTGAGGCCGCCACATAAGTTTATGCCAAGTAAACTGACTTTCAATATTTCCTAAAGATGCTGAATGTTCTGCGATAGCATTTAGCATAGTTTTCACTAATTCTTGTTTTCTTTCAGAAACCCAGTCTACTGGTGACCTCTCGCCCGGATCTGACGTCATATCATAGAGTTGTGGCGTGTCTAACAATATGGCGTGGTTACAACTGCAGACATAAGGACACAACAGTGAGCCTGTTAGAAGCCGTGGTACATGAGTGACGAGCTTCCATGTTGTACTACCTAGAACAATGAAAGATATTATACACTGCATGAAACAGAACTATCAAAATATGGCCTATACCTGTATAGAGTCATTCTTTTCCGAATAAAGATCTACATCTCATTGACGCTTTGTTGTCCAAACAGAAAAATATTTCTGGTCAGACTTTTGACCTATTCACATCTGATATTGCCAAAGAAACATTCAAAGGGGGGAATCAATAAGGTGGGTTTTCTGCATCCCCCCAAAGTCTTCTTTTTTTTAACTGATGGTATACTCCAATGTGTCTAGTTTATTGAACCATATGTGACTTTGGTCGGAAAGCCCTACTTACTGAGCTATGAGTCCACAGAAGTGGGTGGGGTAATCCAACATGGTTTTAGCCTGTCTTGTAAAAACATTCTCATTTGGATAAAACCATGTTGGATTACCCCACCCACTTCTGTGGACCCATAGCTCAGTAAGTAGGGCTTTCCGACCAAAGACACATTGGAGTATACCATCAGTTAAAAAAAGAAAACTTAGGTAGGATGCAGAAAACCCACCTTATTAATACCCCCCCCCCCCCCCCCCCCCACCCATACTAACTCATCCAGGTATGTTACATCTAGGTACATCTATATAACACTGAGTTTTGTGCAACAAAAAGAAAACATTATTTGTTTAGCTGCTTGCCGACACCAAACAGATTTTCGCCATGTAAATTGCTTCAACTCCCATTCCACTTGACGGCGCTTCCACTGTGCTTCGAAATTTTGGTCAAAGCGCCATAATTCCCAGCGGAAGCTGCAACAGCACAGTGGACTCGTCTAGGTCATAGTAAAAGCTTGTTCATGATCGCTACGTCATGGTGCTTGTTTTGACTTTCTGAAACGTTTATGTAGTGGAATGGCTGTGGACTAAACGCGCAACGGAAGCGTAGCCACCACGCAGCACGAAATTTATGAACGCAGCCTATCTAAGCAGCAGCGCGAGCAAGCAGCATCAGCGAAGCAGAAACTCGCCGAAACGATCCAATATTTTTGGCTCCATTCTCATATAATTTATAACTGAAGACTGAAGTGCGGTCTTCAATCCCGTTCTTCCATAGTCACTGTCGGGAAACAAAATCCATGGCATCCATCATTTGTGTACAGGTCACTTGACTCCAAATGAGTTCAATGGTCCCAAAGGACCAGAACTATGATGATGTATGGGGAGACGTTTTACGGCCGCCAGACGGTACACCATTAGATGCAGTGAAGATAAATAAGTTATGAATGGTTAGATCCTTTGGAAGCTAGGAATACTCTACAGAAACGCAAACAGCAGACTCGGTTAATTGAATCCATTCAAGACCAGTAAGTCAAAATTTTAGTTCTAAAATTTAAATAATACTGTTTGCTTTTCGAAATTTAGCGCTATAAAAAAGGCGCACTTATGTATAACGTAGGTATATACACAAATGGGTATCATGGACATTTATTGATTTCTGCAGACAACCAAAGACGAACCCAATCAGCACACCGCTTGGCCAATTCCGTGAATCTGATTCACGGAAATGGCCGAGCGGTGTTTCGATTCTTATAAGGTGCCGTTTTACTATAAATCCCCTCTTTGTGATATCACAAAATCGAATTTGTCTTAAACCAGAAACCAAATTAAAAAGCAAATTGGACAGCTGCTCAGGTGGCCACGATATTTGATTTTTTTAATAGTAGCATTAACTGTCACAGTGGCATTCTAACCTTTCTGTGAGACATCACAGTTAAACATATAAAATCATCATAAAAAATAGACTGGATAGTAGTTAGTGTTGTGCCGATTATAGTCGATAATCGATCGTTTTTACTGCCATAACTGATGACCGACTACAATTTTTATATAGTCGACTAACATTAGCTACTATTTGTTCGCAAGTTTTGTAGACTGATGAATATACAATGTAATATTAAATTCTTTTTGAATGCCCTGAAAACGTTTACAGATTTGCTAACAAGACTTTTGAGCTAAAGTATTCCCCAAAACAGACCTTTTAAGATGTTGAAAAGGTGAGGGAATGAAGTTTTTATTACTCGATATATAGTCGACTATAGTCGATGATCGATCACTTTCACGGATGCGATGATCGATCACTTTCACGGATGCGATGATCGACTACAAAATTTTGGCCGATTCCCAACAGCCATAGTAGTGTAACTCTATATGCCAATTACACAGCATAATATGGACATGTATTCTCTTACCTGATCTGGGTCTGTATCTAACAGCGTGTACCTTTTCTCCACAGTAGTGAAACATGAACTCATGAGGTGATGCAGATGTCTTCTCTTTGATAAGTGGCATTATATTTCGACCGTCTATATGTCTATCTGTGGGCATGTCAACTCCAACAATTTCAGCGACCGTAGGATATATATCCATTAGCGAAGTAGGCTCGTCTGTTGCTCTACCAGGAGAAATAACTCCAGGCCACCGTATTATTCCTGGTACTCTGATTCCCCCATCTGGTGCCCCATGAGTTTTACTACCTTTAAGAAACAATAGATTTCCCTATTGTAACGATAATTCGTTCGGTCATGCCTGGCAGTAAACAAACCAACAATAGTCAAGTATACAGCCGTTTATATTGAATATAAACGGCTGTATACTTGATTAATGGCTGTTTAGTCCCATTTAAAGTGGAAGAAATGGGACTAAATCAGTGGCTGTTTAGTCCCATTTCTTCCACTTGAAATGGGACTAAACAGCCAATTTTAAATTGAAAAACTCTGTGTCTGATCGAGATTTCGGAAACGATTAAAAATCCTCGACGTTTTCCACATCAAACACTCGATAAGCAGAATCAAGACAGGCTAGATCTTTTCCTTGGGAGCATTTCAGTTCGTTGTGCTTCTAAATATCTGAAGAGAAAGATAAAGTGTTATGCGTTTTCCACACTGCCACATTGGGGAGTCGGATATATTCCTGGGGAAAAGATCTAGTCTTGATTCTGCTTATCCATTGTTTGATACGGTGTCACCGTATACTTCTTCGCTCTCTCTCTCTCCTTCTGTATGTTAATGTTTCTTTCCCGCTTGTCACTAATACATTTACTTTTGCCAAGGTATACAAATATATAATAGATTCAATACATTTCTGAACAAATCATTTAGTGCAAAACGCCAGTGGTTTGTATTGTCCATAATGGTTATTGTTGGCTGAGTGCGACTGTCCCTAGAGGTTCTGCACCTAACTCCATTGATCTAGGTTTGTGTTAAAAACTTCGAAACAAAATAGGCTTAAACCAAGACAGAATACGACCACACTTTCAAACATATCATTTTCAAATTACCTTTCCAACAAGTTTTTCTATAATTCATACAGTACCTTTGAGTATTCCATTAGATCCACCCTCTATTCCAAGTTCAAGATGAGCGCCATTGTCTGAGGTGAAATACACCAGCGTGTTTTCCTTGCCACCAATGCTGTCAACATGCTTTAGTATTTCACCAACTGACCAATCAAGCTCCTCTAGAGCGTCACCATAGCGACCTAACTTAGTTCTTCCGGAGAAATCTTTGCGCGTTTTAAGGAATGTATGCATGTGACTCCATGACATCACAAGCAAAAATGGTTTATTATCAGTTGTTGCATTCTTCATAAACTCTATCCCTTCATTTACAAATCTCTGACTTAGGCCAGCTAAGCGGATAGGCTGTTCAACTACTTCATGATTTCTGTATAAAACACTGTTCAACAATGTCATACTGTCCATAAATTGCCATACACACACTATAGGCGCCGCCCACAACAGAAGCGCCACCAGAAGAACAAGGCAGTTTATGTATCCTTGCGCATAAAGGCAAATCAACGAAACAGCTGTAACAGCGAATACCGCAATAAGCTCCCAGTACCAGGAGGGGCGATAATTCAGGACAACTCTTGTCCCTTCCGGATCAAATTCCTCGAGGTTCGTTCCGATGATCCCGTAGTAGTGGTCAAACCCTTGGTTAAGAGGATGCGACAAATGATCACCATATATATCTCTGCTTAGACCAACATGCCACTTTCCTGTAAAGGAGAAACAGTGAAGGGAGTATTGACAAAATGTGTCACGTGATAAAAAAAATGGTACATAATGTTTCTCCTGGCTCTTATGAGAGGACACAATGGACGGACGCTCGGCGCCCCGTTACTGCGGCTATGAATTCGTTCCGCTGAGGTGCGGGGGTAACGTCGATATGAGAACAGAAATGTGATGATGTTATGAGAGGACAGGGGGCGAATTCCATTGAATATAAATGTGTTTTAGCGGGAGAAATTTCACTGTGTTGCAGACAGAAACAACGGTTATGCCAAAACACGAATAGGCCAGCGGCTCCGGGAAATACAGACAGGCTCCGTCGTCAGCCTGTCGTCCGTCCACAATTTCAAATGACTTCTCCTCTGAAACCACTGGGCCGATTGTTATTAAATTTCAAATATAGCCGCCAGGGTTTTGAGGAACAAAACATTGTTCAAGTGGTCTGGGTCACATGACCAATATGGCCACGCCCATATATGGTATAAAAAACACATAAAAATCTTCTCTGACAGCCTTGAAACTTGCTATGTAGCATTAAGTACTCGAGTACTCTCAATATTACTCAAATAATGACCTTAGGTTGACCGTGACCTTTTCTACGGCAAGGTCAAATTTGCTTCCTGGTGCATTTATATGGGAAAATGCTAGAACATACGATATCATGAAGATTTTGGTATAGAAAATCGTAGATTTAGGCATCTAAATGAGTACATGAAGATTTGTGAGTACAAGAGGTCAAGGTCATTCTTTGACCTTTGACCTAGATCTCTAATATTTTGACAATTTCAAACATCATCTCAAAAGCTACTACGTATTTTAAAGCTAAATTTCGTATACAGCCTTCAGGGGCTGAGGGAACGAACATTCGTTCAAATGGTCTAGGTCACGTGACCAACATGGCTGCCATGTCCATATATGGTACAAACCTTTAAAAATCTTCTTTTCCAGAATCAGTTGATAGATGGCCTTGAAACTTGGTATGAAGCATTGAGTATTCAAGTACTCCAAGATTGTTCAAATGATGACCTTGGGTTGACACTGACCTTTTTTATCAAATGAGGACCCTAGTTTGACGTTTTTACTCAGGTAAGCGATTCAAGGCCTCATGGCCCACTTGTTTTCGTGTGGCAGGTGCGCGGTGGGAGGGGTCGGGGGGGGGGGATTCTACAATATAGCCAGATTTCAATGGAGGAGGACTATACTGTGTAAATAAACATGACCAGTCTTCCGGGGGAGACTAGCGACTCTCTGACATGGTTCTCTAGCCGCCACTGCCACTGCGCCGGACCACTAGGCTACAGAAATCTTTAACGTCACTCTTATAACTCTCTCTCTCTCTCTCTCTCTCTCTCTCTCTCCTATCGTTCTGCTGGCATCATGGGAATGCCTTACCAAAATGTCGGTAAAAAAACTAGGTAAAGATCAGGGGCCGTATTCATAAAGCCACTTAAGTCGTTACTATGCTGTTGCTAAGGCTAAATATCTATAAAGGAGATTCCCTACAACTATGAAATTTGCTCTGGAGGAACAGTCTTTGTAAGACTGTTCCTCCAGAGCAAATTTCATAGTTGTAGGAATCTCCTTCAAAGAAATATAGCCTTAGCAACAGCATAGCAACCACTTAAGTCATTTTATGAATACGGCCCCAGGTATTTGCACAATATATTTACTCAGTGTACCTTTCTTGCCTGAATGTGTCTCCACTGAAAAGTGACTAACTCTATATTATTGCATCTTGTTGCATATCCTGATAAAAGTATGTGTTCTCGTTAAAACTGGCATGAGTAAAATGAAACATTTACATGATTTGGTTAATTTTAAAAATAATACTTATTCTTTTAGATATGCCAACACTGTAGAGATTCCTCAGGTAAGAACAACAAAGTATGGGTGCAACTCTTTCCGATCCCAGGCTGCAAAACTCTGGAACTCCTTCCCTCAAACTTTTAGAGATGTTTCGAATTTTAATAATTTTAAGTGCCATATTAATGCCTGGAGTGGACCATCTTGCGCCTGTACTTTCTGTTCTGTTACTTAGATTTGCTTAGTTTGCTCTGCTTATTGTTGCTTGCTGCTTGTGTTGATGGTTTGCTTTAATGCTGTATTGAGCTTTATTTTATGTCTATATATGATGCTAGCTTAATTTCTGTGATCTTGTCTTACTAACCATGTTATGTCTTTTGTTTTAGGTTTTAATCATTTTAGTTGGCATGTTTATCTCTGCTTCTTGTCTTTTGTCATCCACTCTCACTTTTCAGCCCAAGGGTCCTTGCTGTAGCTTGTATGTTCTGTAAGGACACTTGGCGCACCTCCACTTAAACATTTTGACTCTGACTAAAGATGAGTTGCGGAGGTACGGTGGCATGCGACATTTCTCATCTCTTGTTTTAATTTCTATTCGTATTGAGCTTTATCTTATGCTTATGTCTGCTGCTAGTTAACTATGTGATTTTTGTGTTATTTAAATGTTTTACTGTGTACTGTCATTGATACTTTAATCTTGATTTTTTTCTTCTTTTATATAATGATATCATTAGCTCTGTGTCTAGCTGCTTTTGTTTTAGCTCTAAATATAAATACGTATGTCTTATGTGCTAGTGCATACATGTGCTAAATTCTTAATAATTATTATTATATCTTTTTTTTTTTTTTTATTAATACCTTATTTAATGCTGTTGAGTTTACTTTGTAATTACCTTAATATTCTTAACCTGCTGGATGATATTTATTGTAGGATATTTCTAATTGTAGTTTCTTAATATAGTTGATGTGATGTTGAAATGTATTGTGATACACATGTGTATATATGTCTTAGGTCGGTCAATAGCTATTCATAGCTAATGTTATCTATGTTTATACCAAACCGACTGAAAATAAAATTTGTATTCTGTATTCTGTATTGCAAGAAATGAATACAGAGACTAGAAATAACATTTTGATCACAAACGCATGAAATAAGCTCACCTACAAATCCGTTTGTGTAGCCAGCCTGGCGAGTAAGCTCGGCGAAGGTAATTTCATAGGGAGGCAGACCGCAAGCTGATCCTATCCATGTCTTCACCCTGAACAGACCTCGAGGAGCCATTCCTTAAAAGTATAAATCTCCGTGCAGGAAACCTTAAGGTTGGGGGGAGGTGATATAATCACTGATTTGTGGTGAATATAAATAGCTCGTAAAATGCTGAAAATACAATATAGACCTTCATAAAACTTAGCAAATACCTTTTTTCTTTCCTTCTTCGGTTATTTACTTATTTTAACATTTTAGACCAGCCCTAGCAGTGCCGGAAATGAGTAATAATTCACTGTTTATATGTCAACTGTAAAGCAGATCACATCACGAGCGCGGAGCGCAAGTGGCATATCTATTTACAACTGAATAATTACTCCGCAAGTCGTCAGGTCTGAACTATGTCGCTTCTACCACTGAAGCACTGAAAAAGCATTGTCTGCCTTCTAATTCTCCCAGTCTTCCCGCCAAAGTGCTCATGATACATGTGTACCATCAGTATTCCAAAATGTATCACGATTGTGTCGAATTTCTGAGAAAGCAGAAGTTACACCGTCTAACGTCACCATGGAACATCATCAAAACATCACAAAAATTGTCAGTTATTAGACTCATGCGTAACTAAACAGTACAGTGGGAACGCGTATCCATGGCGGAGTGATATTTTTATACAGATAGCAACCGAAAAACATTCTAAATTTCTGGAAGTCAGATTCAATCGACGAACGTGTCGCCATTTCAGTGCTGCTCTGTCGGCGAATCAAATTACACACAGCCGAAAATAATATATGGTTTTATTCCTCACACCTTTATGTAATTCTTTATGCCTTTGAGGGCAGAACTAAACACCGCGATATTCGGCAATCGAACGTTTTACGCGATCACGTAGAGGCGTCTCTTGTCCGTCAACTTCAGTAGCAATTTCAAAAGTAAATCGACTTTCTCCCGTCGGCGGACATATGACATGAAAAACCATGGTGTCTGCCCTTTCTCCATGTACAAATTCAAGTAATTCGGTGTTTGGGACAATTTCCTTTGCAAAATAATGTTAAGGCCCTATGCATTTTCTCAACAAAATGGCGGATAATTTACCTGATCGGTAGCGATTGAAGTTAGACAGTTTTGTCAACAAAACAGTCTGTAATAAATTCAACTCCCACGGAGATTTTCTTGAATCCTGATATTCGACACACGACGAGGAACGCAACTTTCACATCGATACACAACTTATTTTTTCTCTTCATTATTCAGAAAGTTTGGACAAATAAAACTGATCTGTAGCCTACACCATAAAGAATGTAAACAAATTGATTTTTGACAGTTGATGTGTGACGCAACAACTAAACTAGCGTCAACCGGTTCGGCTTTCGCATTTACTAGCTTAAAAGTTATAACACCGGTAAGTTGTGGTCAAATCATTGGGGTTGCTAGAAAAAGTAATTTTGCCATCCAATTAATCCTGCACGCGCCAATATGTCAAAGCAACTCCCACAACCTACACAACCACCCTGTCCAACTAACACCCCCGACCTCCCCCCTCCACCCCCTGCACCCCCCCCCCCCCCACAAACACAAATCTTTTTTTTTTAAGAAAAGAAAAATATAAATGATGTTTAACCAACCTCAAATACTTGCAGAGCTGCAATGACTGTAAATCCTTGGATAAAAAGTGCAGTGTAGACCTGGCTCAGACTACTCCCAAAACAGCAGTCTAATCAGGGTATGCACTATTTTATTTTCCAAGAAGTTTTGACACACTCAGATTGTAAAAGTGGCATTATTTTAGGACAATTGCAGTATTAAATGGAGATTTGGTTTCAACTTTAAACTTGGAAATGACAAAGCCACACACACACTCCTCACTACTTTAAACTCCTTATGAGTTCAGACTAAACTGAAACGCAGCATATCTACTATAAGATGAGCTTTTAGGCATTAAAACTGCAGTTTGCATCTTTTATGACATATGTTTTGAACCTGCTTAATGAGGAGTTCTAATGAGGTGTCACAACATAAACATTTATAATGAAATGCCATGTTTGTCAAATACAAGCATATGGGGTGGAGGGGGGGGGGGGAGTGGTTGTCAGCTCTGGAATACCCTTGGTTCATAAATTTAGACGCCAGTGTGTTTATATAGTTCTCAGTGATCTTTTTTTTTTTAGAGATTTACTCTAACTGTTGCCAAAATTCTCATGGAAACATGGAAATCTGTAAGGTAGGGGCAAATCTTATGCAAAAATTGTATACTTTAAGAATGAATGGTACCTCTGAGAATGGAGATGTTTTTCCCAAATTTTGGTTAAATGAGACATATTTCTCTAATATGATTCTGAGTTAGAGTAACAAAAAAAAAACAGCTGTCCAGCAAACTTGATTTAATATGTAGCAAAATCTATGGACTCACAACCGTAATCCATTTGTTTTTTTTTCTAAGATATAATAATAGGATATGATCATGATTAAACAAAATATTATACATGAAAAAAAAAGTAAATAAATAAGAGGCCAATATTTGGTGAACCAAAATGGAATTATTTTTTATCATTTCTCTTCAAGTAATATGTGCATATTGTGGTGTCTCACTGGTGCTTTGGGTCAAAAGGAACAACTTTTAATAAAATTAAAGATTCCACAAATTTCAACTGAACAATTATCTACTATATAGGTATTGTACATGAATAAAGCTCTAAATATATTCACATGCAGTCTGGCATTGCCTTTCAGTGTTTTCCATAAAAATGTAAAAAGATAAATATATTTATAAATAAGAAATAATTTAAGTGATGGGCAGTATAAGAAAAAAATGTTTCTGGGGACATTTCCACAAGTGATGGTTTTATGAAATGATTTTACAAGATTTCACAAAGACTCAGCTGGGGCATGTTTTTCTGTATTTGAAAGCAATTCTGGAAATTCTATCTTATTCAGCCATAACTACATATGTTGTGATCTATTATCAGAACCATCTTGCTGAAGTGGTTCAAATGAGGGAGCACAACAGGTGTTCATGAAGCCCATTAATGCTGGTGCAACATTTATAATGGGACTGTGTTTTTAATTTTTCATCCTAACATATCTGCATACTTAGGACAAACACATGATAAAGTGCTGGATCTAGCAGTCAGCAGGGTATTCATTTTTTCTGTGTATGGACACTATGGTCTATATTATAAAGATCTTTCTGACATAATCCTCTGTGATCAATGAAATGGCTTCTTTAGGGGTGTGACCTTGGGTTTGGGGGGAGGGGTGTAGACAGGAGTGGGCTTTCCCTCACTCAACTGCACTCCTTTACATTCATGGCTATCAGCCAAAGTCTGTCATCAAGGTTTTCTGTCTATTAACTGATAGTTTACTCTTACTCTCTTGATAGGAGGATTTTCAATTTACATAGATCTAGATATATAATGCAAATTTGTAAAAGTTTCTTTTAGTTGGGTTAAATGGAATAAAAATATGTTTTTTTTCTCTCTGTTTGTGGTATTTCTATTAGTAAATTTTTAAGCATTTTAATTTGTAATGGGATTCATGCTAAAGTATAATTTTTGGCATTTAATTTTACTGAATATATTTTCATGTCCCCCCCCCCCCCCCCACACACACACACACCCCAACCACCAACCCCATCCTCCCGTAAAGGGGTCGGCCCATATTTCATCTTGTTTGACATTTAAAGAGGACTGTTTTAGTTTGTTTCTTGTAAAACGGTTTAAAACCAGTTCACATGAGACTGAAGAGGCGACTATCATTTTTTATGCACGTGGGCCCGGGCTCTTTCTGTTTTTTTTTTTTTTTTTTTTTTTTTTGGCATCTCACAAATAGGCGAAGCCTGGAGCACTTGAGCCATTGTACTCGTACCTATGCAGTTGTAACTGAGCTGGTTGCACGAGATTTGACTTTCTCACCATGTGGTTGTATGTGTGTGCCTGTGGGGTAGGGGTGGAGATGCACAAGAGCCTGAGGAGGAGTGTTTTTGTGGCGTTGGGTGGGGGTAAGGGGGGGGGGGGGGGGCTAAAAGCGAGGTTGTCAGCTCTTATAAACAAATAGACACTTACAATTTACAGTATAATTCATTCTTTCCTTCCTTCTTTTAATCTTTAAGAGCTCAAGAAAGCAAAAAATATTGTTGTTCCGCCAAAGGTTATCACGTAAAACATCCAAGAGAGCACGCGTGCTACGCGTGACGTTTAACTTACGGAATTTCCAACACCCAAGATATTGATCGATTTCTGCGTAAACAGATCTTCTCCTGCCGTATTAACTAGCATGAATGACGACGAGTATCTCAACTATGAAATTTTCACAATGTCCCCGAAATCGGTTTTTGGGACAATTTTCTTTGCAAAATAATTGATCGCAGGGTTTGGGGGGTTTCGGTTTATACGAACTGGGTGCATCAGATTGTGACCATTAATTTCTATTTTTGGAAGTCTACTGGAGTCGTGCAATGAGTTCAAGCTCACAATAATAGCCAAAAGATTTCCCTGATTCGTGTTCCTAGTAGTGTCAGTCATCGTAGTGACAATAACAAGTGGCATAATTAGGTGCAGTTTTTACTGAATTTTCGCCGCCATTTTGTTGGGGATTATTTCTTTGTGCGTAGACGACTGCTCAGAAAATGAATTACTCAAATGTGATGAGTCTGCGTTCCAACTGGTAGGGGAGATTCGGGTAACTTCGGACAGCGGGTAATTTCGGACACTGGCATTGTTTCCTTTATATGTCAGTTGTTTGGAACTAAAACAAAAATTAACAGGCCAAACAGAGAAAATCCTGATGAGACGGCTCATTATGAGCCGTCTCATCCGGATTTTCACTGTTTGCAACTGTATGTCCGAAGTAACCCGCCTGTACGAAGTTACCAGACTTTCCCCTAAACTATTGCAGAACAAAGCACGGTAACTTTCCACTGTTTAAATAGGGGCACTCTGTTGGTATTACAATATAACCTCGTCAGTCCCCTCACTTTTCAGACATGATCCCTTTCCAGAAAGTGCGCATCTCGGTGTTGCAATTCAATAATAGCACCATCTTCAGAAAAGTCGAGGCACCAAACAAATCCAAAACAATGTAAAAGGGAGCAAATTAGCAGTGAGCAGTTACTGCTTGCTAACTGCTTACTACCAGCAGTTACTGTTCCCACCAACAGCAATGAAAGACAGTGACAACAACTACTGCTCAATGCTTTGCCACTGCCAGCAGTCACTGAAAACTTGAGCAGTAGCAGTGAGAAACGCAGTAACCAGTCACCCTAGTCACTGCGAGCAGTCACAAAGTCTGGAAGTCAGCTTGATTTTATGCTCCCCTAAAAAACATACTTAAAGCTTTACCCCCTTGCAAACACTGTCTGGCTAGCCGTGAACACATCAGTGCAGTGTGAAACGCTGCTAGAAGCCACGTGTCTGAGATAGAAGATGGTCTCCGCTAGCTATGATCATTCAGAGGCGTAACTAAAAGCAATTCCATGATACCCAAAATCATGTTTTATACTCTACTTCTTGAAGGAAAAGGTACTATTTCAGCCACTTTTGCAGTTGGTACTGAAATTTTGTCGAATTGATAAAATCTCATTACGCAAATATGCAGGTGCGTTTTGAAATTTTGTCAATTTGACAAAATTTCAATACGCATCTGCGTATTTGCGTATAGGTAGCTACGGCCTTGTCACTGACTACTGTCAATAAGCAGTGACTGGCGATGGCTGCTTCCTGCAAACTTTGACTTAATGGCATACCTCTGAGTGTTGCAACTTACCTGACCTGATTGGGTATCTGCCGGTGAGGAATGCTGCCCTGCTTGGTGTACATACGCTCGCTGCGGTCAGGTGCTGCGTCAGTTTCACGCCGTCACGTGCTAGGCTGTCTATATTAGGCGTCCTAACGCTGGTGTTGCCATAACATCCAAGGTCACCGTAGCCAAGGTCGTCCGCTATCATCAAAATGATGTTGGGTTTCGATGCAGTTGAATGTGCATTCGAGAGCACTACAATCAGTAATAACTTCAGCAGCATCCCGAGTCTCCTCAACGAATCTTTTGACAAGAGAAGAAAAAAATGAAAATAGTAAAGTTTATGTTTGAGTTGGTGTAATATTAACCCTTTAAAGACTGGAAATACGATTTAGGGACATTTGCTCGAAGTGCAGACCCAGCTCAGACACCGCAAATCGCGGCGTCTGATCAGGGTCTACATTGTTTGCTTACAGGAATCTATGAAAAGGAGATCACACACCAGCAGTAATTATTACTAGAAATGGAAATGATAAGGATGGACAATCCCACTGGTCAAAAGGGTTGAATTTAGATCCGTCAGGGATCACTCTGAAATGCTCAAAACTGAACAAGAACACTTTTTCGGACTACTTTTCAATGCTGAACATTTACCCTTTGTTTATTTTTTAACAGATCATACGCATCGGGTTGAGCGCTGGCAGGCCGATCTATCGGTCTCAAGTTCAATTCCCGGAGGCGGAAATCTTTCAATCTTAAACGGAACCATGACTGACACGAGAGGAAGGGCAAACATCTGGTAAAGATCAAACGGAACTTCAACGCAGTCTGATAAGCGTCTTCTCTGTTCAAATAGTTCTAAGAGAGCTCTAAACTGAAATACGAAGACTACTCAGACCGTGCCAACATGCAGTTTGCTATGAATCGTTACCTGTAGCACATACTACTACATGTATAAGGCCCTTTTTATGACAGCCTATGTTGATCCGTTGATGGATGTACGACTTGCGATTTTACGTCCTTTTCAACAGTATTTCAGTCTTCAGTTTTTTTTTTTGTTGGGGCGCGCGGGGGGGGTGTTGTTGTTGGTTGTTGTTGTTTTGCTTTCAATTTTCCTTATTTAAGCTGAGTTTATTGAGATATAAGCAATACGTTTTATAATGAGTACGGTCAAGTCAGGTAAATTCGGACAGCTGGTAAAGTCGGACAGTGACATTGTTTCCTTTATTTGTCAGTTGTTTGAAATTTAAACAAAATTAACTGGACAAACAGTGAAAGTCCTGATGAGACAGCTCATCATGAGCCGTCTCATCTGGATTTACACTGTTTGCAATGGTATGTCCGAACTCGCTGTCCGAGGTTACCCGACTTGACCTTAGTCTGAATCGCAACAAAATATATGATTCGAATATGCAAGAAACTTTGGATTTCGTGGTAACATGGGCTTGACCCTGTAGCCTAACATATTTTTATGATCAAAATTGATTGATTGTCAGTGCGAAACGCTTGAAATACCCTCTATTATTAGCTAGAATACCTGGCAAATATTTATTTTCAAGTTCAACTCTATAAACACAGTCTAAATCGCATAGGGCGTGTTTTTGAGGGAATTCGGCTGGATAAATTACCTTGCATAGACAGACGCTCATTAATTTGTCTGGCTAGCTACAGGTACCTTAGGACATATGTAATCACCGATTGTTCTGATTAGCCTATGCACTTGCAGTGGATGGTCGCTAAAAAAGATAAATTACGTGGGCGAACAGCAAAGGCTCTGATCAGACTGCGCTGATGCGCATTCTGATCGAAGCCTTTGCTGGTCACTCAGGATCTAAGGTCCTTCTCGCTTGCTGCTGCTCAATGCTGAGTCAGCGACCTTGAACATTCTATCACCAGTATCAGGATAACAGACCAGGATAGACGAGAAAATGGCTGGAAGAAGTAAGAACTTACTCAAGAATCCGTGTGGCAAAGGTAGGAGATTTTTCTGTTGCTTGTTATAACATGTTCATATTAATGTTATACAGTGATAATGCAGCGTGTACTTTGTATTTTCTTCATAGTGGTGTGATGTGTGTTTATTATTAGACTCGACTGTAGATAATGTACAAAGAATGTAGGTGAAGTATAGCTGCCTTCATCGATTTTATTGAAAACGAAATCCGCAAGTATCATATGAATCGTTTTAATGTGGGCCTTAACAGCACATTTAGTATAAAAAGCGGCCAACTTTCACGTTTGGTTATAAAATGTGGGTTGATCTATATAACTGGCGAAAAATAGGGGGAGCATGTTCTTGACAATTTTCTTTTCTGGCTCTCCGTCAAACGATACAGTATAAACAAAGCCGAGGCAATGAATTGGGTTCCATGCACGTACATTGTATTTTTACCATTTTAGTCAGGCTTAGGCCTATCGAAAGTTGCGAGCGAAAATGACCCAAATCAATTTTTAAACCCTTTTAATTTGAAACTTGGTGGTGTTTTATTTGCTTAAACCGTCACGTTTGGTGATGCGAGGGACCCGAAACTATAGCACCGCAATAATTGCAAACATGTAGTAGCCCCTTCTTAGAATTGTCTCGCCTGAAGAGGATTTGAATCTATTATAGGCTTCTCTCAAAGCACAGCTCCGGATCCAGGGGGTGGGCTTTGGGGCTTCAGCCCCGCCATCTGGGCCTCCTTGTTATGTATAATGTGTAGGCCTCCAGATAATAAGGAGTATCTGATGGCTGTTTTAATTTATCAATGTAGTTAGATAAAAATATGTGTTGTGACATCTCATTAGAATCGCCTCACTGGAGGCGATTCTAATGAGATATCACAATATATATTTCAAGGCAAAAAGGGCATTATCAAAATTTTCATCAAATTGATCCCTAATTAAGTCATATATTTTCTAGCCCCCCCCCCCCCCCCCCCCCCCCCCCCCCCACACACACACACACACCTCCCCCTCCCTCCACACACACACACACACACACACACACACAAACAAACACACACACATCTCGGCACCTCCCAGCCCCACCAGTTATCCAGAGCCCCACCAGTACGTGGTGGTCTGGATCCGGGTTTGAAGCACGGTTAAGGTGAGTGGGTGCACTGTCGTGGGTGCACTTCCAGGGGAAGCAAATATTGTGGTGCTAAATTTCGGGTCCCTCGCAAAAACCAGCCTAGTGAAGATTCCTGAAATGCATAATTATGATTTATTTTGAGTTTCTACATTTATTCCAGCTGGACTTGACCACTGGGAAGTCCTGTGTAGCGGAGGAGATGGTTTTGCTGTTGAGGAAACTCCTGCCGGCTGTAAACAGTTGTCGGAATGCACCTCGCATAAAGGTTTGTTACCATAGGTAGCTGGTAAAGGCACGAGATAAATAGCTTCAGACGTTAAAAATCTTGCTGAAACAGTTTTGATTAATAGGTGGAGACAACTTATGTTGCATACTCTTACTTCATACAGAGCGCTTTCGCCAGCTTAAAATCATTACAAAAAATAAAAGCAGAAACAAATAGGCAAACCTATTTTGCATTTTGAAAATGAAACTTGAACAAAACAATGAGACGAAAAAAATAAAAATAAAAAGATGTACATGTAATCCCCATAGCGGGCACCATGTAAGTAATTATTGTCAAAGATTTCATTAAATTATGGCTCTGTCCGTCCGTGCGTGCGTCCATCCACACCCGCCGCTTGGAAGAATTTTGTGGAAATGCTTTTGCGTTGACGTAACGTCAGATTTTGGTGACGATTTCATTTTCAGGCCATCTTTATAATTTTCCATTGATACAGTATTTCTAATGAATGAGCAAACGTAACGAATTTTATACCATTTGAAACGTTATTTATTGAGTATCTGGAATATATAAAAAAAATTATTCATTTATGAGACATAAAAATATATACACCGTCTTGAAATACCAAAAGTAGTAAAGGGTGACACTCTGGGGACTCCCGGCCGGAGACTAAGTCCACAGCCTGGGGCAGTCTCGGGCCGGGAGTCCCCATAGATGACACCGCTTTAGTAAACTTGAAAAGGCTAGTTTGAAATAACTTAGTCTTTAAATGGCATAGGAGATGTCTTAAGAGGCTATACAGTAATATGCGTCTGCTATGAGTCTCTTGGCCCTGTATCTCAAGACCTCACTATACCAGAGGCATAACTCTATAGCGTCAGTTGATGGTATGAGTTGCTGTGGCATACTCTTGTTCATTCTGTTCAATTTCTGAGGCTTTACAGTAATATGCGTCTGCTATCAGTCTCTTGGTCCTGTATCTCAGGGCCTCACTATACCAGAGGCATAACTCTATAGCGTCAGTACTTGTTCTTGGGGATTATAAAATCTTGTATCTCAAGATTTTAATGTTCTGGACTGAAATTATTTCTTACTAGCCTTCTAAAGCCCGACTACTACATTTGATGACGAGAAGATCTCTGCTGCCAGTGTGCTTGAACTTGTGGGTATCTAGTGGGAGGTCCACATATCCACATTGAAATTGTGGAGCTGATGTGGATGTCAAGTGGAAGGTCCACATATCCACATTGAAATTGTGGAGCTGATGTGGATGTCAAATGGAAGGTCCACATATCCACATTGAAATTGTGGAGCTGATGTGGATGATGTGGACTTGATGTGTATGCAATGTGGAGGTTATGTGGATGATGTGGATCCACAATGTGGAGTTTCCACATGTCCACATCTACACATTAGACAAATCGGCTTACCCTGTCCCATTTCTGACAGACTGACACAATGCATCTCAAAACCTCACTGTTACAATGCCAACTGCCCAGGGGTTCACTTGTTCCTCATACATCCTAATTCTTAGTTATATCTGATTCCTACCTTCTATTCTGTGCATGCATATTGTGGTTTATTTTTTTGAAACAAAATTTGGGAGGTGTTGACTTGTTCTTTCCAATAAAAGAAAAATTTTGAAAATCCATTGAGGCAATTTGGAGTTATTACAGGTTTCTTACCCTCCATATTCCGCGCATGCGCAGTGTGACAATTTATTTTAAGAGTATTTGGTAGGTTTTGACTTGCTCTTTCCAATAAAAAAAGAATTATGAAAATCCATTGAGGCAATTTGGAGTTATTACAGTTTTCTTACCCTCCATATTTCGCGCATGCGCAGTGTGACAATTTATTTTAAGAGTATTTGGTAGGTTTTGACTTGCTCTTTCCAATAAAAAAAGAATTATGAAAATCCATCAAGGCAATCTGGAGTTATTACAGTTTTCTTACCCTCCATATTCCGCGCATGCGCAGTGCACATGCCCCGACAAACTTATATTTTTGTATTTAAGAGTTACAAAGTCATACAAAATATACTCATAACAAAAGTTCTTATACCATACACATATTCACTTTTCATTTTTATCATTTTTTTCTGAAAGCTATTACTTGTTTTGTCTATTTATAGTATAAAAGAAAGTCAATCCAGATTTACCTCCCTTGTAATAACACCATAATATGAAAAATTGAATAACTTTGTTATTTTTCGGCCGATTTTGATAAAATAAACACCAAAATGTAGATTTTATTATTCTCTAATTAATTGTTATATTTTGAAATGTGTTACTATAAATAGTAACATGACCTTTATTGAAATAAGATATATGATATGCAAATGTCCAATCTTGTCTCAAGTAAACTGGTTTATGTTTAGGTATATATATTGGGAACTAACATATTAATATTGCTGGTTTGCCGGTCACCGCTGGACTGGAACTGGTGTGCACAACGGTTATACCGCCTGGGCCCGCAGATGCGAAGTCTATCGATTACATATGAAACAGTAGAAGCCTTATGGCTTAAGGGGTCGGAACATCCAAGGTTCCGTAAAAGGTACCTCCGCTGGCAGGTCTCTGGTCCATAGCGACATTCAGGACTTGTGATCATGTAGATATGGCTTCAAATCGCCAGGGCTTCCCAGGCATAGGGTAACCGACCGGGGAAGAAATACTGCTGTACAGCACACTCTTCTTGCTAAATTTTTAAGTGCATATTTTTGTCTTTACTGGCATGCAAGAAATAAAGATTGCATTTTTGTGGCACTATAATTTTGATGAGAATTGTGTGAAATAATATATGAAACTCAAAATGCTATCCGGTATATAAGTGTGATGTTCAGATATGAATTCATTCTAGTTTTGAACAGAGAGAAGTAAGAAGCAAGAGAAAAAACAAAGCAGTTTAAGATATTTGATGAGTTATAATTCATCTCCTGATCATGAAGGACTTCTATCTGACACTTCTGAGCGATGGTTCTCTGAAAACTTTCCCTCAAAACACACAAAGCTCTTTTACTGTGAGACTAGATCACCCGATAAATATGGAAAGCGAAAAGTGGGAAGTTGCTTTGGTGGAATTAATTACACCATCTCGAGTCAATAATATTTCAGAAAACAATAACTTTTTCTTTTTGTCATTTCTGGACCAAGCGGTATTAAATGCTCAAGGAATAGATACGGCAAAGGATTTGTGTGCTAGTGGAGAGGCCTGTCATGAATATAAATTATTTCTTCCTGAAGGAAATTACAACTCTCCACAGCATTTGGTGGATGAGATGCAATCTGTAATAGATACAAAACATGGATCTTTAATGAAACAAATAAATGCTTCTATCAGCATTACTTATGTTAAAAGCACAAATCGTCTAAAAGTTGTTGCACAAAATCCAAACCAGGTCAGGATTCGCTTTCCAGCTTCACTTGGACAAGCTCTTGGAGTTAATCCGGATATGTCAGAAAACCCCATTGGAAACGAATCATATGCTTTCAAATATGCAGTAGACCTAAATATATTGCATAATCGCTTGTACGTGTACTCAGATGTAGTTGATTATACATACCTTGGTGACGTGACGGCCCCTATTTTGAGAGTTGTACCATTTGAGAATTCAAAACGCTCTCAGCAGTCACACAAAGAATTTGTCAACATGCACTACGTTCCAGTAGGAAAATCTTATATTGATCAAGTTCATATCAGTATCAAAGGTGATACCGGTAAAAATATTCAGTTCAGCTCTGGAAAGACTTTAATTAAGTTACATTTCAGGCGGCGAATTAAATAAAAAAAAAAGAAAATTGTTTGATTTCTTGTTGAATAAGAAACAGGAAATAAGTATAAATACAACACACTGTTACAAGCGTCACCATTTCAAGTAAAATCTTGATAGAAAGCAGAATGTCTGGTAGTTCCAATAACCTAACAAAAGCACACTGTGGGCTAACTTGTGAATCTTCAGGCTTGCCTGTCATTCCTGTTGTACAAAAAAGAAAAAGAAATCCTTCTACCTTTGGACAAATTCGATACCTCATGAAACGATTGTCAACTGCTTTAGACAAAAGGCTCAGAGAGGGCAGACCTTTAAAGTATTGCCGACTATGCAGAGCAGAAATTCGTTCATTATGTCGTGAGGAGAAAGAAAAGCAACACAAACTCAAAGGATACATACACAAGAAGAATAAACATTTAAGACGTTCCAGACGGACAAAGAATGAATCTGGGGGTCAGAAATGTCATAGACGTAGTGAAGCTAAAGAGGATATCAACAGACAGACAGGGAACAAGCTGGAGTTAAAAACAATGAAATAAAATGTTAGTCACTTTTTAAATGCTATTACGATTGAGTAACATTGGAAACTTGTAACAGTTTTCTAAATGTAGATTTGTTAGAATTCAGTTGGTATTTAAATTATTGACAGAATTAATAAAACTGATTTTAAATCATACACATTTTTTTCACAATTTACTACATCATTTAGTTCACAAAAGTGCATGCAATTGGTAAAAATGTAAGAATTGCAGCGGTTTACCAAACTTAGCACAAGTTCTTCAATATCTATTGCAGACTATAAAAGAAAGAGTCAAAGGATATAACTTCATTCTTCAACCAGTCGTTAATGGGTCGATACCAGTGCAAGCAGTGCTTCCGTGAATTTGCTCGATCAGACAGCCTGAGAAGACATACGTCCAGTGGTGTTTGTAAAGCAACTACAACTATGTCTGACAGCGAAGAAAGTACTATCTCAGAAGCATCAGATGTAACTACAAACAGAAAATATTTGAAGGGAATGAAAGGACATGATATCTTTGGAGAATATGATTATAGTAGACTCTCAGACGATCCAGATACAGAACCGTCAGAAGTCGAGACAGACAGTGAGTCTGCTAGTAAAGAGGAAAAACAGAAAGCCAAACGCAGGAAAATTCAAAAGACAAGTCCTTGGGATAGACTAATGAGAAGCACTTACAGAGACAATCAAGATCAGTTCGATGAAACAGTGGAAAATACCATGCAGGAGACACCTAACATCGATGTTGAATCAGCTGAGGAAATGGCATATGAAGAACTGAAACCAAAATACAGATCAACGCTGGTTACCAAGTATCAGGACCTCGTGGCACTCGGGTCTGCTTTGAGAAAAGATCCTATCCACAAGAAAGTAATATCAACATCTCACAGATTGAAAGAAGATGAAGACTATGATGAAGAAGAGGCGATGCAGTATGCAGTGAAAAAAAGAAGATATCTACTTGAACGAAAACTTGACGAATATGAAAGACCAACTTTTACTGTTGAAGAGGAAACCCAGTGACATTGATTCTTGATAGGACTTTAAAATAAACCATTTCAGCGATGACAAAGCATTGAGATCATTTAAATAATAGTAGACCTGCAGTGGAACCTATCAAAAGAGTTTTATTTACTATAAAAGACTAATGATCATTATGTAAACGAAGACAGAGGGACGGTCCTAATCCTCTGTCTGTCGTAATGAATAGGTGAGCGGGACAAATAAAGTTGTTCTGAATTTAAACTGTTGTTAATTGTTCTTTTCTTCCTAGTTCTTATTATTGTAACAGTGAGGTTTTGAGATGCATTGTGTCAGTCTGTCAGAAATGGGACAGGGTAAGCCGATTTGTCTAATGTGTAGATGTGGACATGTGGAAACTCCACATTGTGGATCCACATCATCCACATAACCTCCACATTGCATACACATCAAGTCCACATCATCCACATCAGCTCCACAATTTCAATGTGGATATGTGGACCTTCCATTTGACATCCACATCAGCTCCACAATTTCAATGTGGATATGTGGACCTTCCACTTGACATCCACATCAGCTCCACAATTTCAATGTGGATATGTGGACCTCCCACTAGATACCCACAAGTTCAAGCACACTGGCAGCAGAGATCTTCTCGTCATCAAATGTAGTAGTCGGGCTTTAGAAGGCTAGTAAGAAATAATTTCAGTCCAGAACATTAAAATCTTGAGATACAAGATTTTATAATCCCCAAGAACAAGTACTGACGCTATAGAGTTATGCCTCTGGTATAGTGAGGCCCTGAGATACAGGACCAAGAGACTGATAGCAGACGCATATTACTGTAAAGCCTCAGAAATTGAACAGAATGAACAAGAGTATGCCACAGCAACTCATACCATCAACTGACGCTATAGAGTTATGCCTCTGGTATAGTGAGGTCTTGAGATACAGGGCCAAGAGACTCATAGCAGACGCATATTACTGTATAGCCTCTTAAGACATCTCCTATGCCATTTAACA
Organism: Ctena decussata; assembly: GCA_963989385.1. Taxonomy (NCBI): domain Eukaryota; kingdom Metazoa; phylum Mollusca; class Bivalvia; order Lucinida; family Lucinidae; genus Ctena; species Ctena decussata. The sequence goes on from OZ022499.1 coordinate 95,289,587, forward strand.
TAGACTTTTACCCTGAAAAAAGACTAAGTTATTTCAAACTAGCCTTTTCAAGTTTACTAAAGCGGTGTCATCTATGGGGACTCCCGGCCCGAGACTGCCCCAGGCTGTGGACTTAGTCTCCGGCCGGGAGTCCCCATAGTGTCACCCTTTACTACTACCAAACAACGTCAGTTTTACGCTGTAAGACGTTGCAACGCACTTGTAGTTATTTCAGCTTAAATTGATAACCAGAGCTGAAAAACCGACAAAATTTTCACCGTCGATGCGAGTGAAGTAATGTAAACTAATATTGAAACGCCAACAAGTTAAGCCTTTCCGTATACAAGAAAACTCAAGATTTAGCGATTCAAGAAAAAGGTAACTTTCAGATATTTGGCACTAAAAGCGGCACCCAACGAAGATCAAGGTACCACTAAAGACCAATACGCAGCAGAAGTAGAGAAGAAAATTTACTAGCACACAATACCTATTTTGAAATTTCTGACTCTGAAATCTGACTTCGGAATGTATGATCCGATTTAAAGAAATACCAAATTTTCCAAATCTAGCAGTTTTGTCCGCAACGCCAGATTTCTTAAGTTTGCACACTGGATGGTGTTTTTTGAGCATAAAAATCACATCAAAATTTAATATAAAGTAAATATGAATCAGGCGGACATGAAATACCTATTCCGAATAGTTCTTTACCAGGAGTGTTTTTGGAATTTATTTCCGAGAGCCATGTAAAATACGAATAAGCCAATCTAGCGGTTTTGTCCGCAGCTGTATTGGTACGTTGGTTATGTTTCATTGAAATCAATGGAAGGATGGATGACTTGCGATTTTACGTCCTTTTCAACAGTATTTCAGTCATTTCAGGACGATGAGAGGCTGATAATGAAAGGATGTGTGCAATGGAACCCCGCTTATGTTTGAAAAGTTTCTCGCCTCAAGCGGGAATCGAACCCCGGACCGCTAGGTCAGCTAGCCGGCACTTAAGCTACTGAGCAACCGCGGCTTCCTGTTGAATTCGAGCAAAATCGTAAGTTGTCCCGAAGTTGCCCAGAAAATTAATATCTTCCGAATATAGATCTATTCGGCTATCAGTTGCAGTTGGCAATTGCATTCATATTCGAAGAAATGCGCTTTGGACGTTGCAATGAACTGGCAACGTAGCTCAAAATCTGACGTTTTCTGATGTTACGCTAATTGTCACCAACATCTGACGTTACGTCGTTATTATGAAATTTTCATTTAAAGATGAAACTGATGTTATATTGTACTCCTTATTGTAGGGGACACCGGTTGCTGGGCAACGAGCCATGACCCGTGTGAGAAAGTTCAAGTGGTTGACCTGGTTGATGCTGGGATCAGTGAGGACAAACTGGATGACAAGAAACCCCCAATTACAATTCGAGACTGGTAATAAGTGATTTACAGACATTGCAAGTTCTGCATGAGCAAGATGCATGATCAAAACTTTTTCTGAAGTATTGAATGATTTCACTTGATGGACTTAAGTGCTTGTGTCAAAAGTATTTGCCGTTTAAGGCCTTGTAGGCCAACCAGTGAAGTTATGACGAGGATGAAGTACTCCAAAGCTGGATTTGACTTGAACCCGTGAACTAACTACATGTATTCATACATGTGATGAACTCCCGATGACCATGTGGGAGATTTGGATTTCATTTCAGGGAGATTGAGTTCTCCATCAGGGAGAATTTTTGACGGCAACTTTGATGCGTCGTTTCATGTACTTTACTTTAATTTTTTTTATTTTAAAACAGAACATGAACTATAGTATAGTTTGTTAAGTTTACTTTTGAGTTGCTCCCCGCACCCCCCCCCCCCCCCCCCCCGGCACACACACACACACAAATACAAAAAAAACTCCTTTTTTTTAATTATTAAAATTATTCATTTATTATTATATTACTGTTATTTGTATCATTTGTTTGGTATCTGTCTGGCACAGAATCTAGCTTTTCCAAAAGGGTATACTTGAGATTTCATACAGATTTGCCTCCCTTGAAATTTCTATTTCAGTGTATCTATTTATCTTCTTCCATAAACAAATAAGTTTTGTTTAAAGGTACCCAGAGCTGTAAAAACTGATAAAATGTATATAACAATGTTCAAATTCTGTTTTTGACACAAACTATACCCATGCACAAGACGGAAATATCAAAACTTTCATGCGTACCTTTTACACCATTAATAATCAAATTTGTCGGCCATATATAATAATCCAGATATAGTTTGCACTTCGGGGAAAAAATACCTTACGGAGTGAGCGACAAGTGAAGACACCGATCAACCTGCACCTCTGTACAGTCTAAATAGAGTTTTGCATCTGTTGTCTATGCGTCTCAGGGAATCTTAGCAGTGTAAACAAGTCTCCGACTGTATTGCACATGTTAATTTTGTGTAGTTGTGAAACAGGGCTATCGGCTTCTTTTCACCTGACACATCTTCTGTTACGTAGCTCAATGTGTTTTCACGGGTCAGTGAGTTTATTAGTGACCGGTATAATGGGATTAATGTCAACAGACATGATGTGTTTGTTTATTGCAAACAATATTTGATGCTGTGAATACAGGTCAATACACATGTGGATATCTCCTTACTGGCAGGGGAAAAGGGCATGGCGTTGGAAAAGGAGTATCAGAAAAAAATTATGAAGGGAAAACTCAGCATCCGGGAGATTCTGAAGGCTTTCCGGGAGCGCGGGAGATGGACTTCATTTCCGGGAGACTCCCGGATGATCCGGGAGACATCACATGTATGTGTATTTTGATAGTTCACAGCGTTAACCACTCGACCTGTTCTGTTCGGTTTCACTTCTCCTAACAATGTTCCCTAGATGGATCAGCAGAACGACCAGGCTTAGGCGGATAAGCATATACGGGCTGAGACAGGCACACTTGGTCAACGAATGAGCCAGTCTTGTTCAAACTGATTTTAAAAAAGTACGATTTTTATCGAGACTGCATGACAAAGGAATTGTTTACTTAGGATCTATTCCTTGTTTGTCTCTATGTCCTTAATACCAGCAGTCTACGGTCATGCACTTCGGACATATTCATTGCTTGTTCATATGTCCAAAACGCACGGATATCTGGTCATGCAATGTCGAAAACAGGATAGAAATACATTTATGCCCTTAGTTATGGTTGAACCCTGCACTTGTTCCAGTAAATGCACACCTATCCTGTCATACACATTCGAAAACAAACAAGTAATATGTACTAAGTGCTTTATTCCTCTGGCATGGACACTAACTGCTATGAAAACAAGGGCTCGAGGTTATAAAACTTGAGAATAATCTCAAACTCAAAATACAGCACACTGATTGGCTGCTTCCGAGCATGTGCTCGGAAGCAGTCAATCAGTGTGCTTTATTTTGAGTTTGAGAATGTACTCAAGTTTTATAACCTCTGGGCAAGATTTAACTTTGTTTTGTTTCAGGTACTGTCCACGATCTGACTGTGGCTGTAACTACAGACTCTCTGCTCGGCTGTTGAATGGTGATAAGGATGAACTGGACAAATGGGACTTTAATGATACTAAGGAAGAGGGTCAGGATTGGGTCAAGGTGATTAACTAGCCTTATTGGTTATTCCCTCGGGGATAACCATATTAAGTTAGGAATTCGTACTCGATTGTACGCCGTTTCCTTTTGCTGAAATAGGTCCCACTATTTCCCGGAACTCCTACATTTGGCGCACCCAGCCCGGCACCCAGCTGCAAGATTCCAGCCAGCATCGCCAATGCATGATCTGTATAGCTTTTCTTGAACACTTTATTTCACCCTATGCAGGCAATCAGATTACCTAACAAAAGTTAATAGTACTGAAACTCACCTGTTACAAGCAATCACTAGACAAAAGGAAAAAGCTGTCAAACTCGCCACTTACCTACAGCTTCAACAAAGTCAAAGAATACAGTAAAATTAACTTGTATTGCTGCCAATTTTCTACTTTACCACTTGCATCCTATATAGATTCATTGCTAAGGGATGACCTCACAAGCTGTTTTAAAAGCTAAACTTGTATTAATATTTAGGCCAAGGTGATATGGGTAGGCATAACTTTGAATAGTAATAAAAGTTGTAGTGGTAAGTAAATTGGAATTCGTGATGCCATTAGAGTCAGGTTTACTGCAGAACACCATGTGTTTTATGCTAATAAGAAGAAACTGACAAATGGGTATCAAATAATTGTAAGGGAGATAGTCAGAAATGGGTGACATGCGTTATAATAGGGTCAGTGTAAATCATAGCTAGGCAAGTGTTGCTCTAGTTTAGAAATAATAACTGAGTCAAGTAATATCAGGGCAAGTGGTTCAAAGCATCGTTAGCTACACGAAGTCGTTAGCCAAGGATTCGTTAACTCAGGTGGGCTGTGTGTTTGTGCATACAGTCTATTTAAAAATATATTAATATACCTCCCGTTGTGTAATGACACAATTGGGACCAGGTTGCAAAGTATGCCCAAGTCTTTGCGATGGTGATAGAGGAACAACCATCCAAACTGTGATAAATGATACCATGGGATAGGACCAGCTTCGGGTCAAAGACTGTTCAGAATCACCATGATCGTTTTTGTTTTGTGATTGATAGTGTGTGCACAGACGCTTTAAATTTGTAAAAAGACGAGGGTAATTAGTCTAAAAATGACGAAAACGTCAACATCAAAGAAATCAATGCCTATCTTTTCCATGTTGCATCTGATATTTCCTGTTTGAAAAATATTTAAGTTGCTAAGTGGTTAAAGCTTCAAGCAATCGCGTTGTATGTAAAATAATTCGGTGCCTTCATGGGAAAAGATTATGTCATTGCCTATATTAACGTTTTACTGAAGAGCTGTGCATGTTTGTATTTGGGAAGTATGTGTATTTTTATTGCAGGTGAAGCACATATTTAAAGAGTACCCCTCTGGCGTGAGATATGTCGAGTTTAAACATGGTGGCGAAGATACTAAGAACTGGGCGGGACATTATGGTGCTAAAATGACAATGTCTGGAGTTTTTGTAGGACAAAAGAGGAAAAAGAGGGCCAAGAGGGTATGTATATAAATTGTATGTGTGTTCCTGATGCATTTTTCCACCAGCAGTTATAAAAGTGTAAATAAAGAGAGTATTTGATGATAAATCTACTTCCAGGTTTCTTTAAAACATAATGTTTTAAACCCTCATCCAACGTGTTTTCAAAGAATGGACCAAAGCATACATGTATGTTATTATCAGTAACAAGAATTAAGAAGAAGTAACAAGAATTAAGAAGTGTCAGTCAGAAAATGTCCCGTACAGGTAATCTTTTTCATAGACGTTCGCCATCTTCATGACGTCGCTATCTGCACAACCAATGACTTGACGACCTTCTTTACCACTGATGCATTTGCTTCACGTCTAAGGTCTTCTGACATGGCGCGAGACGGGGGTATTGGTGTACTTTGGACACATTTCTATTTTATTTATTATTTTTTCCTCACAGGCAGTGAAGGCAGCGTGCGGAAAGAATCTTCTTAAAAACCCATCTGCAAAAGGTAACTGAGTATTTTTTTTTCATAACAAAGGTTTTGATGATTAGTTGCAATATGGGTCTTTTTCTCTGCTAAAAATCTGGAACAGATAGTGGTCGGGTGGGGCTAGGGTGTGGAATACATCATGTTCGGAGAAATTGACCCCTTCTGCGCCAAAAAGCAGATGACAAAATCTACGTCTGCAGAATTTTCAAAAACTGTTTCGTCCAAGCGATATCATATTGAGAATTCAAACACTAGAGGGCAAACAGTGTAGATTCAGATGAGGTGGCTCATTATGAGCCACCTCATCTGGATCTACACTGTTTGCAAATAATGAGCCACCTCATCTGGATCTACACTGTTTGCAAATTTAAATATTTTAGTTTTTGGCGCTTTAAGGGTTAACAGTTTATCCAGCCATTGACCTAATTTATTATTATACCTCCCTGCAAATGAATGTTTGATTTGGGGTAAGGGATGTACTGTTATCACCATGTCCGTCAGTCCATACTTGTCTTTCCATTTTTCAGTCAATTGTTACGGTTTTTTAGCTCACCTGAGCCAGCGGCTCCGGGGGAGCTTATAGGATGGTAAGGCTCCGTCGTCTGTCGTCCGTCCGTCCGTCCGTCGTCCGTCAGTCCGTTCACAATTTCAAATGACATCTCCTCTGAAACAGCTGGGCCGATTGTAACCAAATTTCATATAGAGCCTCCTGGGACCTTAGGAACGAAAAGTTGTTCAAACGGTCCTGGTCACATGACCAACATGGCCGCCATGCCCATATATGGTAAAAACCTGAAAAAATCTTCTTCTCCAGAACCAATAGGCCGATGGCCTTGAAACTTGATATGTAGCATCGGGTACACGAGTACTACCAAGATTGTTCAAATTATGACCTTGGGTTGACCTTGACCTTTTTTACGGTAAGGTCAAATTTGCTTCCTTATGCTTTTATATGGCAAGATGCTACAACATAAGATATCTTGGAAACTGTTGAAGATTTTGGGCTAAAAATTATTATCTACAGTCATCTTAATGGCTTCATGTAGATTTACGAGTACAAGAGGTCAAGGTCATTCTTTGACCTTTGACCCTGAACTCTCATATTTTGATAACTTCTAACAATCTCCTCAAAAGCCACTGGGCCAATTGAAACCAAATTTCATACAGAGCCTTCGGGGGTTGAGAGAACAAAAATTTATTTACACGGTCCAGGTCACATGACCAACATGGCCACCACGCCCATATATGATAAAAACCTTTAAAAATCTTCTTCTCCAGAACCAGTTGACCGATAGCCTTGAGACTTGGTATGTAGCATTGGGTACTTGAGTACTATCAAGATTGTTCAAATTATGACCTTGTGTTGACCTTGACCTTTTTTACGGCAAGGTCAAATATGGGAAAATGCTAGAACATGAGATTTCATGATAAGTTTTGAAGATTTTGGCTTAAAAATTGCTATATACAGTCATCTTAATGAGTACATGAAGATTTGTGAGTACAAGAGGTCAAGGTCATTCTTTGACCTTTGACCCAGAACTCTCATATTTTGACAATTTCAAACAATCTCCTCAAAAACCACCGGGCCAATTGTGACCAAATTTTATTTAGAGCCTCCAGGGGTTGAGGGAATGAAAAAATTTTCTAACGGTCCTGGTCACATGACCAACATGGCCACTATGCCCATATATGGTAAAAACCTTTAAAAATCTTCTTCTCCAGAACCAATTGACCGATGGCCTTGAGACTTGGTATGTAGAATTAGGTACTTGAGTACTATCAAGACTGTGCAAATTATGACCGTGTGTTGACCTTGACTTTTTTACAGCAAGGTTAAATATGGGAAAATGCTAGAACATAAGATTTCCTGGAAAGATTTTGGCCTAAAATTGATATATACAGTTGTTTTAATGAGGTCATGAAGAATTATGAGTACAAGAGGTCAAGGTCATTTCGTGACCTTTGATCCAGATAGCTCATACTTTGACATTTTTAACCATTTCCTCAAAAGCCAAAGGACCAGTTGTAAACACATTTCATATAGAGCTTCCAGGGGTTGATTGAATAAAAATTTGTTTAAACGGTCCAGGTCACATGACACATGGCCGCCATTGCCACTTATGGTATAATTCTTTAATATTTTTCTTCTCCAGAACCAATACACCTATGGCCTTGAGACTTGGTAAGTAGCATGGAGTACTAGAGTACCACCAAGACTGTACAAATGATGACCTTGGGTTTACCTTGACCTTTTTTTACGGCATGGTCAAGTATGGGAAAATGCTAGAACATAAGATTTCATGGGAAGTTTTGAAGATTTTGGCCTATAAATGGTATATACGGTTGTCTTAATGAGTACATGAAGATTTATGAGTACAAGCGGTCATGGTCATTCTTTGACTTTTGACCCAAGACTCATATTTTGACAAATTCAGACATGATAAGAAAAAGCCACCTTGCCAATTGCCCAGGTGAGCGATTCAGGGCCTCATAGCCCTCTTGTTTTTCATTAATCTGAAAACCTGAAAAGCTATTTCAGATTCGAATAAAATTTACAGTGAGTTTGTATAACAACACAGCACATTTAGGATATCGAACAAGTAAATGAAAAAGTTTCTGTAAGAAAAATAGAGAAATTATAAATTGACAAAACTTCAACTTTTCATATTTAACCATTTTTCAAGGCCTTTTGTTATGGAGTACAATGGCACAGTGTATACATTGTGCAAGTACTCCTCCTGGAATTTCCAAAGGATGCTGCTTGAGGCTTTGTACATATATAACGCACTTATTGAACATGTGCATGAAACATTTTCAGTCGAAAAGTTAGTATCATTTCCAAGGCACTCTGTTGTTAAACACAGGGATGTGCATATTTGAGTAATCACCTTCTCTCATGCTTTGGAAGGGACTAATGTAATGCTTCGTATGTTTAAAGAAGAGCTATCGAGCCATTTCTGGGGACTTTTTATTGTTAGATACAAGGGTATATAACGCTGCATACATTGTATTATAAGCTCCTCAGGAATGGTCTGCTGAAACCACTGTATGGTATATGGTAAACTCTGCTTTAATACTCCCAAATCTGTCTCCTGTTATGAAAATGGCATTTCTGTCATAAATTGAAACTAATATATTTTCCTGCCATGCACTCAGCATGCATGGCCCATTTGTTTCATTTATTTCCTTATTAGTTATAATGAATCATTTGCCCTATATGATGCCTGCCCCAGGTTGGTTGGTTGGTTGATTTGGTGCTTAACGTCCACAGTAAACAGCTAAGGTCATGTCGGGACGGTCAGTTAACCTAACCACACTGTTCCTGGGCAGGCTTAGACCTCCTAAGCGGTTAACAAGTACTAAGTGCACATACCTACGCCAGTAACTGACAACTGCCCTTCTTGAATCAGCGGAAGGAGAAACGAAAGTATGTGGCCAGACCGGGTTTCGAACCCAGGACCTCTGACTAATGAGTCAGGTGCCCTACCGATTGCGCTACGCGGCCCGGCCCCCAGGTTGGCAAGAGATATTATTGATGCCAAGGTAAGAACCAACTTTTGGTAATTTTTCATTTTATGGCAGTTCGCTGAGTATGCACTAGTACATTCATATTTAAAATGATATTCTGGAAGTACAACGATGCTCCAGTTTGAGTTTTATATTTCCCTTAAAATTCTAGAACATTCTAGAAATTAGGACACATAAAATGATAACCACAAATCGCCTCAGACGTAACAGTTTGGTTTTACAATGCAGCGGTGCATCCAAAATATGCAGATAAAATGGAAACAGTGTAGACTCTGATGACACTGATCCTTTAGGAGCAATCTGATCTGGGGCTCCAAAGTTTGCCCAGACCTATCTGTCCCGACACTTGGGTCGCGACACGACTAAACCAACAAAGTGGCATGTCCGCCAAGCAAAGACTCAGATCAGCCTGGGCATCCGCCCAGTCTGATCAGAGTTTTCGCTGTGCGCTTTATGAGCGGCTAAGGGTTTGAGCTTGTTCCATGCGGACAACGAAAACTCTGATCAGACTTGGCGGCTGCCCAGGTTAATCTATGTATTCGCTGAGCTCACATGCCACTTTGTTGGTTTGTCGTGTCGCGGCTCACTTAGAATTTTATTCATGAAGTATGTTTGTAAGTGTTAGTCTGATGGTCATTTCAGATGAGTTTGATGGCTGGGCTAAGACCTCTGAGGGTGGTGATGGTTTTACTGTGGAGACAGAGCCCGCTGGTTGTAAAGACCTGAAAGATTTCAATGAAGAGGCTGAAGGTAAAATGTTGTTTAGATGAATGGGGTGCACATTCAAGGGAAGCAACTCTGTAATTTTCATTTTTGCCTTCCTTTTCAATCGTTTTTAAATCTGGGAGCAAATTCTTTCCTTTAAGAGTAAACACCATTAGAAGGGCTACCTTGTTCATTGAAGAAAACAGGAAATTACAAACGTTGTTCCCTTTGTACATGAAAGCGTATGCATAAACTTGAAGCTTCAGGATTTATCTGGCAGAGAAGAATATTTAAAGCCATTAGAAATGCAAGTATATAAAACACACTCGCACATACATACAGGTAAAGCATACAAACAAATAAACAAAAAATCTCAAAACGCATATGGCGTTTTGCGAGCGAGAATATGGCCCATATGAAACTGATAAACACACCACTATAATTCAAAGGTTTATTGGTTGGTTGTTTAGGGTTTAACGACCCTTTGAGACAGAATTCCAATCTATATTGGGTCAACTCCCAGAGAGTAGAGAGCAGAAGAGCAAAGAAAAAATGTCCAAACAGTCCCTACCCGCAGCTGCTACAAGCACAGCAGGCCCCTGCTCCACTACTATTCAAATTAGTAGGAGGCCCCGGCGCTGAAAGTTCCCCTGCACCGTAGTCCAAACCGCCAACCTCACAATTCGAAGTCAAGTGAGGAAATTATAGTATGCAGTTAAGTTGAAAAACTGAACGGATGTCAGAGATGAAGTTACAACTGTGTAGGAAAAGCATACTAACAAATGTACAAAAAATATCAGAAAATGTCGCATCCGCAAACTTTTGAGCTCATGCGCCCGATAAGGGCATCTCAAACGTATTTTTTTGTATATTTGTAATTCCAGCATTATGTAGTTTTGATCTACAAATATTTATTTGGCCATTGTATCCTTTTTGTGATTTTTTGTGTTCATTTGTTTGTAGGCCTTTGCTTTACCTGTATTTATGTGTGAGTGTGTTTTAACTCTGAAGAATGCGTACAGCCGAAAACACTAAGTTACAATTAACAAATTTACACTGTTTAATGATTAAATCTCTCTTTATATCTACATTAAATTATTTGTGTATAGGATCTCTACGAGAACATGTATACCAGTTATTTCCTGGTGCAGGTCGTTGTTGATTAAATGGTTATTTTTATTTTAGGGCAGTTTTACTAATAATTTTATATGTCTCAATTTTTAGAATTGTTATGGTATATAACAGGATTTATGTGTATGCAATCCCCACGCCCCCTCCCCCCCCCCCCCCCCCCCCGACAGTTTTATGTTCTTGGGCTTTTAGTCCGATGATATTAAACGAGTGGATCTCTGCAGCTGTCATTTAATATTCCTGTTCTAGATAGTTGTTGTTGGGCGACATCCCACGGCCCTTGCGAGAAGACACAGACTATTGATCTTGGATTTGAAGGATTGGACCCTGCCCTGATGGATGAAGTTCAGCCAGAAATCAAAATTTCAGAATGGTGAGCAATTTCGACTGCTCAGATTCTATTAAAATGAAGCGTTTTTTTTTTTAGCTGCCCAAACCAGACAATGTCATAAATTACCCGAACCTGATTTTTAGCTCACCTGAGCATTTAGGCTCATTGGTGAGCTTATAGTATAGCCAGGCATCCGTCGTCCGTCCGTCATCCGTCTGTCCATCGTCAACATTTTCAATCATCTTCTCCTCTGAAACCACTGGGCCGATTGACGCTATATTTCATATGGAGCGTACCTAGGTCGGGGGAACAAAAGTTTGTTCGGGGTATCTGGGTCACATGACCAAGATGACCGCCACGCCCAGTATGGTAAAAACCCTTCAAAAAATTTCTTCTCCAGAACTGAAAGGGTTATGACCTTGAAACCTGGTGTGTAGCATCGGGCATTCGATGCCATCATAGTTTATACAAATGATGACCGTAGGTTGACCTTGACCTAATTTACGACACGGTCAACTTTGGTACGTCATGCTTTCAGTGTATGTCTATTTCAGAAACTAAGTAAGTTTACGGTATAATATAAGGTATATATGGTTAACTAAATAACCAGATGAGAAATTATGTCGCTTAAGGTCAAGGTCATTCTTTGACCTTTGTTCAAGGACACTAAGATTCTGTCTCCTATCAACATTTTCAATCACGTTTTCCTCTGAAACCACTGTGCCGATTGAAACCATATTTCATATTTCATATGGGGCTTCACTGGGCCAAAGGAATTAAAGTTTGTTCAGATGGTCTTGGTCATGTGACCAAGATGGCCGCAACGCCCATATATAGTAAAACCCCTTCAAAAATCTTCTCCTCCAGAACCGAAAGGGCTATGATCTTGAAACCTGGTATGTAGCATTGGACATTAGAGCCCATAATAGTTTATACAAATGATGACCGTAGGTTGACCTTGACCTAATTTTACAACACGGTCAACTTTGGTACATTATGCTTTTGTATGGGAAAATGCTTAAACAGTGGGTTTCTCAGAAACTAATTAAGTTCAAGGTATGATATGTGGTGTATATGATTAACCAAATGACCAGATGCAGAAATAATGTCGCTTAAGGTCAAGGTCATTCTTTGACTTTTGTTCAGGGACACTGAGATTCTGTCTCTTGTCAACTTTTCAGTCATCTTCTCCTCTGCAGCCACTTGGCCGATTGAAGCCGTATATCAAATGGATTTTCAGTGGCCCAAGGGAATTAAAGTTTGTTCAGATGGTCTTTGTCACATGACCAAGATAGCCGCCACACCAATATCTGGTAAAAACCCTTCAAAAACCTTCTCCAGAAGCAAAGGCCTAATGGCCTTGCGGCTTGGTATGACGCATTAAGGACTCAGGTCCACCTAAATTTGTACAAATCATGGCCGTGTATTGACCTTGACCTAATTTATGGCTAGGTTAATTTTGGTATGCTATGCTTTTGTATGGGAAAATGCTTAAACAGTGGATTTTATTGTTTTATTTATACAATGTTTAAAGAGGGTGCACCTTTGGCTGCAGTAGCCAGTCTACCAGTTGGCTCTCTATAACAACAACATAAAAACAATACAACATAAAAAATATACAACTTTTTACATATGTACACAGAAAGTTTAGCTATACCAATATAAAATGAGTTTGTGTATGCATATAAAAACAAACTACAGCACAGGTTAAGATAGACAAGCCAGTATTAACAGAATACTATAATGATACACATTAAAAATACATAAAAACCTATTGGCGTCTGGCAATAAAAGAAAATAGCCCTATTGGCGTCTGGCAATAAAAATAGCGCTAGGGAGTTAAACAATTAATTGAACAGGTATATGCGGCACATAAAACACATTGTACCACAGGAGTTTAAAATACCCTTTAACTGTTATATTTTTATCAAATTAAATGTATTGCTTGACATTCATTTTAAAAACTGTTAAAGACGGTGACATTTTTACAAAATGAGGTAGGGAATTCCAGAGTCTCGGAGCGGAGCAGGAGGGTGGAGCCGTCAAATATGACCTTGGTACAGACAATGTTCCATTGGCTGCTGATCTTAGGGTGAGAGTAAGGGTTTGCGATGTCGGCTTTAATAAATTTGAAATGTATTTTGATGTTAGAGTGCTTTATACGTCAGAACTGCTTTATTGTATCTATTCACTGCCATTCTAACTGCTGGAACATTGTAGCAGATGGAGTTGTGTATTCTGCACGCAAAAGTATACGTGTAGCACGTTTAATCTATCGATATTTGTGCTGGATGGTGGAACCATAATCAAGTAAAGGAAGGATATATCCTCGATAAAACAGTTTTTGAATATCGACTGGAATATAGGTTGATAATTGTCGGAGGAGTGAGATTTTTGATGATATGACTGTACAGAGGTAAACAATATGTGCAGTCCGAGTTAGATTTCATATAAATAAGCTTTTAATGGCGTATCTAAACAAGTACAAACTCACACATGAAAGTCAATCTGGATTCCGACAGAAGCATAGCTGTCAAACTGCTCTCGTAAAATTAATAGTTCACTGGATGACATGCATCGACAATGGAGATATCATTTGAACTTTATTTCTCGATTTTAGAAAAGCGTTTGACTTGGTCGACCATTCAATTCTTATACAGAAACTGTCATTTTATAGATTTAGTGGCTCTGCACTGCAGTGGTTTATCTCTTATCTTGATAGTTGACAACAAGCAATTGATAATGGTCAAGAACTTTCTGAGTTCTCGAACCTTCAGTCAGGTGTCCCACAAGGGTCTATATTAGGACCTACGCTTTTCCTCATATTTGTAAATGACTTGCCTCTGCATATGAAATATTGCTATTCGGACCTGTTTGCAGATGAGACTACCATGCATACTCATAGTCCTAACATTAATGTTATTGAAACAAAACTGCAACATGACTTTCACGCTGCTAATATTTGGTGTCTACAGAATAAAATGCAAACCAATTATGACAACCCAACATGTGTGACAATAGGGACTAGAAAAAAGGTTAATAATTCCAATGCACTAATATTAAAACTGGATAATATCTGCATCGCAAATGTTAAAAAAACTATTTCTCAGAAACTTATTCAGTCTAAGGTATAATATTTGGTATAAATAATTAAATAATTGAGCAAATGAAGATATTATGTTGCCTAAAGGTCAAGGTCATTCTTTGACTTTTGCTCAAGGTCACTGAGATTCTGTTGCCTCTCAAAGTTTTCAATCATCTTCTCCTCTAAAGCCACTTGGGTGTTTGAAGCCATATTTCATATGGAGCTTCACTGGGTCAAACGAATCAAATTTTGTTTAGATAGTCATGGGGTCATGGGCGCATGACCAAGATGGCTGCCATGTCCATATATGGTAAAAACCCTTCAGATATCTTCTTCTCCAGAACCAAAGGCTTAATAACCTTGTGGCATGGTATGTAGCATTTGGGAGTTAGGCCCATCGTAGTTTGAACAAATCACGACTGTGCATTGACCTAGATCTAATTTATGGCAAGGTCAACTTTGGTATGTTGTGCTTTTATATGGGAAAATGCTTTAACAGTTGATTTCATTGAAACTTTTTAAGCCTAGATATGATATTTGAAAAATATGGTTAACTAAATGAATACATAAAGACATAAGGTCATCAAGGTCAAGGTCATTTTTTTAACTTTGCTCAAGGTCACTGAGATTTTAAAATTAAAATATGCACTCCTTATAAGCCACTGGTTTCAAATTTGTAACAAATGAGCGAAATGACAAATTGTGTCTTTTGACAGAAGGTGTCAGGTGAGCTACAGGACCATTGGTCCTCTGGTTTTACAAGTGCTATAACCTAATTCCGTTAAGTTATAATAAACCCATTGGTGCTGGGTATTTTTCAGTGCCCGGGCGTCCTACTTATTTGGATAAAAGTAGGGCAAGGGACTACTGTGCTTGCATTACTAACATCCTAAGTTGGAACTCGTAAACCATACCAACACTAACAAATCTGAAACATTTAGATACTAAAGTTATATAGTTCTGGTGTAATAGTTTTATGTTAGAACCAGTGGAGATTCCATGATACATGCAATGGTCAACACTCCTGTAATCACACACTGTAGTACCACCACATGAGTGTATAAGTTGCTTCATGTGTTATGTGTTATTGCGGATCTGCTAATGAGCTAGAGAGATCACTGATGGAAGCCGAAAGAAATGTTGAGTTGCCGAAATCCATCAGGCCAATATGGAAAAGCGAGACAATTTGTTCGAAAAGACTGCCTTACTAAAATTAGGAAAATAAGAAAAAAAAGCTGTGTTTGTCAAAAATTTCTGGAAAACACTTTAAGTACCAGTGCGTTGCTTGAAGAAGATAAATCTATTATTAAAGGATTTCAAATTCACAAAGTTTGAAGTCATACATGTACCTTCTTATGGCAACCCAAATGCGATGTCTTCAAACCTAAGTCTCAAAACTTTGAAATCAGAGATGATATTCTGAGAAATCAGAAAATTTTAAGTGTTTTTTTTTAATCATTTGGACCCTTTTAAATACTTATCACTCTTTGAAACAACTGCATATAATAATTAAAATTAAAAAATTAAAGCACGCTTTTCTCTGGATTTTGTCTCCAGATATTGTTAGTGTTACTGCTGAGGCTTGGGAAGCCGAAAGCATGGAAATATGACCTATGTTCTTTCTTTTCAATGTGTTCTCTGCTCTTGAAGGAACTCATTAATTAAAAATTTCAATACCTAACTGCGAAAAAGTAATTCCTTAACCCATGGTTTTATTAAGCGTTCAAAGCAAAGTTTAAAACAAACTACTCCTCGAAAATCGTAAACCACGAATTGAAAACTTTGAAATTCTAAACTAACCACTCACTGACAGTCTCAAACCACGAATTGAATCCGTGATTTAAAACTGTCAAGGAGGGTTTATTTTCAAACTTATATTATGGTTTAAGACATGAATTTCTGAAAGTTGGTTTTGAAAATTAAACACGTATAGCCGGAGATCTGAAACGCAGATTTGAAGTTCAAACCTGCGTTCGAAGAATTATGCATTTGTCTTGCCAAATCCTCTTCCCTCTTGATTTTAACTCTCACATCTGCTACAGGTTTGCCAGTCGTTCTGACGCTGGGTGTGTCTACTGGCTACGAGTGCGTCTGGTGGACGCAGACATGCAGGAAATTGACAAAAGAGAAATCCGCGAGGAGAAGGATGCATCTGGAGACTGGTTTCATGTAAATATCTCTTTCTTTCTCTCTCACAAATTGAAATGAGCAGAAACTACAGTATATAAACCCAAGCACAATTTTAAATCAAGCTAATTCTGGCGCTGTTTCGAGACAATTTTGACAATAGTTGAATAAAACATTTTTAAGCAATGTTCGGAAAGTATGGTTCACAAGGCATCATTTCTTTATGGTATTTCTTTATTCTACGTTTTCCTCCAGCTTTGCACAGGTGACTGAATTCGAAATACTTAACGTTTAACACAGCGTTTTCAGAGCTTACATTATCACAGGGTATAATCGATTCCGCCAATTTTCGCTTCCTGCAGAGACTGTTCATCATATTTGGCTTCCGCCGAGACTGTCCGCGAACTCTTGCTTCCTGCAGAGACTACTGTCCTCGAAAAATGGCTTCCTGCAGAGACTGTCCGCGTGATTCTGCTTTCTGCCGAGGCTCTCGGCAGGAAGCAGAATCACGCGGACAGTCTCGGCAGGAAGCCATTTATCATGTACAGAAGTCTCGGCAGGAAGCAAACGATCGCGGACAGTCTCGGCGGAAGCCAAATATGATGTACAGTCTCTGCAGGAAGCGAAAATTAGCGGAATCGATTATACCCTGTGATTATCATAACAATCAAGCTACTGATAACGGCACTTGTTCTGGCATAATGTCACGATTTGTGTTTCATAGTAAGACTTTGTCAGTTTCTGAAGATTCATATAAGGATAAAGAATATAAATCCAACGTTTACAGAACCTCAGTCTAACTTCGAAACTTTCCAGTGAACATGTAAAATGTGTCAAATTCGATGTTACGTCGACGCGAACACGAAGTGTATTCGACGTTACCGTCTGTTGCTGTGTTAAACAGAGCTCCAGATAAGAAGGGGTAACAGAAATAACTCAGAGATAATTGTCCTCATTTCTCCAGAAAACATTTGCTGTGCCCCTAATTAGAACCCTCTCAGCGAGAGGGCTCTAATCAGGGGTAACAATGTATGTTTTGATGGAAAAATACCGAAACTATCCCTTAATTATCCGTGTTACCCTTTTAGGAGCGGCTGTAGCGTAGTGGATAACACTCCAGACTACCAATCCAGGGGTCGCAAGATCGATCCCCCGCTTCTCCGGTCTTTCGGATGAGACTTTAAACCGAGGTCCCGTCTCCATATGACCTCGTTGTTGTTGGGACGTTAAACCCGAGTTCACTCACTCCCTTCTTATCTAGAGCACTGGTCAATATATCGCTTTTTTGTTCTTGCAGGTGACTGAGAGTTTCTCTGGGTATGGTCCTGGGGTAAGGTTTGTGGAGTACACTCATGGGGGCCAGGACAACTGCAACTGGGCGGGACACTACGGTGCTAAGATAGCATGCTCATCTTTCGTCGTCTGTATCCCAGAGAAAGAGGGATCATCCTCGTCTTCATCATCGTCGTCGTCTTCGTCGTCGTCGGATGAAGAATCTTAAGAAGCCAATAAATAAACACGTCCATTCCGTCAAAAGAACAATCGGTTTTATGATATTATACATGTACTGAGAGATTTTCAGCTCCTCATTGTCCTGTTACAAACCGCGAACTTATGGTGGCTGGTGTGTTCTTTAACAGTGCTTTTGAGAACTGTGGGCAACTTTTGCCATCAGACTTGGAAGTGTCAATATCGTATTGACTTGAAATAGAGGATCTTACATGAGTGCTCATGTATTATTGAATTTATTAAACGAGTTGGGGAAAAGATAAGATGCGAGGCTCTGCCGAGCATCTTATCGTTTTCACCAACGAGTTCAATAAATTCAATAATACAGGAGCACGAATGCAAGATTCTATTTATCATATGACACAAAAATCGCATTTTATTAGCAAATTTTGCACCAAAAAGTCACGATTTCGCCATTAGAAAACGCGACGTTTTTACAAACGTCGACGTATAACGTTACGACGTAATTTGCATATTTAATCCACTAGTGGATTATCGTTTTTAATGCATGGCTTTATTACACTCTCAGATGCGACGTTATATGATAAATAGCATTTATTATATTGAAAATCGTAAATGTTGCGTTAGGTCCTTATAGTCCACTTCTACAGCTGCACTAAGATCTTTGTTTTAGTCTACATTTAGAGCTCTCATTTAGTCCTCATTTACATGGCCATTATTTGCTAATTAAAGTAAATAGGGGAAAAAGAGAAAAAAGAGCAAAAAGTTATTTAGTTTTCTTCTTTTTTTCATAAAACGCTAGTCTTAAGTCAAAAATGTTGTGTTAGCCTACAATATCCTAGAGATCTTTTAATATAATATTTAGGAAATCAAAGGAATATTAGTATGGTCATTTTTAATGAACTTATTTCTACATTACAATCAAAAATAATGGGCTTCTCTTGCCCTGATGCATACTCTTTTTGACTTTACACACATTATATGAGCTGCGACGCGAGAAAATCAACAAAGTGGCTGTGCGCTCAGTGCAGACTCAAATCAACCTGGGCATCCGCCCAGTCTGATCAGAGTCTTTGCTGTCCGTATGAAGGTAGCTTAGACCCTCGGCTGCCCTTTTAGCACTTAGGAAAGACTCTGATCAGACTTGGCAGATGGTCAGGCTGATCTGAGTATGCACTGGGCGCACAACCACTTTATTGGTTTTCACGTGTCACGGCTCATATGTTATTTTCTGATACTGCTTGTGACACTGATATACATCGTGAGAAAATGCAGTCTGTAAATGGATATGCGCGCTGGGCTTTTGTGCGGACCAACGTTCATAGACGTTTTGTATGTTCATAGCCGGATAATTATGACTATATTTTAAAACAAGAACACTAACATGTCATACCTTAACCAGCCTTGCAGACTGCACATGTAAGTGAACAAACGCAGTTCACTTAAGGGTAACAACAGTTTTTCTCAAACAGCTATATCTGTTATGTTCACTATTTAATTCACCCCGCCGCCGTGAGGTAGACTTAATACAAAATACAAAAATGTATCAAAATTATCCTGGAAAGCCCACGATATTTGAGCCTCATTTTATGAGCCGCGACACGAGAAAACCAACAATGTGGTTGTGCGCCCAGCGCA
Source organism: Ctena decussata (assembly GCA_963989385.1). Taxonomy (NCBI): domain Eukaryota; kingdom Metazoa; phylum Mollusca; class Bivalvia; order Lucinida; family Lucinidae; genus Ctena; species Ctena decussata. The sequence continues at coordinate 95,309,109 of OZ022499.1, forward strand.
GACTCAGATCAGCCTGGGCTTCTGCCCAATCTGATCAGACTCTTCGCTAAGCGCTTAGAGTCTAAGCTACCCCCATGCGGACAGCGAAGACTCTGATCAGACTGGGCGGATGCCCAGGCTGATCTGAGTCTGCGCTGGGCGCACAACCACATTGTTGGTTTTCTCGTGTCGCGGCTCTTAAACTTTATTCAGTGAATACGCCTTTTTTATGGAGCTTTATACACCACAGTTTGATTAGGTTATTTTACTTGTAGTTAACTTAGACATACAGTTCTTTTACTCGAAGTATTAAGTATTTTGTATTACTGTACATTAGTTTGTATTTTCAATAATATAAAAAATTTGTACAATATTTTTTTTCCTTATTTCTGTTCCTCATGTTTAAATAATTCCATGCCTACTCTGGTCAACTGTGACATTTCTCACTTTTATGGTCATATGATAAGCCATTTGGAATGCTGTTGGAGGAGTTGCTGGTACAAAACTTCGGACGGACATTCACATAAACCTACAAATATACATGCACGGAGGGATGAAGGTCATTTCTATCGTATCCGCCTACGTTGGATGACAATAAAATCTCCCCGTAATTTTACCTGTTACTCCAAACATTATAATAGATGCGATACAGCATCAGTAGCAGAAGAGTGATTTAGCCAACTATAGGATAGTCGGGTAAAATCGGACAGCGGGTAAATTCGGACAGTGCCATTGTTACCTTTACATGTCAGTTGTTTGGAATTTAAACAAAATAAACTGGGCAAACTGTGAAAATCCTGATGAGACGGCTCATTATGAGCCGTCTCATCTGGATTTTCAGTTTGTAATGGTATGTCCGAATTTACTCGATGTCCGAAATTACCCGACTCCATTCTATATGCAAGGAACGATAACACCAACTATATAGTACTGCTAGTAAAATTCCGATTAATGTTTCTACAGCAGTTATCATGGCAAAACCTCGTTCACAATATATGGCAGAGTAAATTCGAGTTTTAATACAGGGCTTATTTTGCCCGCATACGAGTATTTTAGCTCGGCTAAGAACAAAGAGCTCATAGTGAGCTGTTATGGTCGATCTTCGTCTTTCTTTAAGTTTTCCAAAGTTTATAGATGAATGATATCATGTCATCTACCAAAATTGTTCACATGAAATGGACCCAGATAAAGTTTGGTTAATATGATAACCAAAGTCTTTCTTAACACCACATCCCCGGACCAGATTTGATCCATGAACTGTAATATGTCATCCACCAAAATTGTTCAGATGAAATGGACCCAGATAGAATTTTGTTTATATGGTAACCAAAGCCAAATCTTTAGAATTCTTTTCAGATTTTATAATAGTTTGACAGTTTTTCTTTATCCTTTTGCGAGAGTGTTCAAGCTGTAGGATTTCCTTTAGGACGAGTCCGATTTTGCCCAAATGACAGTATCTCATGAACCGCTAAACAAGTTGGAACCAAACATAGTGATAACGGTCATTGTAAGGAGTTTTTTTTCCAAATTATGTAATGGACTATCCAAGATGAACCGTCTAAAGTGGACGGTGTGTTTTGGACTAGGGAAATAGTGAGCAAGCTGGATAATTCGCTTCCCAGTATGATCCCTCAAACTCATCTAGATTGCATCAATGTTCTAGACGGGGAGGACGCAACAGTTTCTTGGAAATTAAACAGACATTCAAAGGACTTTTTACTTGTGGTCAAGACTTCTGCCGCCACACGTGCCACGCCACTGAAAGGGTTCATACCGCTTTCGGATGTCAACACATCATCAGAACAAATCTACCGAGAAAACCGAAGCGGAAAAGTATATCCCCATCTACCATCGCTAGGGATCGTGTCAGAAGACAGAGATCTTAGATAAAGAAAAGATCTGCCCAAACTTCTTCTCTGCATGCCCGGTGAGTGAGTGAACTCGGTTTTAAGGTCCCAACAACACATAGGTCATACGGAGACGGAACCTCGGTTAAAAGTCACATCCGAAAAACTGGAGGAGTGGGGAATCCAACCCGAGACCCATGGAGTGGAAGTCTAGCTCTTACATGCCCGGCGACAACCAAATGCCATTTTCAACAGGAAAACTCCATTCTAGTCTGGCTACAGACCCTATGTTCAATATATCTCTTGCAAAGGAACATATAGGACATAATAGGAATCTGACCACCAGAATAATATACAGATTCGACTGGGGCCAGGCTAACTCCATTCATACAATATCGGGTTCTTCTGGTGATTATAAAAACTCCAATCATTTGAATTTCCGGTCAAAGTAGTTTAGGCGCCCCGATAGCTCAGTCGGTAGCGAGGTTTACTAGACTGGCTGCATACCTCTGCCGCGTAGGTTCAAAACCTGTGTATGAATGGTTGGCTGTTCCCTTCGGGGTTGCGGTTGTTTCACGAGTATTCCCCAGCCCCTATACAGCTGAGAACTGCACTGTAAAAAAATGTGTTAAGATTCTTAACAAAAAATGCAGTCCGATTTTTTATGTGTTTAAATCGTAACATGTTCAATTTGCAACATGTTTAGGTATATGTTTAGAAATTAAATATGTACAAAATTGGTTATACTTACCTTTTATTGTCTCGCCTGCGAAGCAGAGGCGAGACATATGTATTGCTTTTCCGGTGTCGTCGTCGGCGTCGTCGGCGGCGGCGGCGTAAACTTTTGTCGAGTTTTTGCGTTTAGGTCATTTTCTCAGAAACTATAAGGGCTAGAGCCATGAAACTTGTGTCATGCATACATCTGGAAGAGTACATCTGAAAGCCATCATCAATGTTGAGTCTTGACCTAGATTTTACGGTTGACTGACTTCGCAATTTTTTGTCGAGTTTTTGCGTTTAGGTCATTTTCTCAGAAACTACAAGTGCTAGAGCCATGAAACTTAAGTCGTGCATACATCTGGAAGAGTACAGCTGAAAGCCATCATCAATGTTGAGTCTTGACCTAGATTTTACGGTTGACTGACCTCGCAATTTTTTGTCGAGGTTTTACGTTTAGGTCATTTTCTCAGAAACTATAAGGGTTAGAGCCGTGAAACTTGGGTCATGCATACATCTGGAAGAGTACAGCTGAAACCCATCATCAATTTTGTGTCTTGACCTAGATTTTACAGTTGACTGACTTCGCACTTTTTTGTCGAGTTTTTGCGTTTAGGTCATTTTCTCAGAAACTATAAGGGCTAGAGCCATGAAACTTGGGCCATGCATACATCTGAAAAAGTAACTTTCAAAGCCATCATCTGTATTAAGTCTTGACATACATGTTACGGTTGACTGACTTCGCAATTTTTGTCAAGTTTTTGCGTTAAGGTCTGTTACTCAAAAACTATAAGGGCTAGAGCCATGAAACTTGGGCCATGCATTCATCTGGAAGAGAAGAACTCAAAGTCATCATCGATGTTGAGTCTTTATCAACATTTTACGGTTGGCTGACTTTGCAATTTTTTGGCAAGTTTACGCATTTAGTCTGTTTCTCAAAAACTGTAAGGGCTAGAGCCATGAAACTTGGTTCATTCATACATCTTTGCTGATTTAGCTCTGTTTTGTGACAAAGCGCCAGCAGGCGAGACACCGCATTCCGCGGAATTCTTGTTTTGAAAATTTCCTTTGTCAACATTTTCGTCTCTTTTTTTTTTTCGTTCTTCAACGGGGAAAAGAGAGAATGGATTCATCCGAAACGCGTAACAGAATAAAACGTGTTTAGCAGACTTTGTCTGGGGAAATAATAGAAAAGGTGTACATGTTTAGCTATATGACATATTCCTAAACATAGTTACACCTAAACATGTAACCACTTGTGTTTTGTAGCTAAGCGCGATTTTTACAGTGTAGTTCTGGCTTTCCTCCACCAGAGGACAGTCCTCTGACGTAATGATCAAATATGATCGAATCGGAGTATGAAGTAAAACAAATGAACTGGTTCACTATTCTGAGAGTTCTTCTGTTTTGAATTTTGAAAAAAGAGTTGGCATCATTGGATTGTTATACAGAATTGGATGATAACTTCCCCGACTACTGTGCAAACTGTTTAATCTCAGGAAAGAAAACTGGCTTAAGACGCTGCACGGCCTGTAGGTTTGTTAAATAGTGCAGCAAAGAGTGCCAAGCGGGACATTGAGTATCCCACAAATTGCTCTGCAAGGCAATTCAAGGTCCTTGGAAAAGTGCTTGGTGGAGGTGGTGGATAATCATTTTATTATTTTTTCAGTAGCTGTGAAGAGACCTGTTAGTGATGAACTGGACAATTTTAATTGTGTGGAGGTGTATTCACTACATTCGTTGGTGACCTAATTCCACGGTGTAGGAGTTTTCCTTACATTTACCACAAACCCTTTGTATCCGAGTGCACCGAAAAGAAATAGGGCGGGACTTTCTGAACGAACGATGGCCGTTGTAACTAAAGTAACAAAACGTAAAAAAGACAATATTGCAAAACCTGCTGAATTGAATGCGACCAATCTTAATCAGAATGATTCTTGTATGGCCGCAGTGAAACATGAAATGACAATATCTCAAAAAGTTTTTTTTTTTTATTTTTACCAAACTGATTCAGAATGATCCTTGCACTGAACTCTTTCAAGATATGCAAACAGATCATCTTAAAGTAGGGGATGACCATCTGTCTAATAAAGAGCTGTTCATTCAGTTTACTGTGCGTGCCTTTCTTGATCTGAATTGCTGTCAGTTTATAATACATTTGAGCCGCGACACGACAAAACCAACAAAGTGGTTGTGCACCAAGTGCACAGTCAGATCTGATCAGATTCTTAGCTAAGCGTTTGAATGGAAGCTAAGGGTCTAAGCTACCTCCATGCGGACAGCGAAGACTCTGATCAGACTGGGTGGATGCCCAGGCTGATCTGAGTCTGTGCTGGGCGCACAACCACTTTGTTGATTTTGTCGTGTCGCGGCTCAATTTTCTTTTCCTTTTGGTTTTGAGGGCAGGATATGAGATTTGATTGAATTAGTTTCTGATCATTGCTTTATCTGTTACCTAATATTACCAACGTTACTAAATATACTGAAACATAAATGAGGATATCTGAAGAAGCGCTGAATAGGATTTGACCAAGCTTGGTCAGAAGAATCTTTGCATCGTTGTACAGTGGACTCGACAGTATCGGTCCAAGTTCAATAAAACTCCTGTTTCATTGTGTATGAATGCTAAAATTATGCACTTTATAACACATAAAAATTGCAAAATATCCCTTCTGTCTATCCATGTCAAAATATTGACGAAATTTATTCCTTTAAGGGCAGATAACCTACCCTGACTTACAGGAGGGTCTTACGACAGTAACGAATCGGGTGCGACAGTATCGGGTCATTTGATATCATTTTATAGTAGAGTTCCACCGAGGCATTCACCCAACAACTTAGCTTCAGTAATTTGGCTACATGAACAGTTGGACCTATTAAACTCTCAGAGAAAACTTTTACGGCCTTTCAACGATATTTTTCATGTGGTCCTTTACCACCAGCGGTTATTGCTGTTAAATAACAGTTGAATGTATACAAATGTACAAGCATGTCAAAAATTCTTAACTCACTAAACCCCTTCGTCCTATATCACGGAACTACTCAAACAGTAAAGACCATAATCTGCCTTTGCGAAGTGTAGACCCTTATAAGACCGTAGTGTCTGATCAGGTTCAACAAATTCACGGTGGTTTTCCGCCTTATCATTGATATTTCAATGCAATTATATGGTCAGTCAACGAGATCAGCGGTATTAATCGCAGACTACACAGTGTACAAATGTCCAGCTTATGATAGCCAGTCATTGATGGGTTCACACACACCTGAGCCGATCTCAAATGTTTCTTCAGAATGTTTAGCAGAAGCTTAGTTGTGCTACGCATAACCTTCATTATCACACCTAGTGTGTGGGGCGTGGGATGAAGGATATTTTACGAAAAGAACGTTGTCTTATTTTTATACTGATCATCTTTGAAAACAGACACAGCAACCACTCAGGTAGCTGATTTGTTACTTGCTGTCAGCATGAGACCATGCATCCAACATAAAGTTTTCCAGCTGATACCTGTATTTCAGTTCAAATTATATAATGATCCGTTACTGTCGCACATTGGTGCCCCACTTTTCAAGTCTTTACATTCATCAAATACTAGGAGGTTACAAAAAAATGACTGCCTGCAATTTTAGGGATGCCAGGACACATTAGAAAGAAGAATTGGTTTCAATCGCCCAATGATAAAATAGTTTAAATAACCAAAATCTATTCTTGGGATAACGAGCAACAGACAAAATGCAAGCGCCGCTGAACAGGAGCCAAGCTTTTCAATAACTCTGATTTGTTTCACAGACGCTCATTTCGATCGAATTTTTCACCATGCACTTTGCCATTGGTCTAACTTGATGACTGTAATATAATGGTTACAAATATTTGCTTCATTTGTGAGAAAAATGGGTGATAACTTATGAGTGATCCGATACTGTCGATGATCCGATACTGTCGAGTCCACTATACATCCAAACCATTCATTACTGCTACTAGAAATAGCAAATTATTTCATGAACCGCTAAAGAGATTTTGACCAAAATTTGTGGGAACGATCCTTCCATCGAACTCTTTCATAATCATTCTAAGGACCATAAAAGAGGGCCACTGTTACTAAAGGTAGCCACATGAAAGTGACAACCCGAGTGAATTCATGGATAACATGGGTGACCATGATTTCCATTACTGCATACATCATTTCCATGAATTCATACAGGTTGTCATTAGCCGGGCCGCGTAGCGAAATCGGTAGGGCACCTGACTCATAAGTCAGAGGTCCTGGGTTCGAAACCCGGTCTGGCCACATACTTTCGTTTCTCCTTCCGCTGATTCAAGAAGGGCAGTTGTCAGTTACTGGCGAAAGTATGTGCACTTAGTACTGGTTAACCGCTTAGGAGGTCTAAGCCTGCCCAGGAATAGTGTGGCTAGGTTAACTGGCCGTCCCGACATGACCATAGTTGTTTACCGTGGACGTTAAGCAATAAATCAATCAATCAAAAAAAAGGTTGTCATTATTGTGATCATTTCCATGAATTTATACGGGTTGTCATTTTTGTGATAATTTCAATGAATTCATACGGGTTGTCATTTTTTGTGATAATTTCCATGAATTCATACGGGTTGTCATTTTTGTGATAATTTCCATGAATTCATACGGGTTGTCATTTTTGTGATAATTTTCATGAATTCATACGGGTTGTCATTTTTGTGATAATTTCCATGAATTCATACGGGTTGTCATTTTTGTGATAATTTTCATGAATTCATACGGGTTGTCATTTTCATAGATATAGATAATGAATATAGATAGTGAAATGTCACAATTGTAAACGCACTGTTCTATATTCGGGTCCCCATTTCATAAGTTGTTTTTTTTTTCAAAGATATTTGAAAACTGTCAAATTAATGTGCACTTGTTTCCATTTAATTAATTTAAGTGTTGGATTTATTGTACTCTGACGTAAGTTGAGTGAGGACTACATAAATGGGTTCGGTCCATCATTCAGTCGGTCCGTCCCCCTGCCCGTCGGTAGACAAAGCTTCTGGTCACAACTCTGACGATTTTCATAAAAATTGATCAATCCGACATCATTATCACACCTGATGTGGATCAGATTTATCTTGATCGTGATCGAATTCTTTCTTCTAGTGTTATAGCCCTTGATCTGTACAGCGATACAGACCTAGTAACTGTAAATCCTCTTGCTATTTTCAACCGACATTTATAAAATATTCATCAGCTAACGTGGATTATATGTCAGGGCCCTTGATGCACAGGTTACAGTCCTTGATCACACATTTGATGGCCGCAAATCCTTCAGTTTCCCTAAATTTTCATAAAACTTATAATATACACGGAACACCAAGTATAGAATTACTGTTTGCAATCAAAAGTAATATTCAGAAGTCTGGTATTTGGAAATTACTAAAAAAAACATCCTACTGTTTAGAAATTTGATTGTATGAAGTGAGTGCGAAACTTTTCTTTCTGTTTCTGTGATGAAGGTTATGCTTTTCCGGGACAAAAAATTAGATGTCGGAAGCCAAATGCCACTGACCTATGCACTTTTCAATTTCAGGGAAATATGACTCTGATCAAAAGCATAACTCTTAAAGAAAACATCTGATCAGAAGTGAATTCACTTTCTTGTAAATTTCGTAAAATCGGTTGAAACTGGAAGCAGGCTTATTGTAAGTTCAAGTTATTAGTCGATGTAATTACTCTGAAAGAAATACTGTGACCATGGCCAGGATGCAATAGAATATTGAAGGAGGAGTTGGAGTTGTATTCACAAGATTTGTATCAACAGGATGACCAAGGGCTGCAACTCTTATAGAAACTGACGCCCGATTATGATGTTGATGGAATATTTTGGGAACAATTCCTTGAGTGTTTCAGAAAAGCTGAAAGAGTAGATGCAATCAAATATTCTATGTTTCTGGACAGATCATGCAGCAAGGGTTCGATCAGGAGCCCAATAAAATATCAAATCTTCTGATAGTGACAACAATGTCTTGAATATTGAGTCGCGATACGAGAAACCCAACAAAGTGGTTGTGCACCCAGCGCAGATTCAATCAGCCTGGGCATCCACCCAGTCAGATCAGACTCTTCGCTAAGCGCTTAAAGGGTAGCTAAGGGGCTAAGCTACCTTCATGCAAACAGCGAAGACTCTGATCAGAATGGGCGGATGCCCAGGCTGATCTGCGTCCAGGCCCGGATCCAGACCACCACGTACCGGTGGGGCTGGGAGGTGCCGATATGTTTGTGCGTATGAGGGGGGGGGGGCTTGAAAATATAAAATATATGACATAATTAGGGTCAATTTAGGGATCAGTTTGATGAGAATTATGTCGTTTTTGCCTTAAAGATGCAAGTTCTGCAAGTTTAATGTATTTTTGCCCCTGAACCATTTTTTGAGGAAAACAGTATTTGAGCATGCTTTCATCGAATAAAAATAGAAAACAAATCAATATTGGCAGAAATTACCCATTTAGGAGCATTCTTTCCAGCTTTTGTATTTATTGGCTTCCAGACAATAATTCCCTGCAGTGATTATAATCTTTTCTGATAAGTCCTGTTATGCACATTAAATCCTTTGTGACCCTTGTTTTAGCCTGTTTGGGTGGTGCTACTCATCTCAGTATCCATTTTTAGAACCAGAACACTCAGTTGAAATCCTTTCAAGCAAAGTTAGGGGTTTAAATTAGGAATACTTGGCTAATTACAAGTTATAGCTTTTTGAATTTTTTTTACAAATAAACAATGTTTGAACATCATTTTTAATACATGCTCGCGAAAAATAGTTACTAGGAGTTGGCTGGCACGCTGAAATTTATGTTCTTGGTAGAATGTGACGTTATTTTAATGGATTGAAGGGGGTCAGATTTGCAGACCTTGCAACTTTAAAATACATGTTGTAATATCTCACTAGAATCGCCTCGCCATATATATTACTCTAACCATATTTTACTTAAACTGTCATCAGATACTCCTTATCTGGATGCCTACATATTATACATAGGACAGAGGCCCAGATGGCGGGGCTGAAGCCCCAAAGCCCACCCCCTGGATCCGGGGCTGGCGTCTGTGCTGGGCGAACAACCACTTTGTTCGTTTTGTCGTGTCGCGGCTCAAATATGAAAAGCGTTGAAAATGAGGCAGGAGTTGCAGTTGCAAGATTTATCTCAGCGGACTGATCAAGGGATGTATGCTTAGCAAAAAAGGGTTGTATCATGTCCCATCTGCTTCAGATCTTGAAAATATTATGAAAATCAGTTGCAGACTGTTGGAGAAGTTGTGGCCACAAGATTTGTGTCCCTGGATAGTACTGGAGGCGCTGCAGCTCAGGGTCTGAAAGCTCCGAGTATGACACCGACCTCAGACGGTAATACCGATTTCGTGCAAGTCTTACAAAAATTAATGGAAATTGAAAGAGTTGCGGCTACCATGTGTCGCTGATCAAATCAAGCTCTTTACTTTTAGCAAGATCCTATCATATAATACATGTCAATTGATGAAACTGCTGTCTTTGAAAGTGTTATGAAAATCGTTTGAAAACATCAAGAGGAGGTATTACAGGCACTATAGGTTTGTATCGCTAGACAGATCAAGGGCTGTAACTGTGGCAGATGACCCTAATAAAGTCTTATTCACATCAAATGGTGATGATTATATCTGCAAAGATTTGTGAGTATCGGTCAAAAAACGGAAAGAGGAGTTGTGGCCACACTGAGATTTGTCTACACACAGACAGACAGAGACACTTTACCCAGCGCTCCGCGAAGATACAAGTATGCCAGCAGTGACACTGTGCCCAGCGCTCCACAAAAGTTAAGTATGCTAGCAGAGACATTGAACCCAGCGCTCCACGAAGATACAAGAATACTAGCAGAGACACAGTACTGAGCTCTCTACAAAGATAAATGAATGTTAGAAGAGGTAATTTATCCAGCGCTCCACAAAAATACACATATGCCAGCAGAAACACTGTTCCCAGCGCTGCACAAAGATGTAAGTATGCTAGCAGAAACGCTGAACCCAGCGCTTCACAGAGATACACGTATGTTAGCAGAGGCACTGTCCAGCTATCCACAAAGAAACACGTTTGCTATCAGAGACACTGTCCAGCGATCCACAAACTTACACGTATGCGTACAGAGGCACTGTACCCAGCATTCCACATAGACACAAATATGCTAGCAAAAACACTGAGCTCATCACTCCATAATGATACAAGAATACCAGCAGAGGCACTTCGCTCAGCGTTCAATGAAAATATAAGTGTATCAGCAGAGACACTTTATCAGCGTTCCGCGAAGATACAAGTATGCCAGCAAAGACAATGTACCCAGCGCTCCACAAAAGTCAAGTATGCTAGCACAGGCATTGAACCCAGTGCTTCACAAAGATACAAGAATACAGGCACGCTGTACCCAGCGCTTCACAGAGATACCCGTATGCTAGCAGAGGCACTGTTCTCAGCGCCCAACAGAGATACAAAATTGTCAGCAGAGACACTGTCCCCAGCGCTCCTCTGACACACGCATGCAAGCAGAGACACTGTATCCAGCGCTATACAAAAGCACACGTTTGCTTACATAGGCACTGTACCCAGCTTTCCACAAACATACACGTATGCTAGCAGATCCACTGTACCTAACACTCCACAAAGATACATTTATGCCTGCCCAGCGCTCTACAAACATACACATATGCTAGCAGAGACAATGTACCCAGCGCTCCACAGATACAAGTATGGTAGCATAGCTTCCGAAAAGGACACGAATGCTAGCACAAACACTTTACCCAGCACTCCACCAAAATACACTTACTTTAGAATAGAAACTATACCAAGCGCTCCACAAAAAATACAAATGTGCTGGCGGAGACACTGTACCCAGTGCTCTGCTTAAATCCGCGTATGGTAGCAGGGACACTGCCCAAAACTCCACAGAGATAACAGTATGCCTTCAGAGACACTGTATACAGCGCTCCACAAAGACACATGTATGCCAGCAAAGACACTTCCAGTGGGCTACAAGTATGCTAGCAGAGATATTGTACCCAGCGCTCCACAAATATACAAGTATGCTAGCAAAGACACTGTACTGAGCGCTCAACAAAGATACACGTTTGCTAGCAGAGACACTGTTCCAGCCCTTAACAAAGATGCTAGTAGGCTAGCAGAGACACTGTCAAGCGCTGCGCAAAGATACACAAATGCTAGTAGCGACACTGTACCAAGAGCTCCACAAAAATACAATCATGCTAGCAAAAAGAAGTATGCAAGCAGAGGTGTTTTACAAAGCGCTCCACAGAGATACAAGTATGCCCCAGTAGAGCCACTGTACCCCGTGCTCTACAAAGATACGTGTTAACTAGCAATGACACTCTCATCAGCGCTCCACAAAGATAAAAGTATACAAAGATACACGTATGCTAGCATGGACAGCGTACCTAGCGCTCCATAAAAATACACGTTTACTAGTAGAGGCATTCTACTCAGCGCTTCACACACATAAAAGTTTACCAACAGAAGCAAAGATACACGTATGCTATCAGAGACACCGTTTCCAGCGCTTCACAAAATTAGACGTTTTCTAACAGAGGCAAGTTACTCAGCGCTCCATAAAGATACACGTATGCCAGCAGAGGCATTTCCTCGCGCCCAATAAAGATACACATACACATATGCTAGCAGAGCCACTATACCCAGCGCTTCACAAAGATACAAAGATGCCAGCAGAGATACACGAGATGCCAGTGGAGTCACTGTACCAGCGCTCCATTAAGATACATGTACTCATCTGCTAGCACATGCATTCTTCTCAGTGCCACAAAGATAGAAGCACAAAGATACAAGAATGCTAGCAGAGACACCGTGCCCAGCGCTCCACAAAGATCCCCTTTTTCTAGCAAATGTACTTTACTCAGCACTCCACAAAGATAGCAGTATGCCATCAGAGGCACTGCAGTACCCAGCGCTCCACAAAGATACACGAATGCTAGCAGAGACACTGTCAGCGCTCCAGAAAGAAACACATCTGCTAGCAGAGCCACCCAGCGCTTCACAAAGATACAAGTATGCCAACAAGCCACAAAGATACGCGTATACCAGTGGGGGCACTGCACCAGCGCTCCACTGAGATACTTAAATGCATTTGCTAGCACAGGCATTCTTCCCAGCGTCTCAAAGAAAGAGGCTTAAAGAAACAAGAATGCTAGCAAAGACATCGTACCCAGCGCTCCACAAAGATCCTCGTTTTCTAGCAAAGGTACTTTACTCAGCACTCCATAAAGATACACGTATGCCATCAGAGGCACTATACCCAGCGCTTCACAAAGATACACGTTTGCCAGGGGAGGCACTTTACTTAGCGCTCCTCAAAGATATAAGAATGTTAGCAGATACCGTACCCAGCGCTCCACAAAAATCCTCGTTTTCTAGCAAAGATACTTTACGCAGCACTCCACAAAGATGCACGTATGCCATTAGAGGCACTGTATCCAGAGCTCCACAAAGATACAGCGTATGTTAGAAAAAGGCATTTTGCTCAGCGTTCCCAAATGATACAACCAGCAGAGACGCTATACCCAGCGCTCCACAAAAATACGTATGCTAGCAGAGGCACTGTTTTTGTGTCCATTTTGTTCATATAAAATGGAAATGTTAGGCCAAAATGAACTTTGTCTTGTGCTATGGAAAGAAAGATGTTTGCTAAAAAAATACTGAAGTTTCTAATATGAGCTGAAAACCTATCTTGGATATGTGAATTGGGGAGAAACGTTTTTGTTCTTTCTCACAGGGTATAAACCAGTCCGCCAATTATCGCTTCCTGCAGAGACTGTACATCATATTTGGCTTCCGCCGAGACTGTCCGCGAACTCTTGCTTCCTGCAGGGACTATTGTCCTCGAAAAATGGCTTCCTGCCGAGACTGTACACGTGATTCTGCTTCCTGCCGAGAGCCTCGGCAGGAAGCAGAATCACGCGGACAGTCTCTGCAGGAAGCCATTTATCATGTACAGAAGTCTCGGCAGGAAGCAAGAGATCGCGGAGAGTCTCGGTGGAAGCCAAATATGATGTACAGTTTCTGCAGGAAGCGAAAATTAACGGAATCGATTATACCCTGTGTTTCTGGTAATGGTAATGGAGCCATCTTGGCATTCCTGCCGATCGAATAGCATTGTTATATTTTGCTAATTTTCAAGTTGCTGAAGCTAGATTTTTTTAATTCGGACAGGTGGGAATGGAATTGCGCGTTTACAAAGCATGTGTACTGTTCGGTGGTGTGTTTTAATTTTCTTGCGGAATTGCTCATTCGGCTGATGGTATCATTTTGGTAGCCTTGCTTCCAGTCTATTATTTGACATAGTTTGGCGCACGAAACTCAGTCTCCGAATCATTTTTGTGGTCCGAGTGTTATTACTCCGGTCTCAAAACATCTTACCGTCTTAATTCAGCCTAAATCACTGTTAATGAAAACGTGCTAAAAGACTTGTTGTCATGCTGACATAATACATATACATGTATGTATGAGCCTGAGGAGCACAGAGGGTATCGTAATGACCCCAAATATTTGGACAGGAGTGCTTTAGCAAGCAATAAAGACTCAGATCACACTTCTCACAGCAGATCACACTTCTCACAGCGTCCGAACTGTTGATTTTTCCGCCGGAAATCTCTTAAATAAAATTTATGTTTAATATTTAGGCAGATTAAAAAAAAATACTGAAGGTGTCGCGATAGTTAAGGTAACTACAGTAATCCTTACTTAAGTGGCGTCACGTGCAAAGAGCCGTTTAGCCATGTGCGTACATTACCTGGGCATCTGCGGAGACTGATCAGTATTCATTTTTCCAAAATGAAGACTGTTCAGTCTTCGCAGATGCCCAGGTTATCCAATCCGTTAAAAACGGGTGACCAGACTGCGTAGAAGCTCGAACTGAGTCTTCCCTGTTTTTGTCATGCTATAAGGTACCTTTTCACGCGACACCAGTCATTTGTTCTCGTCATAACACAGAACAATCCATCAATGATAACAACATTTGCTACCAATTAACAATCAATTAACTGGCTGCTGAAGCTGATCAAGCGAGATAACTTCAGCAGTACTAGGGTAAGTTTTATTGTGATAGAGTAGCTTTACTTAGCAGATCGATAGAGGGCGCTGTTCTTGGATCTATCCCACAATGCCCAAATATAGATCAGCGTGACAGTTGCTGATGCTGGTTGCGACAAGATGTCGTGAATGTGAAATTTCTGTCGTGGGTTCTACGCTGTTTTCGCAATGACAGAATCAGATTCAATAGCAACTGAACGGTAAATCGATAGCGTTAAGTGTGATCAAAAGCGCTAGTGACGTAAGAACAACAGGCCAGCAGCAATTTCGTTATTTCAACATCTCGTTTCTAATGGTAGAATCAACTTTCGATTTCTTATTATTCGTGAGTAAACCTGAATAGTGGATGTGTAGTTATCAGTTTATTCACGTATGTTTCATATTATTCTGATAGTTTAACCGATTCAGTATTGGCTTTTCACTGTAAGTATTGGAATATAAATACGTATCCAGTTTTTTACAAATTTCTTATAACCTTCCATTGCTGTGTGTTTTCCAGTGTGAATCAATGTAGATCTGTGGATCTTTCTAAATACAGTTGGCAGTAAAAAATGAAAGTGTTTGTTTTGGGATTTAATGAGTCTGAAAATCAATGACACATAGAACATTATAGTGAATGTGCAAATATATTGGAATTATAAACTCTAATTGTAGGTATAGAACTGACCTTAATCAGCAGTTACTTTTAATCAGCTATCAAATCCATGATATTTGGCTGTGTGTTTGGGTGTTGTACTAAATATGCAAAATTGAAATGAATTATATCCTGAAGTTTAGGTCCTAAATTTGCTATATTAACAAACATGTCCAGAAATACTAGAGTTGCACTCAAAGTTAGTTTGCTGGTGATAGTTTATGTGACTGTTTCTGATCAGTTTGTTGCTGCATCAGCAGACAATGTAACTACTGGGATAACTTCTCAGGCAACAACTGCTAAACCAGATAAAGATGTTTGTATAAGAGATGCAGACGAATGCAAACAGGGCTTGATCCTACCAGTATGGGAACCATCAGGGGACCTTGGGCCTGGAGACAAGGCAGCACGGGCCACTGTATATATGGCTGCCATGATCTACATGTTCCTTGGGGTCTCCATTGTTGCAGACCGTTTCATGGCGTCAATTGAAGTTATCACATCGAAGGAGAAAGATGTCATAATCAAGTCACCTGGGGGCTTAACTCAGGTTGTGAGTGTACGAATTTGGAATGAGACAGTTTCTAACTTAACGTTGATGGCATTGGGTTCTTCAGCTCCTGAAATTCTGTTGTCAGTGTTAGAAATAATCAAAAACCGTTTTAAGGCAGGAGATCTTGGCCCAAGTACCATTGTGGGAAGTGCAGCTTTCAACTTGTTTATTATTATGGCTATATGTGTATCATGTTTACCAGAAGACGAAGTGAGAAGAGTTAAACATTTGCGAGTCTTCATTTTGACTGCATCTTGGAGTGTTTTTGCATACCTTTGGTGTTACTTTATATTATCTGTATCAAGCCCTGGCATTGTATATGCTTGGGAGGCTGTTTTAACATTTTGCTTTTTCCCATTAACTGTTCTAACAGCTTATATTGCAGATAAGCAAATCTTTGTGTATAAGTTCTTGTCAAAGAAATACCGTTCCAGTAAGCAGAGAGGGGTTGTGATTACAAGTGAAGGTGAGACTGAACTAGGTAAAGCCAATCATGTTGGAGATGAAGTTGTTTTCAAGGGACTTGAATCGCAGGATACTGATGTCAGAGAATTTGAGAAACATCGTAAAGAATACATGGACATCTTAAGAGAACTAAGAAAAAAGCATCCTAATGCAGATATGAAAACCCTTGAAGAAAGTGCGGAGCTTGAAGCCATCAATCGAGGCCCAAAAAGTAGAGCATTCTATCGTATTCAGGCAACTCGTAAGCTGACAGGTGGTGGTAATGTTATAAAGAAGTCTAAGATAGAGAAGAAAGCTAGTCTAGAAGACATAAGGGTTGATTTCAAGGATGACGATGTAACATTAGTATACTTTGATCCAGGCCATTATACTGTCATGGAAAATGTAGGAACTTTTAATTTAACAGTATCAAGAGAAGGCGGCGATCTTAACAAGACTTTGTATGTAGACTATAAAACAGAAGATGGAACAGCTAATGCTGGTTCTGATTATGAGTACACAGAAGGAACACTTATTTTCTATCCCATGGAATCCCACAAACAATTCCCTCTAACTGTGATTGATGATGATATTTTTGAAGAGGATGAACATTTGTATGTAAGGCTAAGTAATTTAAGAGTTGGTGACAGCTCTGGTATGTTCGAATGTAACAACACAGCAAGCTCAGTCGCCAAATTAGGTACACCATTCTTGGCGACAGTTATGATTTTGGATGATGATCACCCAGGTATATTTCATTATGAAGATCGTGAAATTAAGATATCTGAGGCTGCCGGGGAGATTCAGATCAAGGTGATGCGGTCATCAGGGGCACGTGGCACTGTGAAGGTGCCATACCACTCTGTAGATGGTACAGCTAAAGGGGGCAAGGATTTTGAACCTGTGGTTGGCGAGCTGACATTCCACAATGATGAAACTGAGTAAGTACAGTATACAATGTACAACATTTTCTCCTTTGCACAGGCATAGCGTGATAAGGGCCAATATGGAGACTTTCTTTCTCAGAAAGGGAGAATGAGAATCAGAGCTCCAGATAAAGGGTTTTGGAGGATAATTTAGAGTTAATGTTCTTTATTCCTCAACAAAATAAAACATAGGTTGTGCCCCCTTATTAGAACCATCTCTGTGATATGGTTCAAATGAGCGGTCACAACATGTTTCTGGGGACAAATGTAGAAAATTATGCCTACATTATCCCTGTTACCCCTTCTTATCTGGAGCACTGACTACTTATTTAGAAAAGCCTGAATTTTTGATATGGAGAAATTTCTTTTAACCAAATAAATATATGGTAGATCTGCCTTAGAGTTCTTCCATTTTTTTCTCTGTCTGTCACTCTGTGGCATTCTGTGGATCAAGGTTCACCTCCTAGAAAGTTGGCAAAACAGCAAGAGTATATTGTCTGTGATAGAGATAAGCACCAGCTTTACCCAAAATATACAGACATATTGCCTGAGCAACCAGTGTAGATCCAAATCAGACTGCTCACAGGAGCAGTCTGATAATCTCTGATTATGGTCTACACTATTTGCCAACAGTGAAGGTTGAAGATTGAAGTGTCTTATCTTTTTAGGGTATAAATGGTAGAAAGGGTTTATATGGCATATACTCAGTACATTAAGGGCTGTTTGACTGGAATCGTTGCTTTGGTGTGGGTTGTAGAGATAGTGTCTCACGAATAGGGAGAATGATCAGTAGTCAGACTGCACAGTGTGAAGGACTAAATTTCTCTCCTTGCTGATCATGACAGAAAGCACCTTTACTTGCATATAGGTAACCTGCAGGTCTGCTACTGGCAGAGATTAGCTGATGAATAAAGATTAACAGATGCTAACTCTATGCTAAATCAAAAACAGACCTTTTTAATGGCTAAACATAGAACAGAAATAATAAACAATAGATGTAGTATTTTTGATGGCATCAAAAAAGTAGTTTCATGCAGACAGGTAAATAAATAAAGAACTAGGTGGCCATCAGATTGTATGGTTTTAATTTAATATGGATGTTTATTTTTGTCTATGAGCACTTGGTTATTCAGTGGTTAGGTGGAGGCCGGGTCCTTCGCTGTGTGTGTTATTGGTTGGAGAGGGGAAGTATGTTTATGTGTTGAAGATACTTCTGAAGTAAATTCTGCAGGTACTCCTCAAGGCTTTGTGCTTGGTCCCTATTGTTTCCAAATTTTTATTTATAAACCATATAAGAATATTTTTTTTCATAGAAATACGTTATAAGGCCCATTATGGATTTGAGGCGCCCATTCAGTGCTTAAAAAAAGAAGGGGTAATTGGGATAGGTTAGGGTTACTATTCCATATTTCTCCCTACAGGCATATGTTGTAACCCCGTATTAGGACGGTTCTAATGAGAGGTCACAACATTAATATGTATGTTTTTATTGAGAATAAAAGTATCTCAGAATTATCCTGGAATCCCACCTTATCTGGAGCTCTGTCAGATGTTATCACCCTGTGACATTTTCATTAGAACCATCTCACTGGGGAGGTTCTGTTCAGATTCTGTATGTATACCGTAATGATCCTAAATAAGGGCCTACCCTTAATTTGGGCCTTTAACCATCTTGACACACTGGCGTCAAGTCAACTTAAAATTTGAACAACCGGCTTGTATCAAAATTTTCTTGGCAGATTTCTGCATGTACAACACAGTCCCATGATTAACATATTTTGAGGTCCTTGAAAAGGCATAGGATGGTAGATGAATTGCCTGTTACTGAGACTAATAATCTAATAGTCTCAGTATAAGGCTATTCATTTATAATACTATGCCTTTTCAAGCGTATTCTCAGTATAAGGCTATGCCTTTACACTTGGGTCACTAATCAACAAGCTGAGTCTCTAATGCTCGTATGCCTTATTTCCTTATGTGGCCTAAAACGGAAGAAGTTCTCTTATAATATGCCTCTTTATTTAGTCTTGATGGGAGCCGTGACATAATAGCATGACATAATGGCATTATATCCAAAACATCTTTTTAATGAGAAGTGTTTATAAACACTTCTCATTAATAAGATGTTTTATAATGGCATTATATCCAAAACATCTTTTTAATGAGAAGTGTTTATAAACACTTCTCATTAATAAGATGTTTTATAATGGCATTATATCCAAAACATCTTTTTAATGAGAAGTGTTTATAAACACTTCTCATTAATAAGATGTTTTCGATATAATGCCATTATCATGTAATGTAACTATTAAAAGAGACATTTAGATTTTGTGTGTACTTCATTAGGTTTGTGGAAAAATACTGAAAGATAAACATTGTTCAAATTTTTGCTTTTTTTCTTGAGCTCTGAATATTTGAAAGTAGCTTTAATTTCACAAACTGAAGAATATCACAGTATTTGAGTTTACTACTAGGTTTATTTACATCCTGGTTTTATCTCAAAATAAATTGTTCCTTGTTGATCGTGGGTGTATAATAGTCATTTATTGTCAGGTAATCCTGTACTTGTTGGTTTAAACTTTAAATTTACTATGCAAAAGAATTGACTGAACCCCAGAGCTCTAGAGTTTGGCCTTTGTGGTTTCAGAGCTCTAGATTAGAGGGAGTATTTGGTGATAATTTGGGATAAGTTTTGTTAATTCTACATAAAAACATATGTTGCGACCCCTCACCTGAACCGTTGAGACGGTTCAGATGGATGAGGGGTCACAACATATGGTTTCAATGAGAAATAAAAAAAAATTATCCCTCAATTATCATCAAATACCCCTCTAATCTAGAGCTCTGAAACCACAAAGGCCAAACTAGATTGTTAGGAAAGAAACAGAGATGCATGATTTAATAGAAGATATACATGCAATACATGCATTTAATGTAATATCGCAGGTTTAAATTCACTTGTAAAAGAGATACCTCCCAAGCTGGTATTTGATATAGCTGACATTGAAATGAAATAATTCAGCGATGTTACATATCAAAATTTATTTAAAACTTCTAAATTTGTAAATAAAAATTTTGATACCATTATTACCTTAGACTTTCAGTGGTTATATGATATACTGCCGATATATACCAAATAAGAGCTCAAATAAGAGCTCGAGACCTTTTAAGCAGAGGGTTGTGGGTTCAGCACTCAGTAACGGTGCATGTTCAATCAATTTCTTCAGTCCAAAAGACCAGGAAATCCGCACCCAATGACACACTGTCCTGAAGTGAAGAAAAAGGTATTTTTTGATTGTCCACATGGTGTCCATGATCTCAAAGTCAAACAGGCAAACCTGTACATTAAACACACATCTAGGTATTATTTTTTTGCATGTGGGAATGTGGCTGCACTAAACAAGTGCAACTGAACAAAACAAAATTTATTTTCAGAGAAAAACAGATGTCCCCCCCCCCCCCCCCCCCCCACCCCCCACCACGCCCCCAGCAGCCCATTCTCAAACCACTTGAATCCCCTATAGTGCATTTGCACCTGCAAATTTAACACTTTGACGTTGGCTATTGATCTTTATAATGTGATCAAGGTCATCAAACATAGTCAACTCTGGGGATGGTCCCAAAGGCATATCTATGCAAGTTTGGTAGTAATCAAGCCAATGTCTCAAGAGATCTCTCAATCATAAGGAAAATTTTACATACCGGTATTTAAGTCCTCATGTGACCTTGAAAATGAGGTCAAAGTCACCAAAATCTATAATCAGTACTTAAGTTTGTCCCAACAATATATCTATGCATATTTGGATAAAATCCATCCACTGCTTCAAAAGATAGCCTACATACAAAACTATGACCTTGAAAATGAGGTCAAGGTCACCAAAAAACTAAACATATCTAAAAATTGTCGCGATGATATATCTGTGCAGGTCTGACAAATATCCATCCATTGGTTCAATGAATGTCTCATTTTTAGGGAGAATTCAACATTTGTAAGTTGGCTTTTAACCTTGTAAATGGGGTTTAGGTCACCAAATATAGTAAACTCTTGGGATTGGGGTAGGGGAGGCAGGGAGGGACATAATTACCATGGTATTATACAGGGGCTGACAAATCAAAATTTGATCAACTTGTCCTGTAGACAGATTCTGCTACAAAACGCTGAAATCCTTAGGTTTACCATATATATCTTATTCACTGTTCTGGGCTAGTAAGAAAATTTTTGACTTGCCCAGCAAAAATTTTAACTTGTCCCGGACAATGGATTTGTCAGGCCCTGCGGTACATGTATATATGTCACACTAAACTTCTAAAGCCAATTTTCACTGAAGAAGTTGATTGGGTGTTTATTGGAGAAGTGATGTTTATTAGAAGAATTACTGTATCCTAATCTATATTGGTTTTTACAGGGGTATGGTTTTTAATTTTTTACAAAAGTGTTAATGACGTCTTCGCATAATGATTAGGTTAACAGTTGATTTGATCTGTGATAATCTGATACTCTCTTTTGTCAGTTTTCTGCATAAATTTTACTATTAACGTCACCACCGACAGTGAATTTGCATTTTTCGACCTAGTTAAATTGTCTTTGGACTCATAAAATAGTTTTCATGTCCATAAATAGAATATTGATATACCAGATATAACCAATACTTATTGAAAAGTATAAGTTCTCATGGTCCAAAAGAAAGTACACAAGGCTAAGGTTGTGTACCTTTTTTAAGTTTGACAGCGTTTGAAAATTTGGCCGAGATTAATAACACCCACAATTCGGCTGAGATTCAAAACACCCACTACTTTACAAAATATGTTAATCTCGTTTCAATAATATTAATTTAAAGAAGTTTGCATTAGACTATGGTATTATTTATAAATGCACTTGCAACTTCTCTCATCCTCTGCAAATTAAGGATTAAAAAGAAAAAAAAATGTTTTGATTGCTTTTACTGCAAAAATTCAACAAATGTATGGCATTATATTACCATTTGACTGTCAGTCTTTTTAGTAACATCTGCCTTGACTTGCTCACCAGAATAATTTTAACTTCCCTGCAATAAGCGTTTTGAAACTCGCAAAGCAGGTATTTAACAGCATGTGAATTGCCTTAGTAATACATGGTTTTGTGTCTGTTAAAACATGTCTGTTGATAGTGTGTGACTCTAATATTTATGCAATAATTTTATATTTAAGCATCGTTCTTGTTCATTCAGTGCAGAGGCAATATGGATACATTGTACTCATTTAGGGGGAACATTTCTGTCATTTTCATTTTTGTCTCCCTTCTCAACAGAGGTCAATTCTTTAAGGAAAGAATTTGCTCCTGTAGGAGCAGATTCTTTCCTTTAAGAGTTGACCTCGATTTAGAAGGTTTTGGCACCCAGGAAAGCAAACAGGAAGCCACTGAAGTTGTTACCCTTGGTAAAAATGGCGGAAAAACAGAGGTATGCCCATATATCTTGAATAACAACAGTTTGTTTACCTCTCTTTATCTCTTCTTAGTGCTTACCTACATTTTTTCATTCCTTGGTTTTGCTTGATGTATAAAAAACCTATAGACAAGAATCAGTTGATTTCCCATGGGACCCCAGTTTCAACAGGATAAGAGTTTAATGGCTGTTTTTAGTTTCTATTCTCTTCTTTTAGCAATTACAACACAGGGTAACTTATTGAATTTTCTTGTTGCTCCTGCTTGCATTATCAGATTAAACAATCAATAGGTTGGTTTGAAATTTTATTTCAAGGGTAATTAATTAGTTTTCAGACTGAAACAATTGACATTTTGCTTTCAGTGTGATAATGTAATTTCTAAATTGGTTTGCATGCCATTTTGCAGTCAGGTCCCTCAGTGTTTACAGTCGAACTTCGGTGGCTCGAACTCTCAAGGACCACCGAAAAAAGTTCGAACAATCGGTAGTTCGAGCCATTGAAGACCAACTCAACATAATCCAACTTACTTTATGTACTATGTTTTTTCTATCATACCTATGATAACTACCTGTATTTTGATCGGTCACTCTTTGAAACTTTGCACTTTCAGGTAGATAGAAGAAAACAACACAGAAACTTACGTTTATAATCTTATTTACAATATAAAAAGATCAAGATAAGCATGGACGTAGCAAACCTGATGACCCATACTTGTAATCGGTAGGATCTACATTTAGTCCGGTCATGAAACTTGGAAATGTTTTACAAGGAAATAGGTGCGAGCCATCGGTGTTTTTACATAGAAAGTGGTTTCTAGGGGTCAGACTTGGGGTTCGAGCGTTCGAGCCATCGTTGTTCGAGCCAAGTGTGGCATGTTTAGTTGAAATGAATAGGAATTTTGCCGGGACAGGAAAGTCAGTTCGACTGAAACATGGTGTTCGAGCCTTCCGAGTTCGAGCCAGTGAAGTTCGACTGTATATAGCTACTGTGCTACATATACGATAATTGTTGTGAAACCATTTAGGGCTGTTCCAGTTTTGTCGGCTTGCAGTGGCTGGGATGGCACTTTTCAAAAAGATGACAAACAGGAAAGTACAAGTGTCTACCAGTCGTGTACACTATCAGACTAAATTCTTGGACAAGAAGCGCCAGAGCAAGTGAAGTGTGTCAGGAGCCGTCTTATCAGGAGCTTGACAGTATTTTGAAATATTCTGAGATATAACAAATGAATTTGATTTGATTGAAAGATGGAACGGGCCATTAAAGATTTGATTAAGGTGTATGGGGTACATGTCCAGGAAAAGAAACTCTGACATTTTTATTTTTGCCTCCCTTTTTAATGGGGCTCCACTATTAAAGTAAAGAATTTGCTCCTGCAGGAGCAAATTCTTTCCTTTAAGAGTAGGCCCGTTTTTGTAAAGGCTTTATCATCCTCAATAAGCTGGAAGTCACAGATGTTGTTTCCGTTTGTAAAAATGGCAGAAAAATAAGGAGGTGTATACGCCTTAGGGACCGACCATTTGATATTCTGGGGGGGGGGCCTGGTATTCTTGATGGAGACAGGGCATTTTATTCCACTGGCCTCTGGAAACAATTTCTTTTTTTTTCACCTTGAGGGAGCCAATTTCTTTTTTTTACAAACTAACTCAAACAGGTTATTTTTTTTTTATTTTATGGGCTGAACTATCAGATCCTCGTCCTTAACACATCCTTGTATTTTACCTACATCAGTAATTTTTACACCTTTTTTTCTCACAAAAAGAACACCAGGTGCAGTCTTTAACCAGGCTAAGGGCGTCGCTTAGCTTGCTTTTGCAAACCAGAGCCTGAAGCATGTTACTCTCTTCATCTATGGTACAGATACAAACATCCCTGTATGAGTTTGGCAAAAAATTAGGCCTTAAACTAGGGATATTTTGGTCTTAAATTAGGGCTATTTTGGCAAAGTTTTAGGACTAACTTTAGGAATTTAAGGGGTTTTTCTAGCCCAATCATATGCCAAAACATGCTTTTTTTAGAAAATTTGATAAATACTTACTGATAGAGTCACATTTTACATGAACGCCATTTGATAAAATGGCTGAAAAATCTGTGCTAAGAAGTTAACAAAGGGGGGTCTGGGGGCGTTGCCCCCAGAAGCCAAAGCAATTTCCCTATTTTAATGGCAATTTTAAGACTGGAAACAATAGAGAAAAACTAGGGATGATGATAAAAATAAGTTTTTTTCATTTTATGACTTTTGCCTTTTAGAGTGTTTATTTTGCCATAATGGATTTGTCTCCCATAAGCTAGTGACTCTTTTGCAATTCAGTTTTAGTGGAAACATTTACTTAGTAATGTGGCAGACCAATAGTACATGTATGTGAATGTTGTATAGGATGTTTTTGTAGATGTATGCACATGGGGGGGGGGGGGGGGGGGGGGGGGGCGCTGGTGTAAAACAATTGTAGATAATATTAAAATGTTACTATAAATATATGGGGGTCTGGGGGCACAGCCCCCAGAAGCCAGAGACATCATAAAAACTCAATTTAAATGGAATTATCTGCAGACAATATTTTT
Source organism: Ctena decussata (assembly GCA_963989385.1). Classification (NCBI taxonomy): domain Eukaryota; kingdom Metazoa; phylum Mollusca; class Bivalvia; order Lucinida; family Lucinidae; genus Ctena; species Ctena decussata. The sequence continues at coordinate 95,334,303 of OZ022499.1, forward strand.
TTTTTGAAATTTTGGGTGGAGCCAGGTTATTTTTTTCACTGACTTTTGAGATCAGATTATTTTTTTAAACCCCCTTATGAGACAGGTTGTTTTTTTCTTGCATATCCAAAGACAGGGAATTTTTTTGATAAATATACCAGGCCCCCCCCAGAATATCAAATGGTCGGCCCCTTAGGTGTCTGTCAATATTCACCTCAAAATGCAGCGTTCCATGTACATGTAATTGTATAGGGTACGCATAGGTACAGCTAAAGAGTGATGAGTTGTCTATATAATTATCTGCAGAGATGCATGTACATGTATAATATGAGTGTTATGATTGCTGAGAAAATTAGATGGATGGCTGCTGGTGGGAGTTAGTGAGGCGCTGCCAAAATTCCTATGTCTAACAGAGCTACATGGAATTAAGACACATTTTGGATGAAAATGTGATTGATAACTGTCATGAACTTGTGGGCAAAATGTGTTTTTTTGAGGTTTCAGCAGGGTAACTTTGGTGAGGGGAATCAGTGAGACCCCACAAAATTATGATAAATGTTGAAAATTTTCACAGACAATGTAACCCCAAAAATTGATCATATCTAGAGCTACTGTGTACTAATGAAAGTTCTTGGAAGATCAATGCAGAGATTACATGTTATAGATTGGTGGAGCTTTGATCTCTCAGCACTAATATTTATTAAAGGGAAACGCCCACCTGGAAAGTATTGATTATGATAGATGACAATAAGTTTAACTAGCCTCAGTCATATCAAAATGATGGTAGTACTGGGCAATGAAACCCCATTCGGCAGTGTGACTGATTTCTGCCATGGACAAGATCACAGGGTATAATCGATTCCGCTAATTTTCGCATCATATTTGGCTTCCGCCGAGACTGTCTGCGAACTCTTGCTTCCTGCAGGGACTACTGTCCTTGAACATTGGTTTCCTGCAGAGACTGTCCGCATGACTCTGCTTCCTGCCGAGAGCCTCGGCAGGAAGCAGAGTCACGAGGACAGTCTCTGCAAGAAGCCATTTATCATGTACGGAAGTCTTGGCAGGAAGCAAGAGTTCGCTGACAGTTTCGGCAGAAGCCAAATATGATGTACAGTCTCTGCAGGAAGCTAAAATTAGCGGAATCTATTATACCCTGTGAGCTAGCACAGTTTAAGTTGGAGCTTAACAAACGAAGCTTCCAAAGCTCCTGAAAATTTGAATCATAAGCCAACTTTAGAGTTCCTCACAACAACTCTGAAATTCATCCTTTTTTGCTTATATATTCAAATGAATCCTTGTGTATTCCACTGAATCAAGATGTGGTTGTCTTCATTATTTTTACTTTACGCAGAAAAAATTACATTCCATCAGTTTTATAGGAAAAATTCGTAGGCATCTGAATGGACAGTGTAGTAATTTTCTCTTAAAGACATGGGATTCTGATAAATCCTTGAAGTCAGCATAAGAAATCTATCCAAAAAAAAAAAAGTGCTGGTGTTGGAATGACCTAATATGCAAAACTGACTAGCTCTTGGGAGTAATTAGCTTTATAGATTTTTCCAAGCTGTCTGACAAAACCTTTGATATTTCCCAACAGCTGTCATGTTTATGACCATCTTTCATAATCAAAAGCACACACAGCTTTAACAGTAATAATAGGTGCTAAGATTGTACATACAATGTATACATACAGTCAGCTCTTGATATCTCAAAAGTTAACTCTATAAGCCCCAGTGACGCAATTAGCAAAATTTGCAAACAGCGTAGATCCTGATAATGAGCCGCCTCATCTAGATCTACACTGTTTGCCCTCTAGTCTTTGAATTCTCAATATAAAAAGTCTTGGACAAGGCATTTTTCTAATTTTTGCAGACGTAAATTTTGTCGTCTGCTTTTTGGTAGTGAAAGAGTTAAAGTTCATACAGTAGATTTTCCGGTCTTGGAAAATTTACTTTGAGATACCAGTACTTTGAGAGTTACAGGAGCTGAAATGTAAAGAGAAAAAGGAAATGTGTTCATACTCTATTGGTTGATATGAGGTAGTTAATCAAAATGATGAACATGGTCATGGTCATTAGGCAAAGGACTGTTGGATTTGAATAGGGGCTGAAATCCAATCCAATCCAATCCAACAGAATAGATTCTTTTCCTGTAGAGAAAAGCGGAAGGAAATCTTATAATTTCATTCTCTGAAAGTTGTCTCCCTTATAAAAAAAATAAAGAGACCCAATCTGTATTGAAATGTCATGTTGGTGCACCTGTAGTCCACTCAAGATACACCTGACTGTCTGAAATTTATTTAGTTTTGTTAATAATGGATGTTTATATTTTGTTTGACCATGATCTTTTCTGATTTAACAAGGACTTCAAGCATAAAAGATCTTTTTATCTGCACTATTTCTGGTTTGCCAAAGGGAAAACACATGTCCGTTTCCATCAGGAAAGGAGTTTCAGTACATTTGCAATGTTGAGCTTAGGATCATTTAACTTAGGGTATCAGCTCTCGGACTGATCAGACTGTAGAGTATGTCCAAATGGTTTCTGTGACTAATAGGGAAAATACTGACAAGGCTGATTAAAGTATTAATACCGGTACCTAGAACTACACTCTTTTTTCCTGGCATGGTTTAGACATGTTTGTAATCACTGGTACCTCTAACAATAGGCTGTAATTTTCTCCTGATGTATTTATTTATATATTCAGTAATGATCCTAAATAATAGTTCATTTTAACCTTGTACCATAGTTAACCTAACTAGTGAACAAGTTGATGGTACCACTAATTTTGGCAGTGTGTCAGGAGAGGCTTGGGAAATGGCAAATGTTGCAGACCCTGATCAGACTGCTGAATGAGCAGTCTGGTCAGGGTCTGCAATGTTTGCTCTTGATTGTCTGCAGGAATATTTAGGGTTAATACATAGCTCAACAAATCAGCCAGATGATTTATCTTATCTTATAATTGTCTATCAGCAGCTTCTCTTATAGCTTACCTGATGATTTACATACATGTACAAAAAAACATACCAGTTGGACCAAAAATATTGAGACAGCCCAAGACAGATGTATCAGACTGATGCTAAAGATCAACCTGATCATGATCTAGTCTGAATAGCATTCCATCAGATCCATTTGATGTGGTGGGGGGTGGGGGGATGTTCCAGTGATCCATTTGATGGGGGAAATGTCGAAGATCAAATTGAATCTCTTGGCCTTACCAAAAAGGTAAATTTGGAGATGCAGTGGGTTGCGACTTTTATTATATTGCAAAGTTTGCATATGTATACTTTGATATGTTTTGGATGTTGCTTTTGCGAAGAAATGGATATCCATTTGAATAACACCCCAGTATGTAAGACATTTCTTCTTTTGCCATCAACTGTTCATTAGTCAAGATGGATACCAATAATAGTTACCCTAAATATTGGGTCATCTTGCACCACTTGCCTCTCATAATAGATGTTGTTTTGATTTTTTTTTTTTTTTTTTGTCTTTGCAGAAATGAGAAAATCATCATATACATCAAAACCCACTTTGGGACTCAGTATACAGGCTATTCACAGATTCACAGTTTTTGCTGTAAGATGCTTTTTCTTGTTGAGCAGCTCTTCAAGCTATGGCTCATTTAATGAGATTAAGAAATTTAATCCCATATAAATTTTGTTCCTATTTTATTGAGAAGCTACTGTTGGTCTTTTTATTAAATTGGCATTCTGTCAGGCACTTAATTTACCAAAATATATTTTATATGCTGCCAGATTTTTAATGAGGAACTACTATTTATTATGAATACTAAATCTTTGACAGCAGGTGTACTATTAAAATGCACTACTGAGCAACCCTTTGTAAACACTGGCACTTGAACAACAAATGTCGTGAAAATACTCATAAGTACCCCATACTACTACCAGTGGTGCTAGAACAACAAATGTCATGAAAATACTCTGTCATGTCACATCATGTGTACCCTATACTACTACCCTGGTAGTAGTATAGGGTACATATACTAGTCAAAATAAGTTCCGCCGCATTAAATGTAGCATCTTTTTCTGAAACGGCACCATAACAAATGAGCGTAAAGAGTCATTGTAATACTGATATGACCTTTTTATATTGTTAGACAGACAGGTTTCGAAGTTTTAATGTAAACCGACAGTTTGCGCAACTTGCAGTTTTAGTGGGGGTTATTTCTAATTTCCCGAGATTTCTCATGAAAAAAAATCGCCTTTTCGTTTAGTTTTACTCTCATTTTCTGATCTGTACTTCTTAGACATATTCATTGGATTCCAGATGCTTGATACACAGAAGAAAATCGGAACTCAAAACGGTTTTCACGATGACTTCTCACTTCTAAATTTCAACGTTTAGGCAGAAAAGCCAAACTTTCTATAGTTGCACTGGCATTGTCATAAACATTTCAAAACGGCATACCTTACACAATTTTGCAATAATCTAATGCATTCTCATTTAAAATGTTGCCAAGAAACGGGTTCACATGTCCAGGAAAGCAGAACTAAAATTTATGACTGATAAGCCCATAATCTGAAAATCAAATTTCCTATAGTTTTGATTCAAAGGGAGGTAATTTACAGTCTCGCACACTTTAAGATGCAATGTTCGCCATTTTAACGTTTATTCAGATTTGATTTAGATGTTTCTAGAATGTAGGGTTTCTCGAGAATTAAACGAGACAAACATTACGGTACTGCGCATGCGCAGTAAGCGCCTAGTCGTAGTTTCTATGGTTTACTAGTTATGCGAGGTAACACTGTACATGTAAGCAGGAAACTGAGACATTCAAAAGTTTTCTGCGGACAAATGATGTGGCAACTTATTAAAAGCAAAATAATTTGAAAATATTCTTTTTAAAATCGTCAATATTACAATTAAAATGGCGGCGGAATTTGTTTTGACGAGTATATGAGTATTTTCAAGACATTTGTTGTTCAAGCACCAGTGTTAATAAAATATTCGGATGGTTGCCCTTACCCAATCTTGAGTAGGTGTGTAAGATTTTTTTCCACAGCCAGGCTTTAATGTTCCCCTGGATGACCATAAAAAATAATGATAATAAATAATGTTCTTTATTTTCAGAGGATGACACATTCTACAGTAGATAATCATCCATGAGGCCTGCTACCTCTTAGTAAACTGACAACTTTTGACAACAAAAATTACAAAGATCAATAAAAATGAACATAAGCATGGCAGCATGTAGTTTAGCAGCTACATTGAGCAGAATTTAAATTTTCTTTGATGGCTACATGTACTAAAGTGGCTACCTTGAGCAGAATTTTAATTTTCTTTGATGGCTACATGTACTTTAGCAGCTTCATTGAGCAGAATTTTAATTTTCTTTGATGGCTACATGAACTTTAGCAGCTTCATTGAGCAGAATTTTAATTTTCTTTAATGGCTACATCTACTGCAGCAGCTTCATTTTAATTTTCTTTGATGGCTAAGTGTACTGTAGCACCTTCATTGAGCAGAATTTTAATTTTCTTTGATGGCTACATGTACTTTAGCAGCTTCATTGAGCAGAATTTTAATTTTCTTTGATGGCTACATGTACTTTAGCAGTTACATAGAGTTTCTCAGTGGCTACAAGTACCGTAGCAGCTACACTGAGCAGAATTTTCTTTTGTCTCAATAGCTACATGTACAGTAGTAGCAGCTACATTGAGCAGAATTTTCATTTCCTTCAGTGGTAGTCACACTGAGAAGAATTTTCATTGTACCAGTCCTGCAGTAGCCTCATAGGGCAGAATTTTTGTTTTATCAATGGCTACATGCACCTGTATAGCTGCCAAATAGAGCAGAGTTTTCATTTTTGTCGAGCACCTGCTTTAACAGTATAGTGATACAGTCAAACATGCTAATTCACTTCTATCAAGGGGACACCTGCCTTTAGCAGCCACCTTTTCGGAGTCCCTGGAACTAGAATGCAGTGCAAAGAAACACTATTATGGGGTAACCTGTCTTCAGCAGCCAATTTTTGAGCTTCACTTGAGTGACCCCTTAAAACAGATTTGACAGTATATCATGGATACATTGTGTCCCTGTACTAGACTAACACTAGGGGTAACTGTTTCACCTAGTGTATTTGTAAAGGTGCTGATAGACTTATCTTCATAGAGAACCCTTATAACTAAAGTCTGTGGGAATGTGTCTGATCTCTCCTCCTCTATTGTAGAAACCAAGGAACATGTGGTATTGGTTAGAACATGTTTTATGCTTGTACTTCTTACCTGTGTGATAGAGGCTAATTTGTTACCAGAAATAGCTTGTCTGTTAGTACTCATGTTCATGAACCTTACAACTACTGCTGTGGTACAGACTTTGGTAGCAGAGATTGTTTTATGATCTCATGTTGGTGGGACAATGAACTTTACAACAAGATATCATTGAAATCATGTAATCGAGAAGAGGGTCAGGTATTGTTTAATAAAATTGGAAGATAATCATTTATTATCTTCCTTTTTCATGTAATTAAATAGAGGGTCAGGTTACAGTAAGTTTTATGAAAAGGAAGATAGTCACTGATGCTGAACAGAATCAAAAAAGCGGAGATAATAATGATCCTTACTATTAAAGAAGTAGCTTTAAGGATGCAAAAATCTGACATTAATCATTCTTCATGGGTGTAATTCCAAATAAGCATTAGGCAAGAGAAAGTGAGTGAACAATGTGTCAAATCAGCTTGCTACATTGGTAAAAGCTTGACAGTTCTTTTCACAGCTCTGTGTTAATTTGTAACCAGTCATTGTAAGATAGAGGCACTTCTCTGGTTAGTGCAAATGCTATTTTCTCTTCCATTCATGTAGATTTCTAGCAGCAGTCCAGCTATAGTTTCACTCCTGTAGATCATTCAGGATCTGGTCATGGTGTGTAAAAAAACAGCAAAGAATCTGATCAGACTGCACAGAATGTGTAGGCTGGTCAGAATCTCTGCTGTTCTGTCAAGTTTTTTTTTGTGTGTGTGTTTAAATCAGCTCTTACTGATGATTTTTGCTGTACATGGTTTCACAACAGTGGCAGTGGGTGATTGATGGAAGTATTTACCATGATTACCCTGTATAGTGGGACACCTGCACCAATTATTGTTTATATTATCCTAAAGTTGACCAAGTTGATTTTACTATCATGCATTGTTCAAAACTTGGTGGCAAAGTGGCAGTGTAGACCCTGATCAGCCTAACTGAAAGGAGCAGCAGTCTGATATAGGGCTGCACTGCTTTTTCTGGCTTTTCTGTCCCAATATTTAGGGTTGTAATGGTATATCTGGAGAAAAATCCTCCACAATGGCATCACCATTAACCATGTCCCAGAAAACTTGTCCTATTTTGTCATGTACTTTTCCTCAAAAAGCATTTTGAAATGGTTTTATATATTTTGTTTAGTGAAAAAGTCTTCTTTGACATTTATGAGGATGCATGGCTACAAACTGTTTCTGTCTTAAGGTGGTGATTTATGGTAAATGTAAAAATCTGCATAGAACCATAAAAAAGTAAGGAATCTCCCTGAGAGTTAGCAGACTTCTTATTTTTGTTGTTCTTTACAGTTTAGAATACAAAACAGACGTACATGCTGCTTAAAAAAGTGTTTTTATAAGGAAAGATCAAAGGGTAGTTTTCTGCGCAATAATCAAAAAAATTAACATCGTTATTGAAAATTTACGTAGTACTGAAGGTGCGTTATTGCATAATGAAGAGCGAGCTAGCAATTATTTATTCCAACTCTTTCTCAAATTGTACTGTAGACCAGATGAAAATGGTAGCTTTTTCTCAAATGTTCAACCATGTACAAGGTAATGTACACTGGATGCATTTATTAAATATAGGGTAGGCAAGCATACCTATGTAACACCTACAGTATAACCAATACATTACTTACACTTACATGATCAGTGGTGTGTAGATGAAATTGTTCAACCTTGTTAAAATAGTCTCACCTGTCTCACCTGTGTGTTTTAACAAAAAAATTTGGACACAGACCGCATCTTTTTTCATCTGCTCAGCCTGATAATGTGTGAAAGAGTTTGAAAAAATAATTGCTAGGTCGCTCTCCATTATGCAACAAGGAACTCTCAGCACTAAGAATATTTTCAATAACAATATCAATTTTTCAGATTATTGCGCACAAAATTACCTTTGATCGTTTCTCATAAAAACACTTTTTAACATTAACAAATGCTGCATTTTGGGAGTCTGAATTGTGAGAAACAACATAAAGAAGGCATATTCTAAGTTTTGGAAAGATCAGTGGTATTTTGAGTATTTTATGCAGATTTTTGTCTTTGTCCCAAATCAGTGATTATCACCACCTTAAAGTCTTGGGCATAAGATTTGCTTTAACAGGCAGTCATCCACAAATTCTGTGTAAGCTCTTCTGGTTTGGGGACCAAAATACAACCCCATACCCAGCTGATGATCAGATAAAATATCATCAAATCTGGTATTTAGTTTCTTATTCAAATGGCCTCGAAGATTGTTACACTTATTTCTACCCTTGACCTATATTTCCGGCTCTGCTTACTTTTGTAAAAGTTTACATCCCAAATTATGTCCACCCTGTTTTTTTTTGTTTTGTTTTTTTGAAATTAAAATTATATATAGCAACGAAGTCTTTCACATTATGTGAACTGAACAATGTATTTTGGATCTTTAACCCATTCTATTCAGGATACCCCTTTAGGGGTGTCTGGGCAAACAGTTTGGATCCAGATCAGGCCCCACAAATGTGGGGCCTGATCTGGATCCAAACTGTTTGCTGCTTAGACATCATTTCTACAGGAGTTAGTTAGACCAATATTGTCAAAATATTCTTGATTTTGATGCAGTCACGACAAAAAATACCCAGAATGCAATGGGTTGATATTCATCTATAGGCAGTAAATTGAGAGAAGTGCCTGAAATAAAGAATAGAAAAAATAAAGTGATCTTATACTTCTTGGTTATAGTGCATTCTTGCCAAACAATCTAGTATCATAACCTTGGAGTAGGGTATTCACGGGGTTAATACCAATTTGGCTACTTGTGCTTTGACCGAGTCAGTCAATTACCACACATGCAAAAGTGGCTTTCGAGACAATTGACAGCAGTATCAGCTTGGTCAACAGCCATTTACAATAGTACCATTTCCCTTATTGGTAATGCTTACGATCATATTCTCGGTCAAAAGCTACTTTGTATAGTACAGACTCGGTCGAAAGCACAGGTAGCCAAATTGGTATGCTATTTCTGTTCTATTCTATCCCGTAACCTTACTAGCTCGTTAGGGCACCACAGATGACTTTGAAACAATCCCTCTCCACCATGTCCTGTTTTCAGCTGCCCTAGTTGAGCTGGCAAAATCTATCCCTGTCGCTCTTTAATATTGTCTTCCCACCCCTTCTTCTGTCTACACCTTCTTCTCTTTCACTGTGCCCTGTAGAATCGTCTTTGCTAAGCCGGAAGACCTTGAGACGTGGCCAAACCACCTTGGTTGATATTACCCCCCGTGGTATTTGCCTGTCTTTCATAACATGTTATGTTGTGCATTTTATTTTGTAATTCTTACCGTGACACTAAGCCATTACAGCAGTATTTGATCACAACTAGAGCTATTTACTGGCATGCAATAAAGCTGTACAGTATATTGATGAAACGAATAATGACCATTATTAGTTGCTGCTGTAGACAATTAAGTAAAAAATGTCAGTTAATGACCATAATAATGTACTGGGACACCTGAACCATAATCTAACTGATTTCTTTAAGGCCAAAGAAAATATTATTAGATTCTCAGACACCACCATATATTCAAAGTGCTTCATTTCTCTTTTGTATTGTGTCAGCTTACCACGAAAATATATGACATTGGTTTTTGGAGAGCTGAGTTAATTAAATCTAATAATATTTTCCCCCAAATTGCAGTCCTAGCTAAAAAGGAATTAAATCAGTCAATTTCAACTACACCATTGATTGGTCAAGGTACCGCAAATGGCCTGAAATGGACCCAGATGGGGCCACCTGCATTGGAATTAAAAAACAAACAGTTGTCTGAGAATCTGATGACTTTTTTCTTTGACCTTATGTGGACTTTTCCAAGCAGTTCACTTGCCCTTATATAAAACTACTGGACAAATGACAAACAGTACAGATCCTGACCAGCTCTTAGAGGAGCAGTCTGATCTAGGTCAGCAGTGTTGGTTGACTATCTGTCCGGATACTCCAATACGTGGTGCAGACTTAACTATAGATTGTCAGATTGATAAATCTGGGATGCAAGATCGAGTGAGTGACTTTGTAGTTCTGTTGCTGGAATTACTTAGGTTATACTGTTTAAGTTTCTTCCTTCCCTCTTCCTTATAGATTGCTTCCCTAAAGGTGAATGAGTACTGTATTTCTTCGGTTATAAGATGGGTGTTTTCCCTTCTGCAGCATCCTAAAAATCTAGATTTGTTTGGGATTGAGATTTTGGGGATTGTTGTAGAAGGTCAAAAAGCAGAATGTCATAGGATTGATTCAGATATTTGGGATCAATTTAGAGATGGAAATACACTGTTTTATAGGTGAATAATTACAGTACAGCTTCAGGGGAAGCAACTCTGTTGTTACTTTTTTACCATCATTCTCAAAAAAGATCATTGTAAAAGAAAGAGAGAGAAGCCCCAGTAGTTCAGTGGGTTAAGTACTGGCCAACTGATCTAGCAGACCCGGTCTCGACCTTACTTGAGGCAAGAGTATTTACTGCCGTAACTGGAGCTCCATTGCAAACAGCCTTTCATTATGACCCTCCCATTGTCCTGATATGACTGAACTACTGTGGAAAAGGACGTAAAATCTCAAGTCATCCATCCATCCATTCTAGAGAAAAGAATTTCTCCTTCCTTATGGAGGGTTGCCCATACACAGTAACACCTCCAGGTACATTATATATTGAGAGCCAGTCATGATTGTGAGGTGGTTATAATGAATACAACATACAGCTTTAATTATATTTAGAATCAACACTCAAAATAACCAAAGACTTGTCACCATGGTCGGTTTCAACTAACACTTCATTTTCAGAAGCTCAAGTTCTGGTCCTATGCAATGTTCTGTGGGGTTATGGCCCTTTTATGCATTTAAAAAGGGTGGTAACCATGTCCAGCATTAGTACATTCAAGAACTTAAGTCTGTCTGTGAGCTGCTCTTGGTATATATCTGGATAATAACAAATGAAGATTTTATTCTCATTTTATGATATCATGATGATTTGAACTGGCAAATTTTGTTTTTCATAAAGAACTTGATTGTCATTTTATGAGCCCAGGATCATAGTGATAAGATGAATAACAGCTTCTGTTTTCTGTGTGTATGAAATACCTAAAGGAAAAAAATGGTTTTAATTCAAAATTTTGCCATGCATGCAGAGGTGGTTGATGCTGTAAGCACATACTTTAATCGTCCCTCAAGCAAAGTGTAGCTCAGACCTTGAGTCTGGTATATTTGGTTTTTAATTCTTTAAGTGCCAAAAAGCGGGCGACAAAATTTACGTCAAAAAATGTTTCATTCACGCTATATTATCTTGAGAATGCATGTAGACGAGGGCAAGCAGTGTAGATCCAGATGAGGCAGCTCATCATGAGCTGCCTCAACTGGATCTATGCTGTTTGCAAATTCAACTATTTTCAGTTCTTGTGCTTTAAGATAAACAAGATGTTTTTCACTGAAGTATTTGAAGTCTTGTAACAATGTTGTTGCTCCTCTCGCTTCATGTACAGTTCGTGTTTAAAAGTACTTCATAGAATTCGATCAGTTGAGGTGTTGACTGCTGTTCCTTAGACTCCTTAGCTTAGTAGAATCCAGTCCTGTGTAGGCTTATCATTATTCACACCATTCTAGTCATTAAAAAGATGCTTAAATAATGCAGTTAGACCACCTTTATTCTCAACTTCTCAGGAAACACTTGTTGAATTGTGGGTGGTAATGGGAATTAAAATTTCATGAGAGTCGGAAATGGTAAAAGAGCAAGATGACATTAAAGTGCTTAAAGAGCTTGGTAAGGTGATGAAATTAGTTCTAAGTCTGTCAGAAGATACATAAATTTTCTATTCCTGTGGTTGATTAAATTAAGTTCTCTGATTATTCTGTGTCAGTCTCCTAGAGCTCTGCTGTAATTCTGTGCTTGATTCCATCAAGAAAACCATGTGAGTCTGCTGTGAAATTTTCTGAATTTGATTCAAACAGGGAAACAGTCTGGATCTACCCAGGTACTGTACCAGTAATTACGAGTTTGATTCCATATGCAAAAACAGTCCGAGTCTGCAGCAACTTACTCTGAATTTGATGCTCTAATAGTCTTCTGTAATTCTGATCTGAGGGCAGTTATGATTGTAATGGTTACCACATCAGCAGGTTTGACTGTGTTATGTTTTATGGAGAAATGAAATAATTACAGTCAACCTGCAAAATCTCAAAGTTGAAGTTCATCTCACTACTAATATCTGAAAGTAAATTTTCTGGTTCTAGAAACTTTACTTTGAGATACCAGTAGTTTAAGATAACAAGACTTGAAATAAATGCACCCAAACTATATTCTTTTATATAAGAGGGTACCTTGAGATATCAGTGTTTGAGATAATGAGAGTCGACTTATATTCCAGAAATGAAAATCCTTATAAAGCTGAGGACTTTACGTTTACAAACATTTAGTATGGGAAGTGCCATAGATCCATCTCAGATGTGTCTTAACACTGCATGTAAAAAATAATCTATTTCAGCTTTTTACCACTACAGAGAGGCCCCGTGGTCGAGTGGTTAGAGACGCTCAGTAATGGCGCAGAAAGTCACTGTAAGGTCGTGAGATCAGGACCTCAGGTTTAGCCATGTGATGACTGAAAAACTCTCTCTGTCAGCCCTACAGTAAATGGGTACCTTTTTCAAATGAGGGAAGGATAAGGCAGCTGAAGGAGAGGGATAGGCTTCGCCTTTCATTTGCTGTGCCCAAGACACAGTGGGCCTCTAACCCCCACTGCCCCAGTTACTAGGCTATGGGAAACCTTTACCTTTTTACCACTACATTGACTTACACATCGTTTTTCAGTTATTTTGAAATCTATGAGGTTTAATAAAAAAATAAGAGAAAAAATACAACTGCAAAACTAATTTCCTTCGCATGGATGAGTTTGAGTATTTTGCAATCTTTGAACAGATTGTTCTAATTTGCACTCAGTTATATGAAATTCTTGCTAGACAAAGCTTGGCATGTTGCCGTAACATTTCTGATGTAGTGAAAGTTGTTTTATATTCTGAATATGAAGCATACTTGTGTAGTGCAGACATGTAAAGAAGACAATTTACTGCTGAACCTGTAACTGTTACTAGGTGAAGGGACAGAGTACCCCTAGATCAATCTCATTATCTGAACATTAGATGCAGTCAAATCTAGGTCGAAAGCACATGCAGTTTATTTCATTCCTGTAATAAATACTCTCAAATTATGAGTGAGCTTAAGTCCAAATTCAAGGGCATAGGATTCCTCAAGAAAAATCAGCAGGGTAAACAGCTCTCTCTATCATGAAACCAGTATGTCCCTATCACTGAAGGAACATGTTCATTCAGTGATAGAGACATATTTGTTTCAGTGCAGAAGGAACATGTTCATTCAGTGATAGAGACATATTTGTTTCAGTGCAGATCCCATGACGCTACCATTACTGTCTCAGGTGTTAGCATCAGCTTGACTGTTTCTTGTACCCCAAATGACATCATTGTCAAGGAAGACTTTGAATATTAATTTTTACCTAGAAAAAAATATTCTTAAACCAGCAGAGATGGAAACTGTTTTCATCAAACTTGCTTGATGTATCATTGAACAAGCCAAAGAGCAATTAAGTGTTCTTTGTTGACTTTTTAATTGAGCCGCGACACGACAAAACCAACAATGTGGGTATGCGCCCAGCGCAGACTCAGATCAGTCTGGGCATCTGCCCAGTCTGATCAGAGTCTTCCCTGTCCGCATGGAGGTAGCTTAGTCCTTTAGCTATCCTTTGAGCACCTAACGTAGAGTCTGGTCAGACAGAGGGGATGCCCAGGCTGATTTGAGTCAATGCTGGGCGCACAACCACATTGTTGGTTTTGTCATGTCGCGGCTCAATTATGATTTCCGAGGTTGCAAAAGGGACTCAAAATTGTAAGATTTCTTTAAAAAAACAACTTGCTGACTGCTCATTATCTCAAGAGCCAGTGGGTTAGGATCAAAGTGCATATGGAAGTATCTTTGAAGGAAAGTCAAAGAGCTGATTTGAGACTCTGACCCCATTTAAAGGTAACAGGAGGACCCACAAAAAAGTAATGATAATAAATTGTCTGCCCCCTATTGTTCTTACACTTTTTCGGAAAAATACCATTAGGAAGAGTCATATTATTTTATTGTGACTTTGACCTTATTCATATCATTATGAGAAAGAGTTAGATGTGCACATGTTTGGCTATGGTGCAGAAGGCCCTGGGTTCAAATCTTTGTTGGGCCAGCCAGCAACTCCACCTACGTCGGGTGACAAAGAATAAGGGCAGTGGAAGGAGAGGGATGTACCCCGTCTTTCACATGGTGTGCCCAAGATACCATGGACCTCTAACACCCACTGCCTTTTCAGCTACTAGGCTATGGGAAATTGTTATCTTTTAACAGCTTCACCTTCTTTTGACTATATTTGCATGCCAACGTGGTGAGAATTTCAGACATTGACATTGCAGAGAATCTTTTATGACAATGTAACAGTTGCCTGTAGGCTGTGCATCTGTTGAATTAGCTCTCTGCAAGATGTTATTTATTATTGTCAATAGTGGTTTGACATCTTCAGTCTGATTAATGTCTGCTGTGTTTAACCACTGTCAGCCAGACTAATTATTCCTAATGATTTATTCAAACACACTGTAGATTAAATTAGAAGCTTGTGCAGACAGTGAAGATCCAAATGAGATGGCTCATAATGAGCCATCTCATCAGGATCTTCACTGTCTGCCTTTAATTTATGACATTTTTAGTACAGAATTATTTTGTACATTGTTTATTTCTATAATAAATGCCTTACAATCATTCCTAGAAGTGGCATTCTCAAGACAAAATTAGGGCATTAATAAATAAATTTTACAGTTTTCAAGTTCTATATATAGCATTCAAGAAACAAAATTTGGAAAATATATAAATTTTGGTGGTCTAAACTAATTCTCATGACATTGGCCATTATTTTACAGAGCTGTTGTTCAAATTCTTGTAACCATGGTCACCAAGAGGCTCAGCAGAAGGGATCCATGGCTGCCCCCTTGCAACAGTTGTGTCCATCGAGAACTCAGAGAGAGGGCATTTATTAGAGGGGGCATAATAAAAGAAATAAGAGGATGATTTGCCCAAATTCAGTGAGGCAGAATGGTTAATGACCTATGTTACCTTGAATGTACTGACTTATTGCCAGAATTGTCTGTTCTAATTGTTACTGCATAGCAAGAAAAAAAATTGGTCAGCAAATTTCTTTAAAAATTGTGTCATCTTTTGCAATGAGAATTTTAATTGGACTGTCTTTGGGGAGGGCTAGTCTAAGCTTATTAGAGGACATGCCAACAGTTTTATAAATTGTAATAGAGTCCTACCCTAACTTGCTTAAATATTGGGACCCCAATATTTAAGCACTCTATGGTTTATTCCAACACCTACTAATATCACCATACTAACATCTGAACCAGACTTAATCCTTTTCTTTACTTAAAGCAATAAGTTGCCACAACACATGAGTTTGTCTACATTTGCCTTACCTGGTATTTATTATTTCGTCTGTAGGTTTCTGTTATACTAGTCTAGTTTATCCTTGCAAGGTCATATATGAGGCACCACAGAATAACTTTGCTGCAATCTATGTCCACTTGGTCTTGTTTTCAGCTGGCCTCATTGTGCCAGCCACCTCATCTACTCTGTTTTTCCTGTAGTCTTGGAATTTTCAATATTTTAAAGGTTGGACAAATCAATTTTTGAAATTTTGCAACATAGATTCAGTTGTCTGCCTCAGTTGTCTACCATTCTGACACTTTAAGGAATTATGATGAACACAAGAGTAAGAATGTCACCATGGTCTCATCTGTCACTTTGGTTGGAGTGAAGCTACTGGGCCTTATTAATTAATCGTCTCATCTGTCACTTTGATTGGAGTGAAGCTACTGGGCCTTAGTAGTCTCCCTTGCACATTTTGTTCAGCCATTTTGCGGCATAATAATCAGCCTGATAAATAAGGTTCAATAAGTGGAGTTAAACAATTATTTGTCATGCAGTACTCTGGCATTATAATACTGAACACCATATTCAAGTCTCCCCTGGACTAAAATTGTTTCATCATTAACCAGTGTGATTTTTGTGCCGCATGAGGCATAAGAATTATTCAGACTCATATAAGAAGCAGTCTTGTTAGAAAATGGTATCAGAACTAGGTGAATCCACCTTTTTATGTGCCTACAAGGTGAGCACTTAGTTGTTGGAAGGTGTTCAACTGTTCTTGTAGACATGACAACATTTCATGTGCCAGTACAGGTTGACCTCTGCATAGTGTTGTTCTCATACAATTAGACAACAGAAGTAATAAATTCTGTATTTATCATAATAAACACTCCCGTAGACACCCCCTGCCTCTTTTCCAAAAATAATGTTATATTACCTTGCATGCAACTTTGTGTTTGCTTCTCCTTTGAAATGGGTCTACTCTTAAAGGGAAGAATTTGCTCCTTGAGGAGCAAATTCTTTCCATTGAGAGTTGACCCCTTCAGGAGAAGGGAGGCAAAAGTAGTAGAGTTGCTTCCTCTGAACGTATACTCATCACCTTTATGCTGCTGATTAGAGGCATTTTTGCAGTGGCTCAGATTAAGTAAACTTTTTAAATAACGTCTCATTTCGCAAACTGCAATGCCCCTGGGGCGTTTAATAGGATTAACATGGTAGTTCTTAGAATTATCTGGTTCCACCCTTTCAGGTGTATAGCACTACCTTTATGTTTTTCCTTCATCATGTTTATATGGACAAAGGGAAAATACTTCTGTGGGGAGATGGGGGAGCTCAGTGGGTTAAGCCATGGCTTGCTGATCTAGTGGTCCTGGGTTTGACACCTGCTTGAGGCAGAAAGCCATTCAGCCTTAAACTGGAGCGGATTCCATTGGACACAGCTATTCATTATTGCCTTCCCACGTCCTGATAGTACTGAAATACTGTGGAAAAGGATGTAAAATCACAAGCCATTGATGACTTCTGTGGCTTCTCACTTGCTTCCCTGGATGACAAAGCCTTCCAAGAAAGTTGTCTACTCTGAAGGGAACAAAAAAAATTATTTTTTTTTCCGTAAAGAGTTGACCGACCCTAGAAGGGAGACAAAAAGAAAATAGCAGAGTTGCTTCTCCAGGATGTGTATCAATTCACCTTCATACTGCACATAGCTTAGAGTCAACTAATGAACCAGCTGTATTTGTCTCTGCGCTTGATAGGTCAGCATTTAAATTACTTTGGAGTGTGTCTGGCTTCCCTTGACTTCTGTCTGTTACAATACTTGATGGAGGACATTTTTAGGCAGTAAACATTAACAGTGCTGCACTTTGTAAAACGCTCTTGTCAGCAAGCATTTAGGAGAGTGATAAAATATCGAAATGAGGCTTGCAATCTGGAAAAATTCTCAGAAATTTTAGGATCAGAAGAGCCAGATTGTCTTTAACCTTGACAGATTTTGTCAAGAAGTCTTCTTTGCTTAGGTTGCTCTGTAAACATGCTTTGAAATTATTGTTTTTGTTTAATATTCATGCATTCTTATCATTCAGCATGAACACTTTGAAATTACCATTTATTTAAATGTCTTATAAAAATTTAATAATTCAGTAGTTCATGCTGTTTGTGACCGGTAGTTTTTCTTCTTGTGTACATGGTGTATTATTTTTTTTTAACTTTTTTACGTCTGGTTTGAGTATTAGTTTCTTCTCTTGTAGGGATTCTTGCTGTGGTTTGCAAGGGGTAATTTGACAGTTTCTTCCTTGGAGAAGCCAGACTCAACATTATCATTTTTTTTTTTTTTTTTTTTTTTGCATTTTCTGATTTCCATTTACTTCCTTGTGAATGACAGTATAATAAGCTTCAGACAGTCATGTGCTGTGGTCAGATATACCACTTCAATGGTTGAGAACCCTACATTAATCCTTGAAGCACTATAGTGAAAATAGTTGATTTCATGAACACCATAGATCTATGCTGCATCATTTGAAATAAATCTCAGTATATTTTTTGAAATTTTGCTGACATAATGTTGTCTGCTCTTTTTGAAATATAAGGGTTAAAACTCTGCAAAACAAATTGATCAGTGACATAGAAAAATACTGCTTAAAACATCTTCTAGAACCATGTGCTCAATGGTACAGTGTAAATCAGTTTGCAGTGGTTGGCCAGGCAGCAGCCAAGAACTCAAAATCACTCCATGTTTACAGAATGTTATTATATTTGAAGAACTGAGCCAGTCATTTTGTCCTAAATGACACAAGCATTAATGTCTAATGATTTGGTATCTGTATTAAAAGATGCCTAGCCAGTGTCTGATCAGATTTTCAATATTACTGATGATAGGTATTTATTTTCCAAGATAAAATTGATTTTTGATTATCCAGAAGTCGGTATGTCTGCACTCTTAAGATAGATTTCATAAGTTTGTCTACTGCAAAACAAATTTTCAAGTCTCAAGAGAAAAACAATGAAATTTCTGTTGAAAGTAAGCAAGATAAAAACATGTATGATTAAGGGAAGATTATTTTAACACAAGGCTCATCATTGCAAATAGAAAAAAAACAAAGGGAAGATAAAAGAAACTTAATAAAAAGTACTTCTGCAATATATTTGGATGACCTTGTAGAGCAGGAAATGAAAACAAACATAATTACAGGTAAAGGGGTCGTACATTTGTTTTTTAATGCATTAACTTTTCTCAGGGTCTCAAGGAAGATGCTCAATTTACTTGGCATTTGAACACTGCTTTGACCATACTGGATGTATTGGTGCTGTTTTCAGCTAGCCCAGTTTGTATAAGTTCATACGAAGTGAATATAACTAATTTACAGCATAAGTTCATATGATGTGAATAGAACTTAATTTACAGCATAAAACATTGTTCTGTTTTCCTTTGGTGTTTGAAATGATCTTTTCATGGGAATTTTGCTCTTCTTTCTGATGAGAAGCTCTTGAATTATTATTCTTTGCCTCTTTACTTCTTAGTGCTCTATCTAAAAAAGAAGCACTTATAATTGCTATTTTTCAGAACTGTTCAACATTGTTTTGTTAACCATTAATTAGTAGAATGTTTGAAGTGCAGTATTGGAAAGCTCTGCCAGAATTCTCTCAGGTTGTCTGGGATTTTGTTCAGAATAATATGAATGAGATTCCCTTTGGAATGTGTGATGTGTCCTGACAGTGGGAGACTGCTAAAGTAAACTGCTTTTTTAAAAATACAAAATCTATTAACATGACATTCAAGTTGTGGTGAAGTCCTGTTCTTGAACATAGGTCATTAGTAACTATACAAGCCCAGTGTCAGAACTCGATCCAGAAGAGGTTTGGTTTTGTTGAAGATTTTGAGATAATTTCTGATCTTTATCCTTGCTGCCCTTTATTAGAATTGCCTCTGGATAAATATGCTTGTTTATTAAAACAAAGGAAGTAATATTCCAGCATTGTCATTAGAATTTACATTATACAGTAGAACTTCAATGGCTCAAACCCTGATAGCTCATTTACCCTGCCTGGCTACAACTCATTTTTGGGTCTCTGAAGGTCTATTGATAGAGAAACTAGCCCTTGATGTCTGGAACTTACCTTGGCTGTAACTAAATTTCATGGTCCCAAGACTGTTTGAGCCATGTAAGTTCTACTGTAGTACTTGCGCATGTTTGCGGCAAGCCAAACTGTAGACATGACATACTTTCCAGATATCAGTGCAGTCTTTGTGACTTGGCTGTATTAAAAAATCGCTTTAGAAGATAGAAGACTCATGACTTTGTATAAGCCTAATCAGGCAGTATATGAAGTTCATAGTGTAGGCATCTCATCAGGAACAAAGATTTATGGATTTTAGATGCTGGAATTGATTGTACAGGTGTAGCTTAGGATTAAGGGTTAATTTATAGATGTCTTACAGCTTTTGGGTGTTAAAAGGAGTCATTAACTCCCAGGGGAAAAATGAAGATCTAAGAATATTCCACCTGTTCATCATTATGACCTGTAGTGGTTAATGCTTGTGAACCTAGTACTTTTAGCAACAATGCCTCACATAAAATCGGAATCTTCTTCAAACAATAGCTCCATGAGAACAAGTATTTTCATATTTTTATGCTATCATAAAATGCACCCTCATCCAAGCTTTAGTGCAGGATGAAGGTCATTATTGGAATAAAGCCGGAGGCTGAGCAAGTATGAGATAGCATATCCTTGGCAGTGTAGCTCACTGTGCAACGCTCTTTCAAAGAGAGTAAATCTGGTAAGACCATGTGACCACACCTATATAAAGCAGGTATTCACCATAACAGGTCATATTTTAAAGATGTATGTTTTGTTGCATGCAAATAACTGGGAGGGTTCAATGAAATGTAATTCTATCAATAATGTTATTACATAATATGTTCTTAATATTTGATAACCGTGTTATGGGTGGGTGCATACTTGCTCAGCCTCCGGCTTTATTCCAATAATGACCTTCATCCTGCACTAAAGCTTGGATGAGGGTGCATTATTTTCATAAAGCCTTCAGCTTTCACAAGTATGAGATAGCATTTTTAACGGCAACAAAACATTAGGCAAATTAAACCATGGAGAATGTTTTTATGTGCCAGTAAATGTATTAATCATTATAAACAGATAATGATAGTCTTTCTTGAGAAATTTGTGTTAAAATGGAAATTTATTTGTGATATTTACTTGTAAACAAAATGACTCAAATCTGGTGAATCAAATATATAATAATGTGTGTATATCTGTATCTGCATTATACAAAGCAGAACAACTGCTGGCATACACTTTTAAAAATTCTACACCCATAACATACAAATCTCAATTAACAAACATACTACAAAAAAAAATATAAAAATCTCAAAATCAGGATAATACTACCAGATAACAATATATCCAGGAACACTTCTGAACCTTTTTTTTTTTTTTTTTCTGCAAAAGACTGACAGCTGCAACTGTCTAAATGTTTTCATTTAAAAGAATAACATGATTATAATGGAAAATTAAAGAACATAGACCTATCTTAAGATTAGAAAAATTTTCAACACCATAAAACACGTTTGTGGAAAACCATTGACAGAACTTCCCAACACAGGCTATACTGGTAAATTCCCCATACAAATATAAAATAGGTAATATATTACGATTGCATTATGCAAATATTTCACAAAACTTTAGATTCAGAGATTTCACTTCTCTCTTTTTTTTTTTTTTTTTTTGTGTGTGTGTGTGTGTATGTGTGTAAAAATCTAAAGATACAACTGTTACCTCTTTCAGAAATTGACAGAATTTTCAGCAGCATCTAATACACAAAATCATTTTATTTATTTTACAATTCTTAACTAATTTATCATAAATTTGTTTTACATAAACTAGATATTATTCATTAATAATTTGAATTCTGTAACTTTTAATAAACTTCCTAAGTAAATTATATATCTAATAAGTACAACTGATAAATACATGTACATCTGTCTGTGCACCAGTAATGAATAGAAAACACAGAGAAGATCTACTTCTCAAACTGAGGACTAAATTCATACCCATTCAAGTCTCACATTATAGCCCCAAAAGGAATCCTGAATAAGTAAAGTCTGTACAATAGGCATACAGCAAGTTGGTACAACAGATTTAACTTTCATTCATTTTTTTTTTTTTTTAATAATGATGATAATTTATAACAATAACAGTAATAATTATGAGCAAGTATAATGAACTTCATTTTCAGAGAATAATACACTTGAATGAAAAGGACTGTGTGCAAAGACAACAGCAATTTACTGCCTGAAGTGATAAAATAAAAAACCAAGTTCTATGGAAGATTAGTTGTATTGCTAAATGTTGTCACCCTCGTAAAATAATGACTTTACTTGCTTACTATACAGGCATAAACTCATATGCAGTTATGCTGACACAACTGATTAGATTTTTATTTATTTATTTATTTATCTATTTACAACTAAAGCACATGGAGACTCCTAGAGACAGAAAAGATCTTGTAATGTTTCTAATTTAAACAGATCTTACAGATTCAGCCACTAAGAATAATATAAGTAGCTTCTGACAGCTTAAAAGCTGCATTATTTATTTATTTATTTATTTTTGCTGTATACTTGTAAGTTCCTTAAATAACTACTTCACATTTAAAATATATCTTTACTGGTACATTGAACAGTACAGTATAAAATAGTTATTACCAATCTTTTGGTTCATATTGTATGGTATATCATTTGACTACCAAAATTACTCTCAACATTCGGACAAAACATGCAAAAATTTTCTATAAAAGCAAACTGTCATGAAACCAAAATTGAAACAATATATTTTAAACCATCATGTTATATGGTTTCTATAAATCAAACTCTTCTGTAACAGGAAATATGAATTAAATCTTGCTTATCACTAATATGATACTGCCTGTTTTATAAAAACATAAACAGTAAGGCTTGTTATAACCGTATTTACCATAAAGAAATGAAAATTCTGAACAAAACCAGTAACAGGAGGAAATAGGTCTCTCTTTTCTCTGTAATACTCATTTTTTATACTGACATCATTTATCATGAATATTTAATCAATTCATAATGAACAATAAACCTGCAATATTCAGCCTTGATTAATAATAATTTTAAATAAAGGTAAAGACACAAAATCTTCTGTTTTAATGCTTAATGGACTTGTGGCAGAAATGTGAATGTTGTGTCATTAAGCTGACCATGATCTAGAGAAAAAATATACTGCCGTTGTTGTAATAATGAACAGACAAATATGGTATTTTAAATAAAGATTTTTGATCAATTATCACCAAACAGTAAAAACAACCATCAGGACTTACTGTCTTGTTTGTGGCAAGAAGGCCAATACTTCTCAAACACAAAAATACATAGAATGGAAATCACATTGAACAATATGAGTTCCATGTGATGGAAATGACCACCTTCAGTATTCTTTTTGAACTCTACACGTCAGCTGACAACAAAAGTGTCAGTCTCTGTGTATAATAACAGTTAAACATCTCTGATTGTTTTGGAAGTATTATTCCAAATACTTGGATATCACTATTCTTGTGATCATTTTTATCATTGTTATTTTTTATTTTTTCATCTTCAATGATGTAACAGTATAAATCAACTATTAAAATCTCTGTTTCCAGTCCAGACCGAGAAAATGCCTCAAAGACTGAGCTCGTTTTCAAATTTGATAAGAACAGAAAGCATCATCACAACTTTCTGATAATATAAATTATTTTTTACTGGTATTATTGTGATCTGTTACACACCAACCAACGACTATCTATGAGGAAGAAATCTACATTTGCTGCTGTATGTACATGTATGTAGACATGTACTAAGTAAAACAAATCTCTGGCATAATATTATAGGATTCATGTCTTCTTTTTATTTATTTATTTATTTATTTTTCTTTTTATTTTTTATTTTTAATTTTTTATTTTTTTTTCTTCTATAATTTATTCATATATTATTATTATATTATGTGTCAATTTATTAATTATAGATCATCTTTATTTTATTTATTTTGTTTGAGCCTGAGAATTTCTCAGTACAAACATTTATCTTCATGAACCAAGAAAGGTGATATGATATAGGCTTCTGTAGCCCGGTACAACTCTTACATAAGTTGTACTATAATAATTTTGAAGTGAATACAGCAGTTTTTCTCACCTGCTATACAAGCAGAAATAAGACATAGGAAATAATTTTCCCCTGTCGACATATAATCTTAGTTGTTTTGTGTCACCTCACAAACAGGCAAAATACTGCATTCTGCAGAATTCTTGCCAATTATACAGGTTAACCTGTCAATGTATAACAGGAAACCTAATTATTATTGTAGGAAAACTCATACAAAACTGCTGAACACAATATAAGGTAAAGATTCCCAAGACCTAAAGGCCTTAGGGGCAGTGGGGGTGAAAGGCCCACTGTATATTTGGCACAGATTATGAAAGGCGGAATTCATCCCTCTCCTTACATGTCTCGATTTAATGCCATTCTGACACTAAAAATGACTTCTAGTGTACAAGATAGATACAAGTTATATGGGTAAATATAAAACAGTATCTTGCCTCTGCAAGGTCTAAAACTACCCAGTATATCATATCTGGGTCAAGATAACTGTACCCACATATAACCAGTATGTACTTCTTTACAGACCAACAACTGTCTAACACCAGTTGTTTACTTGTTATGAGCTTACATGCTTTCAGCATGCTCAGGGAATAATTATAAAATAATCAGAACTGACATTTGGCATGGTCAGGATATAAATTTTCATTTGCACTATAATCTGAGGTTACAATTGTCAGGGCGCCTAAATGTCATTAATTTTGTAAAATAATCTCCAGTGAAAAATTCCTTTCTTTTCCTTTTTTTTTTTTTTTTTTCTTTTTGGAGATAACATCTCTCATTATGGCTGACCTGATAGTAGACACTATTATTCAGTATAGAGCTAAATATATTGGGAGTCAGACCAAGACCACCCAGACTACAACCTGTCACACTGTACCAGTGTAAGATTGCATGTACAAAAACAAATTATCTGGGACCAAAGAGAAACTTCTTTGGGTCTAAGTAGGAAGACTACGTCTTTCACAATATGGCAGAAAAATAGCTATTGCTTGTCAACAGGCTAGTCATGGAAAACAATGATTTTTCAACAGAAAATATTTGGACAGTGTGAGCTAAATTCACACAATAAATGGAAGAT